>JAWNPO010000031.1:0-430432 GCA_035047525.1 Drosophila quinaria
GAGGCATTTGGCTACTGTAGCACACTAGCGCCCCACAGATCGGAATATGAGTCCGATTGTAGTGCAACTATATGCGTTACTTTGTACCTTTTTGATGTTATGCCAAGGTAGCAGGCGTGTATAGGAAAAGGATACGTAATGTTATAGTTAACGAATTCCGCCAACGAATCCTGTATGGAACATGAAAGTTCTGAAACCAGAGACCCCGCTTGACACCACCCTGGCACTAACGACATTGCTGTCGTTAGCGTTTAGAACACCGAGAGCTATCAGCCTTTTTACGGACTGATAACTCCAAATGCCCCGCCAGTTTAGTGTAGCGGACACAACCTCAATATTCTCATGTGCCTGAAAATCCCTCCGCAATATAGTTCGTACGTCCTGTCGGTCGTAGATCTCGACTTTGCTCTGATGAGCTCTATCGAGATCAAGTCCGTCTGTCACCACTTGCGCATCAAGCACAAGTGTTCTGTCGTGTCGGAACGCAACCAGATCCGGCTTAAACGTCCTGTTCTCTCCCTGCAGACTTGGTTCAGCAATGACGGAATAGCCTTTTGACTCAAGACCCTTCTTGAGAAAATCAGCTACTCCGTTGTGTCTAGCCACCCGCCTCCCATGCGTACGATGACATTTTTGCAGAATGTGGTTTAGTGTTTCGGGAGCATCACATCCTGCACGACACTGCCTCTCCAATTCGTGCCTTCCCCTTGTGGTCCGTGACCTCGTAGGTAGGGCATTTATCCGCAGCTTGATCCCATTCAGATAAGCCTTCCCTGTTAGCAAACGCGTGGGCTGAACAACCCACCCGTGTTGCGGGACGAAACGTCCCGCTTCACGGAGACCGCTTCCATCAACAGATAAGTGCAATCTATTTGCCCAATACGAATCTATTTTTGAACGTGACGTCAGCTCATTAACCCCAGCCTTGCATCTATCTCGGGCCTTTCGTTGTTCGGACTCAACGAAGGCGCTGGCAACCTCGGATTGCTCGAGGTGTGGCCATTTTATACTAGCCAGTCTTTTCGTGCGCAACATCGGCGCGGTCCAACGAATTGATGGCACTCCGAGACCCCCATGAGAATGAGGGGCATGGAAGAATGCGGCTGGCACGTCCAATGGAAGATTAAGCCACTTCCTGACAATAGATCGTATCAGTCTGTCACACTTTCTCAGAACGCCTAACGCCACACTACCCAGTGTGAGTCTGTGGTAGAGTTGCGGAATTAGGACAGTTCTGAGGGCAAATAACTTCTGTTGTGGTTTCAGGGGTGACTGCGTTAATCTCTCCAACTTCGGACCAATGTCTTCAGAAGGATTGTAACGAGCCCTCCCTTCCGCAGTGAATATGATGCCGAGATACTTCCACTCCGCCGAGCGCTTCAGAGCCGGACACACGCGCGAACCTATCGAGAAGCTCCTTGGCTCTACCACGGTACACTTCTGTTTAGGTTGCCCTTTTATACTAACAGTAAAACACTTATTAGCATTTAAGGTAAGCCCGACGGTTGACAAAAAGTCGACCGTGGTATCCAGCAGTTTCTGAAGACCCGTTGGAGTTTTAGCAAACAACATCAAATCATCTGCGAACGCTGCAGCATTTGTCATTGCGTTACCAACATTGACACCTATCTCAGCGGGAAGCGACCTGAGTAATCGATCGATGATCAAATTAAACAGAATCGGAGACAAAGGGTCGCCCTGCTTCACTCCTCGGGCAGGCACGAACTCCTCTGACCTCCAACCGTTCCCACTAAGATAAGTGCCACCTCCCTTGTACATTTTCTGTACGTAGCCAACAAAATCCTTTGGGGCACCATATGCGGTTAGGGTGTCAAATACCGCTTGATGAGAGACCGAGTCAAATGCCTTGCTGACATCGAGTGTCGCAATGTAGCATGACTCGCTCCTTCTATGGTGGTCCCTCAGGATTAAGTCGACTATTGTCGCGTTATCGGCGCATCCATCAGTGGGGAGGAACCCCCGCTGCTGCGGGTCCCAGTTGACTGACGAGGTCAATCTGGCAGCCAAGATGGCATTGAGCTGTCTCACCACTATTGAAGGCACCGATATCGGACGGAAGTCTTGCGGTTGGGATGCCCTTACCGACTTCGGGATGAAGACGGTTCGGGCCATTCGGAAGGGTACGGGCAATTCTCCGCACCAGAGGATCAGGTTCATTATGCGAAGCATAATTCCTTTGGGAATATCCCTGGCATTTTTCGCGGATATCCCATCCGGTCCTGGAGACGAGGTTAGTGGCACATTGTGAGCGCGTAGGTCCCTAGACGTAATCGGTGACCAAATTCCTTCAAGCATATGCCCCATGTGAGGCACGGCGTTACTGCTTGAAGCGCTGCTCGCTTGTGTCATAACCTGTCTCCAGTACGGTTCCATGATCTCCTGGTTTGGCATTGTCGACTCGTCGGTTCCATCAAGCAAGGATTTAATGCAACGACCCTTGTGTTTGTCCCAGAAACGCTGAACCCTAGCGTACTCTTGGCGTCTACGTTGTCTCCCATTGCGAGGTGCAGGGCGGTGCACTCTCGCCGGAACAGGGCGGTTGTTCCGATTCGGAAATAATTCCAGGAGGTAGACGGACAAACGCTGGAGAGTTACCAACTTTCCTGATTCTTGGGCCTCATGTACAATGGACTCCAAGATATCAGCTCTCCAAGATCTGTTGCATGCGACGGGGGGCAAGCCCCGAAGCATCCGCATGAGGATATCGTCCGAATGGTTCGATGGAGCGATTGGAGTTGCTTCTGATATTGAAGAAGAGGGATCAGGCTCACTTAAACTAGGGCGGCGCTGTATGGTCGGAGATTCATGCGCTACTGGGATAGGAACTGCTTGCCCCTTCAGCTGTTCGATTTTCGCTTTATAACTATCCCTCTGTCGACATTTCTTTATTGCGTCGACGCTACGGTGGGTGAATATTTCCGCTAGCTTTTTATTAATGAATCTCTCACCATTTGCTGTGAGCTCGATCTCTTTCCTCGCCATCATAGACAGCTCTTCCTCGTTCCACCTGGCTTTCACGTCAACACGCAAACGCAGCTCGTCGAGCCTGTCCTTGTGCTGACGCGACATGTGAACACCGAGACCGGTTTTCGTGGAGAAAGTCCGATCACATTCACAACAGGGAAACGTTACTTTGTTCATTAACTACTACGTTCCCCTCCTGATGGGTCCCACGGCTAGAGGCCGTAGGAGAATCTCGTGAACTTTGTTCATATATCCGAGGCTCGTTTCTATTCGTTGCACCTTATCAGTTTGACGGTCTATAGGGAAGGTAACCCTCAGAGACCCAACGCCGCTCGTATTCGCTGCTAATATGGACTATACTATAGTTTAGCACCCAGAGAACACCACGAGGAGGCCACCAACCAATGGTGGGACACTGAAGTGTCTGCGAGTCGACTTGACCAAGTGTTTTACTTCTCGGCCCGTTAGTTCTCCATTACTGGGGAAAAACATTAAAACACTAAAGTTAAATATTTGCGATTTTCGTCAAAAAAGCTATATTATATAAATTTGTTAAAACGGACTACTAAAGATGTTCTTTTTAATTTTGCGAGCGCAGCGAGCTGGTGGTTGGCGAGCGAAGCGAGCAGTATTAATTTGTTAAACCTGACAACAAAAGAATATCTTTTCAATTTTGCGAGCGAAGCGAGCTGGGGGTTGGCGAGGGAAGGAAAGAGGGGGCGGAGCCCCCTAGTATATATATAAAACTCTTTGTCCTGACTCATTGACTCACTGGCTGAGAATCAACGTGGAGCCCAAACGGTAACAGAAAGAAAGCTGAAATTTTCACACAACATAGGTAAGATAATTTCATCGTGCAATAAGACGGCGTTTTGCCAAACTCGACCTGTAAAGGGGTCAAAATCAAGGTCAAAAGTCACAGAATTGCTTAGTATGAAAAACTTTTTTGTTTCTTAAGATATTTCAACCAAACTCATAGATTATATGTTTTGGACTGTCCTTTACATTCTGACCAAATTTGTTCAAAGTCGGATGACTATATCATATAGCTGCCATAGGAACAATCGGATGCAAAATAACCTTTAGTATGAAAAACTTTTTTGTTTCATAAGATATTTCAACCAAACTCATAGATTATATGTTTTGGACTGTTCTTTACATTCTCACCAAATTTAGTCAATGTCGGATCACTATATCATATAGCTGCCATAGGAACAATCGGATGCAAATTATTTTTTTAGAACCAAAAATTCGGTTGTTGTATGAGATATCCTAACAAAAACTTATAGATTAGCTTTTCTTGCTAAATTTTGACATTTTCCCCAAATTTAGCGTTTTTCCGCCAAATTTAGCTTTTTCCCGCCAAATTTAGCCTTTTACCGCTAAATCTGGATTTTTCCAGCTGAATTGATAAATCTGTCTTTAACCTAATTTCAATTACCGGGGAAAAACAATAAAACACTAAAGTTAAATATTTGTGTTTTTTGTCAAAAAATGTTATCTATATATATAAAACTCTTTGTCCTGACTCACTGATTCACTAACTGACTCACCGACTGAGAATCAACGTGGAGCCCAAACGGTGAAAGATAGAAAGCTGAAATTTTCACACAACATAGGTAAGATAATTTCATAGTGCAATAAGACGGCGTTTTGCGAAATTCGACCTGTAAAGGTGTCAAAATGAAGGTCAAAGGTCACGGAAATGCTTAGTATGAAAAACTCTTTTGTTTCTTAAGATATTTCAACCAAACTCACAGATTTATATGTTTTGGACTGTCCTTTACATTCTGACCAAATTTGGTCAAAGTCGGATGACTATATCATATAGCTGCCATAGGAACAATCGGATGCATAACAACCTTTAGTATGAAAAACTTTTTTTGTTTCATAAGATATTTCAACCAAACTCACACGAGGGTATGCTTGGGACTGTCTCCTACATCCTGATCAAATTTGGTCAAAGTCGGATGGCTATATCATATAGCTGCCATAGGAACAATCGGATGCAAATTCGACCTTTACCAGGATTTTCTTTTTTTGTCTCCAGTTTTCACCGCGAAATTATTATGTTAGGAATTTGTCAGTTTATTTTTTCGTGTGTGTGGGACATAAATAAAACAGCTGTTGCTTTTATACAGCGCCAATTTTGAAAGAAAATTCAACCAATGTAAAAAAAATAAAAAAAAAAAATTAAGTTAAATGAACTTTTTCTGACGATTAAAGTGATTGTGTTGGTGGCGGATCTATATATTGTCTGCAGAAAACCGTAATTAATCACTCTCTCACTTTTTGTGGGTTGGGGTTTTGCGCAAACAGTTTTGGTTTTTTTTTTTAAATTTTTCAGATCGACACTAGCGAATATAATTGAGTCGTACAATATAAAGGGGTGGGGGAAAAGGGGATTTGTAAAGGGGTCAAAATCAAGGTCAAAGGCCACGGAATTGCTTAGTATGCAAAACTTTTTTGTTTCTTAAGACATCTCTACCAAACTCACAGATTGAATGTTTGGGGCTGTCTCTAACATTCTGGCCAAATTTGGTCAATGTCGGATGACTATATCATATAGCTGCCATAGGAACAATCAGATGCAAATTGACAAAGAAGTATGAAAAACTTCTTTTGTTTCTTAAGATATTTCAACCAAACTCACAGATTATATATGTTTTGGACTGTCCTTTTACTTTCTGACCAAATTTGGTCAAAGTCGGATGACTATATCATATAGCTGCCATAGAAACAATCGGATGCAAAATAACTTTTTAGTATGAAAACTTTTTTATTTCTTAAGATATCTCAACCAAACTCATAGATTGTATGTTTGGGATTGTTTTCTACATCCTGACCAAATTTGGTCAAAGTCGGATGACTATATCATATAGCTGCTATAGGAACAATCGGATGCAAAATAACCTTTTAGTATGAAATAATTTTTTTATTTCTTAAGATATCTCAACCAAACTCATAGATTGTATGTTTGGGACTGTCTCTACATCCTGACCAAATTTGGTCAATGTCGGATGACTATATCATATAGCTGCCATAGGAACAATCAGATGAAAATTGACAAAGAAGTATGAAAAACTTCTTTGTTTCTTAAGATATTTCAACCAAACTCACAGATTATATGTTTTGGACTGTCCTTTACTTTCTGACCAAATTTGGTCAAAGTCGGATGACTATATCATATAGCTGCCATAGAAACAATCTTGATGCAAAATAACCTTTAGTATGAAAAACTTTTTATTTCTTAAGATATCTCAACCAAACTCATAGATTGTATGTTTGGGACTGTTTCTTACATCCTGACCAAATTTGGTCAAAGTCGGATGACTATATCATATAGCTGCTATAGGAACAATCGGATGCAAAATAACCTTTAGTATGAAAAATTTTTTTATTTCTTAAGATATCTCAACCAAACTCATAGATTGTATGTTTGGGACTGTCTCTACATCCTGACCAAATTTGGTCAAAGTCGGATGACTATATCATATAGCTGCCATAGGAACAATCGGATGCAAAATAACCTTTAGTATGAAAAACTTTTTTATTTCTTAAGATATTCTCAACCAAACTCATAGATTGTATGTTTGGGACTGTCTCTTACATCCTGACCAAATTTGGTCAAAGTCGGATGACTATATCATATAGCTGCCATAGGAACAATCGGATGCAAAATAACCTTTAGTATGAAAAACTTTTTTATTTCTGGGATATCTCAACCAAACTCATAGATTGTATGTTTGGGACTGTCTCTTACATCCTGACCAAATTTGGTCAAAGTCGGATCACTATATCATATAGCTGCCATAGGAACAATCGGATGCAAAATAACCTTTAGTATGAAAAACTTTTTATTTCTCTAAGATATCTCAACCAAACTCATAGATTGTATGTTTGGGACTGTCTCTTTACATCCTGACCAAATTTAGTCAAAGTCGGATGACTATATCATATATCTGCTATAGGAACAATCGGATGCAAAATAACCTTTAGTATGAAAAACTTTTTTATTTCTTAAGATATCTCTTCCAAACTCATAGAGTGTATGCTTGGGGCTGTCTCTTACATCCTGACCAAATTTGGTCAAAGTCGCATGACTATATCATATAGCTGCCATAGGAACAATCGGATGCAAATTATTTTTTTAGAAACCAAAAATTCTGTTGTTGTATGAGATATCCTAACAAAACTCATAGATTAGCTCTTCTTGCTAAATTTTGACATTTTCCCAAATTTAGCGTTTTTCCGCCAAATTGGGCTTTTTCCCGCCAAATTTAGCCTTTTCCCGCTAAATCTGATTTTTCCAGCTGAATCGATAAATCTGTCTTTAACCTAAGTCCAATTACCGGGGAAAAAACATTGGAACACTAAAGTTAAATATTTGCGTTTTTCGACAAAAAATGCTATCTATATATATAAAATTCTTTGTCCTGACTCACTGACTGACTGACTCACTGACTGACTGACTCATCGACTGACTGACTCACTGACTGACTGAGAATCAACGTGAAGCCCAAACGGTAAAAGATAGAAAGCTGAAATTTGCACACAACATAGATGAAATAATTTCATCGTGCAATAAGACGGCGTTTTGCGAAATTCGACCTCTAAGTGGGTTAAATCGGGGTCAAAGGTCACGGAATTGCTTAGTATGAAAAACTTTTTTGTTTTTTAAGATATCTCTACCAAACTCACAGATTGTATGTTTGGGGCTGTCTCTAACATTCTGGCCAAATTTGGTCAATGAACCCCCCCCCCCCCCCCCCCCCCCCCCCCCTCTTTTCGGATGCAAAATAACCTTTAGTATGAAAAACTTTTTTGTTTCATAAGATATTTCAACGAAACTCATAGATTGTATGTTTGGGACTGTTTCTTACATCCTGACCAAATTTGGTCAAAGTCGGATGACTATATCATATAGCTGCCATAGGAACAATCGGATGCAAATTTATTTTTAGAACCAAAAGTTCTGTTGTTGTATGAGATATCCTAACAAAACTTATAGATTAGCTCTTTCTCTGCTAAATTTTGACATTTTCCAAATTTAGCGTTTTTCCGCCAAATTTAGCTTTTTTCCTGCCAAATTTAGCCTTTTCCCGCTAAATCTGGATTTTTCCAGCTGAATCGATGAATCTGTCTTTAACCTAAGTCCAATTACCGGGGAAAAACATTAAAACACTAAAGTTAAATATTTGCGTTTTTCGTCAAAAAATGCTATATTATATAAATTTGTTAAAACGGACTACTAAAGATGTTCTTTTAAATTTTGCGAGCGCAGCGAGCTGGTGGTTGGCGAGCGAAGCGAGCAGTATTAATTTGTTAAACCGGACAACAAAAGAAAATCTTTCAATTTGGTGCGGAGCGAAGCGCGAGCGGGGGTTGGCGAGAGAAGCGAGCAGGGGGCGGAGCCCCTAGTCTATATATATAAAACTCTTTGTCCTGACTCACTGACTCACTGACTGACTCACTGACTGAGAATCAACGTGGAGCCCAAACGGTAAAGATAGAACGCTGAAATTTTCACACAACATAGGTAAGATAATTTCATAAGATATCTCAACCAAACTCATAGATTGTTTGTTTGGGACTGTGTCTTTTTTTGGCAATCTCTGCCAACATCAATTTTCGTTTGGCCAAAAAGGTGCCATTGAGTGGAAATAACGCCCTTTGCAGAGCATCCATTGTTTGATAATTCGAAAAAGTGAGGAACGCTCGCCTCATACGAAAATTTCTCTCATATTCTCAGCCCCTATTCTCTGGCGAAGCCATCAAGTTTGGATATCCCGTAGCCGGCCTAATTGTAGCCAGAGCTACCAGCACCAGCAGCAGCAAGGCTGCATAAGCAATTCGTTTTTTGGAAAGAAGTCCCAAATCGGGCGACGGAGCCCGAGAGGCACTCTCATTGGTGCAGGTGCGTCGCGCAGATTGCCAGCGGAGCGCTAGCTCTCTCCCGCACACTGCCGGAGTTTTATCGTGGCCAAGGAGCCCCCACATTGTTTTCTTAAGAAGCTCACTGTGGCCAGAGGAGCACCCTCGCTTCTATAAGGAAACAAAGACACCCAGCAGAGCCTCAGTGCTCGTGCGCTTCTTCTTCTTCTTCTTCCTTTGTTTTGCCTTGTGGATAAGATTGGCACTGCCAGCAGCAGCAGTTTTCGCAACAACAACAACAACAACCACATAGTGTCCAGAAGTGAACGAAATTAGAGCAGTGATCTCAAAGTGAAGAAAAACATAGTTTTCCGTGTGGTTGTTGGCCAAAAAAGGCCATTGATGATCTTTTCTCTTTATGCCTGTAAATTGTTATTCAAATCATAAAAAATGTGCAAAAGTTAAAGAAAAAAAAAAGGAAAATTGTGCATAAAATATAAAATCTTAAAAAAGTAATAATTTTTCAAATTGTTTCACAAAAAAAAAAAAAAATTCATATTCACACAAATTCATATTCACACAAATGCATATACACTACAAATTCATATACACACAAATCTTCAGATGCGAACACACACATAAACACACATCTCACACACACACACACACACATCCATACATACAACAGCATTCTCGAGAAGACCTTCGTCGACAATCTGGTGAGTTTCATATTGCAAGTGCTCACTGTGGCTAAGGCAAAAGCTCTAAAGCTTTATGCTTTTCTTATTGGAGCCGGTAAATGCTCAGCGTTGCCATCCAGTTGCTGCAGCCACAGTGATCTATAAAAGTTATGGTGATTGAGATTTAAACTAATACTGGTGTTTATTTTGCGCTTGCTGTGTTAAAAATACAAGTGTTGCTTAACGTAAATTGAAAATTGCTTAAATAATTGATTTAATGTATTGATCTATACCCTACAACTTTTATGGCATACGCAAATTGGCATTCATTTAAAAAAAAACATCATCACATACATTAACATACAAATAATAAATTAATAAATAATAATAACTAAAAAAATAAATAATTATAACCAATAAATTAAAATATAACAATACCATTTTGAAATAAACTATGAAATGAACAAAAAATAAAACAAAAAAAATAAAAAATAAAATAAAATAATAAAAGAAAAAAAAACATGCAAAGAGAATAAAAGGTTTCAAACGTATGCAAACATTTCCCGGTATGTTACATAAATTTTTGGTGATTTTATCGATGGCTACTCTTGCCGTAGGTCGTCTAACGAATACTTTGAATTTTGGATGCGTTAGTGAAGTCATTTTATACTTCCGTTGACTCTGTGTATTCGACTTGTTTTGATTACCCTGCCGGATAGTCCCTGAATTGACCAAGCTTTTGTCACCTATCTGTAAACGGTATTTTCTTAGTTCGGGCTCGTTCGAAAAAAATTGAGAGCCGTAACTGAAAGTAACTTTAAGTATCACTGTTCTATACATCAGTTGACTCTTGCGTATTTGGTTTTAATCGAATACCCTGCCTGATTGTCATAGGATATCTGAACTCTAATTAAATATATTAGTTGACCTCAAATCGCTAAACGTGATTGGCTCAAGCAAAACTAGCTCGATGCAGCAGGCCGCTTCTCTGTTTCCCTTGTAGACAAGGTATATCTTTTATTAATCTTGTGCAAACCTCTGTTGCCTCTTGCGTATTCGACTGTTTTGAATACCCCGCTGATGGTCACTGTACGACATTTTTTTAGTGATAGCTTTTCGACATTGGCAAACTTAGTTTGCAAATACTCTTTGTAATAAGATTATTCAATTTGAAGTTTGTAAAGCGACGGGTTAGGATAAAATGTAGTTGTGAATAAAGTGTGATGCTGTCGCGTACCTTTACCAATACAAACTGTCTTAATCTTGTTTTGCATTCCCAGAAAAGGATCACTTACAGTCAATAGTCCAAATATAATATACAAGTTTCTTCTTGTTTCGTGCTTAATTTTCTTTGTGTCGTCAGTTACATTTTTTTATAGTCTCCAGTAAGCTCGAAAATCAGGAAAAGTTTAAATTAAAATATGAACGTACAACGTAGCCCATCGAACAATCCTTCCACATCAAGGCAATCCTTGCCTTATATGTGCAACCCCCAACACCCCCCCCCCCCCCCCCCCCCCCCCCCCCCCAGTCCTGCTATATTACTCGCTGTAGTCATGTTTTTCATAAAGCATTTCTAGAGAATTGGATAGAATCTCATCCGGAGTGTTCCAAATGTAGTCAGGATTTGGAGCCCGGATCTCTTTAAAGTTGTTGTAGGCAATTGCTCGCCGTCTGCTCGAAAACAACTCATGGCAGCCGCTGCTAAGCATAGGCCTGTAACAAGGAATTTGACCAAAGCCCCGAGCAAGTTTCTGCTCCAGTTCAGCCAGCTTCTCGGGATCCAAATACGGCCAATATGCCCAATATTTCCCATGAAGCGCTAGAAATTAGTAATTCCACAAATCAAAGCGAAAGCAGTAGCACCTCACCCACCTGCTAATAGGCGAAGGGTCGTCCATCTCATTCCACCAATAATCGGAGGAACAATGGACCTGATTATGCTTCCATTCAAAACATGATAGAGCAAACAGTCACTCGAGTGCTCTCCTCACTGACCATACGTCCACCACATCTAATCATGATGAGGTCGTCGCTCCGCCATTGGCAAGCCGACCAGTTTCTTCGTCATTAAATTTTGTGCCCCCCAGAAAAGTAGCAGATACTATGCAAAAATGGAATCTGACTTTCAATGGGTCCCCTGATAGTCTTTCTATGTTGAAGAATTTATATATCGGGTAAATTCTTTAACTGCTGAAACCTTGGACAGCGACTTTCGTGCGCTGTGTAAACATATGCATGCTTTTCTGTAGGCAAGGCGCGAGATTGGTATTGGAGATACCATAAGCAGGCTGAACATATTGCTTGGACAGATTTTTGCGCTGCTCTACGACATCAGTATAACGACTATCGTTCCGAATTCGCAATGAAGGAACAAGTTCGTTCACGAAAACAGAAAGCTGGTGAATCGTTTACCGCATTTTATGCGATAAATGCGTCACTTATTGACAGATCATCTGTTAAAATAAGTGAAGATGAATTGTTGCAGAATTTGCAGAATAACGTTCTTCCTGTACATAGGCATAAGCTTTTATATGAGCCTGTCCATTCAGTGGGTCATCTGCGAAGGTTAGTGCAGATGAACGAAAATCTCATTGGAGAATTGCGTTCCTGTGCTGATGTATCGTCGAAGCCCAAGCCTTCAGTTCCTCGACATCAAGTATACGCCATGGAGGACACTTATTCAGATACTGTGAATCAATCGCATCCGCTGAGACAACTGCCGAGCTCGCTGCTATACGCCAGGCTGGTCCAAATGTCAAATGCTGGAACTGCGAAGAGCTAGGTCATTTTTGGGAAGACTGCTTAGCAGACCAACGCGTTTTCTGTTATGGATGTGGCACTCCTCAGGTTTATAAGCCTCAGTGTAGCCATTGTCAGCGTCGAGTTGCGGAAAACCGGCAAAGGGTGCAACCAACAAGTTCGGTTGCCCACGAAACAACGATTTTCCGATCAAGTCAACAGCAAGGTCCGTTCGAATATTCTGGTCAACCCTGTTCGGATTGAAAGTCGCCAGCATACGGAACCGACTGTTGCAAGCCCTTCTAATTTTCCTTCATACGAGGATAGGATATCTAAGGGCGCCTCAGACGAGCACTTTTTCACCGACACTTTTTGTCAAAAAACGATTTTTTCGTTGTCCGTTTTGCTCTCCATCGCTTACCGATGGAGTAGAACGTGTTCTATTTTCATCAGTGAGCGTCTGGTTTTTACCAACGCTTTGAAATTTTTTGTGTGGTTACCCGACACGGACAGCCTTTTTTGCAAAAAGTGTCAGTGAGAAAAAGTGCTCGTCTGAACTGGAGCATTAATGAATCATCATCCGTTCCCAAATGAAGTTCCATTAGGATTAGAAAATATTATAAGGATATTATAGATAGTCGTAAATTAGTAATTTCAACAATATTTTGTAGGCATAATGATTGGCGTAGTTACGCTGCAGTTTCGTTTTTGGATTTTGAGGAGCATCCGTTCCTAAACGAAGTTCCATTAGGATTGACGTTAGAAAATATTATAAGGATATTATAGATAGTCGTAAATTAGTAATTTCAACAATATTTTGTAGGTATGACGATTGGCGTAGTTACGCTGCAGTTTCGTTTTTGGATTTTGAGGAGCAAGGTTTGCTGGATACGGGAGTTAATGTGAGTTGTGTTGGATCTTCACTGGCAGCGCAAGATTTTTCCAAATGCGCGCAGTTTAAAGCCATTAAATCTGGGACTAAAACGGCCGATGGCAATCCTCATGACGTCATTGGTGTCTTAAACGTACAGATGTTTTACAAAGGTCAGCAAGAGCCCATTCTGCTCTTTATATTATACCGTCCATCAAGCAAAGACTTAATTTTAGGTGTTGATTTTTGGAGAATCTTTTCAGCTTGCTCCGAATATTATAAACGCGATTGAACCTGACTCCCAAGCCATATCCAATACTGAAACAAATTCTTACCCCTTGACAAGTCTACAATTTTCGCAATTACAGGTAGTAAAGAAACCTGTTCGCTAGCTGTTCCGATAGTTTAGGTCGAACCAGCTTAATCCAGCATCGTCTTTTTGGCAATCTCTGCCAACATCAATTTTCGTTTGGCCAAAAGGGGCCATTGAGTGGAAATAACGCCCTTTGCAGAGCATCCATTGTTTGCTCTTTAACAGAGCCAGGTAAATATCACAGTGATAATTCGAAAAGTGAGGAACGCTCGCCTCATACGAAAATTTCTCTCATATTCTCAGCCCCTATTCTCTGGCGAAGCCATCAAGTTTGATATCCCGTAGCCGGCCTAATTGTGGCCAGAGCTACCGGCACCAGCAGCAGCAAGGCTGCCACCTGTTTTTGAAAGAAGTCCCAAATCGGGCGACGGAGCCCGAGAGCCTCTCTCATTGGTGCAGGTGCGACGCGCAGATTGCCAGCGGAGCGCTAGCTCTCTCCCGCACACTGCCGGAGTTTCATCGTGGCCAAGGAGCCCCCATATTGTTTTCTTCTTAAGAGGCTCACTGTGGCCAGAGGAGCACCCTCGCTTCTATAAGGAAACAAAGACGCCCAGCAGAGCCTCAGTGCTCGTGCGCGCTTCTTCTTCTTCTTCGTTTTTTTTGCCTTATGGATAAGACTGGCACTGCCAGCGCGACAGTTTTTTGCAACAACAACAACAACAACCACATAGTGTCCAGAAGTGAACGAAATTAGAGCAGTGATCTAAAGTGAAGAAAAACATAGTTTTCCGTGTGGTTGTTGGCCAAAAAAGGCCATTGATGATCTTTTCTCTTTATGCCTGTAAATTGTTATTCAAATCATAAAAAAATGTGCAAAAGTTAAAGAAAAAAAAAGGAAATGCGCATAAAATATAAAATCTTAAAAAAGTAATAATTTTTCAAATTGTTTAAAAAAAAAATTCATATTCACACAAATTCATATTCACACAAATGCATATACACACAAATTCATATACACACAAATTCGCAACACACACAAAAACACACATCTCACACACACACACACACACATCCATACATACAACAGCATTCTCGAGAAGACCTTCGTCGACAATCTGGTGAGTTTCATATTGCAAGTGCTCACTGTGGCTAAGGAAAAAGCTCTAAAGCTTTATGCTTTTCTTATTGGAGCCGGTAAACGCTCAGCGTTGCCATCCAGTTGGTGCAGCCACAGTGATCTATAAAAGTTATGGTGATTGAGATTTAAACTAATACTGGTGTTTATTTTGCGCTTGCTGTGTTAAAAATACAAGTGTTGCTTAACGTAAATTGAAAATTGTTTAAATAATTGATTTAATGTATTGATCTATACCCTACAATTTTTATGGCATACGCAAATTGGCATACATTAAAAAAAAACATCATCACATACATTAACATACAAATAATAAATTAATAAATAATAAAAACTAAAAAAATAAATAACAGTAACCAATAAATTAAAATATAAATAAATACCATTTTGAAAATAAACTATGAAATGAACAAAAAATAAACAAAAATAAATAAAAATAAAATAAAATAATAAAAGAAAAAAAAACATGCAAAGAGAATAAAAGGTTTCAAAACAAATAAGAATAAAAGAAAGATAAACAAATAATAAAAAATTAAATATTTCTTTTCTTGCGATGCCATAAAGATTGAGGATAGCCATATTAACTGTTACATCCTTGTAATAAATTAAATTATCTTCAATGCCTTTCTAAAACTTTTTCTAACGATATTAAATGCCTTTCTAAAATTTTTTTATTATACTATATACCCTATATATGGACATATAATTTAACTACTACTTAAAAACTACAGCGGGGATAAAAAGAGCATGCACAATAGAAAAAGAAATTCAATTTAAGCTACAACAATTAAAATCCATGTTTGCATAAAAAAAAAAAGTAAAATAATAATTATAAACCTAAAATAATTTAAATACTGAAATATCTCACAGAAAAATCATTGATCGCTATTCTTTAGCCACCTTTGGAATTGTATGTCGAAATCTTCTTTGAATTGAAATGGCTATGATGCCAATAAAAAATTGAGTTACCTGGAACTGCACTATATGACTTTGAAATATATTATAATGTTTTGCTAAATCCTTCTTGTTTTTCTGATGACCTGGAGATGTAAATAAATGTAACGGAGTTTTGTTTAGGGGATTTTCATAAATTTTAATGCGCAGAAAATCCAATGGTTGGGTGGGTAAAGAGCGCAAAGGGGCCGCAATAATGACCATGGACTCCCATTTCCACAAAAGAAATTGGTATGAAAGAAGCTTCATTTTTTTTTTTGTATTTTTTTTTCTTTAGTAAGAATGTCCGCTTTTGTTTATGATCAGCTATTTTGTAGTTTCAGTAGGATTCTTTAATTAAAATTATATGTAGACGCAGTTAAGGACATGGCAAAAACCCACCCCACACCGAAAGAGCTAAGGTGCCAGAAGGTCCCGTCCGCTATGCTTCCTCGTCCGGCGATCTCTATGCACACTTTCGGCCACACTTAGTGCATAGGGATCAGCGGAGCACTAGTTCGTTCTTTTCGAACTTATGCAAACATTTCATGCGTATGTTACAACCCTAAGAAGTTAACTTTCTTCTGCAACAACTGACATTTCGACCAATTTTATACGGAGACCATCTTTCTGCAACATTCAGTACTCTTTGAGCTTCATCAAACCCCTCATCAACATTACTGCTTGGAATAATCACATCATCCATATAAACAACTGCATCACCATTTTGAATAAGCTCTCGCATGACCGCCATTATAAATCTAGTGAACACTGCTGGAGAGTTTGATATCCCGAATGGCACATACAAAAATTCGTATTGCCCATTCTGTATCACAAATGTATTTCTGCGATCCCTTCGTACACTGGTACGGAAAATCCATTTGTCAAGTTTAGTGTAGAGAAAACTGACGCACCTTGCAGTTTTTCAATAACTTTAAACTCATCTGGGGCATAGAAAAGTTCTCACGGATCACCTTCTCGTTCAACTTCCTATAGTCACAACACAATCGCTTCTTGCCGTTTTTCTTGGCCACTAAAACAACTGGTGAAGCATACTCGAAGTACTTGGTCAGATAATTTTCTCTCTATCCATTCTTCACCTGCTCATCCACAACTTACTGATCACACACAGCTATTCGTCTCGGATGCTGGTAAACTGGCAACTCATCTGTCAGCACGATCTTCATCTCGATTGGAGAACAAGGATTTCTTACTGGCTTATACGAACGAATCAATTGTCCAACCTCTTCTTGCTGCAACGAATTCAAATGTGGTAATTCTAATTGAACAGAATGTACTTCCTCATCCAAGGTTAACATACATGCTTTCAAATTCGTTTAACAATTCAGAAAAAGGGCTACGTTCACCAACTGTACTATTTTCTGCACAAGAAACCATAACTTTCGGTGTTATCAAGGTCCCATCTTTGGGCACTTGCAGATCAACATAGTCCAAGATTGTTCTACCCAAGATTGCTTCAAAGCCTATGTCTTCGTCTGGTACCACATGAAACTCAATTTTCATCTGAATATTGTCAATCATGACTGGTACTATAAAGCTTCCAAAAGTCAAGATTTGACTGTCACCTATACCACTGAGAGTTTTAGAACATCCGGTTAATTGCCTGATCCCTATCTTTCGATAAACAGACTTTTACGTATGAGACACAGGTCCGCTCCGGTGTCAACTAAACCTTTGCAAATCACTGCGCCACATATTACGTCTTTCAATTCTAGACCAGAAGGAGTGAATGTGCTTAATGGCTTCGCCTCCAACTTGTCATCATGAACCACATTCGTTGATTTTTCTGCTTTGATTGCCCTTCGGACTTACACTGCACTGCACGGTGTCCTGGCTTTCCGCATTTAAAACAAGAAAAATTATCTTTGGGACAATCCTTCATTATGTGTGAGTCAGCACCACATTTAAAGCATTTACGAATTTTATTTTCCTTCGAATCTTGACCCACAGCATTCTCTCTTTTGCCACTGTTAATCCAGATTTATTTGATGATGCGTATGAGCCACGGGCTTTCTCGATATTTTCTATGTGAACTTTCAACTGTTTGATTGATCGGTCGATACAACAGAGACTTTATCGTTCTAGAATCTGGTATCCCTTCAACGAAATAATCAATCAGACTTTCATCATCAAGATCAATCGGCTTTGCTATTTTCATCAACGCATACAAATATTCTTGCAATGTCTCACCTTTCTTCTGCTGCCGCTTTCCCAATCAAGCTTCTGCGGACTTCTGCTGATGATAATTTGATCTCAAATTCACTTTTCAAAGCAGCTTTAAGATTCTCCCAGTTATTAATACCTCTCTGACAACGAATGAATGATTTAGCAGCACTCACTAGCAACTGCTTAGCATAAACAAATAACTGTAGATCGGACCACTGCACTGTCATAGCACATTCTTCTAATTCAGTCACCCACTGTTCAATATCCATTGAATTTGACCCATCAAATTTGTTGACGCCACCTTCTACATCTTTGAGAGTAAACCACGGTCTACCTCGTTCAGATGTCTCCATCATTGGTGCTGTGTTAACAGACATGTCGTCTGAGTTCTCTTCTTCCTCCAATTCAATGCTGTAATGCTCAAATAATTTTGCCTGCAATTCAGCCTTACGTCCAACAGTACTCAGCTGCAACTCTGCTAACTTTACGTAATTGATCAACAACAAGTCTTAAAATTTCATCTCTTTCCATTTTATGCAATGTTCTTATATGATAATCTCTATTTCAATTTATTCTAATTAGAAAATGTTATCTCTAGAATTTTCAACAAATTTTATGTTACTTAACAGCAACTGCGCTCAACTTAAGAGGAAGCGTGTCTGCTGTATTTTTAATTCAAATTTCAACGACTTCTGTTAATGTTAAATGACAGCAACAACAGCTGCGCTCTCTTGTAGCTTACAACTTGCTAACTTCTTGTCGCTTATGATTGACAGCGACAACAACCATTAATTTTCAAAATATTAAAGCTATGTTAGTTACATACATGCATAAAATATTTCGCCAAATTATTTCACCACAATATCAAATAGTGTCACCGTCCGTGACTACACTTAATTTACTTACTGGTGCAATATTTACCACTTGCTGCCGTCAGCATACACTTTATGCTTTTGACTGCGGTTTTACTGCAGCTCACCCAACAACTTCGATTGTTGTTTAACACTCCCTCGATTCACCTCGTCACTACGCACGGCGTTCCTGCGAGATCACGTCCAGCTCCCTACGCACCGGCTCATCCGCCTGCGTAACAGAATAAAACACCAACACTGCTTCACGCCTTAGCCAACTTGCCTGCGTTCCCTCACAGATCACGTTCAGCTCCTCTCTACGCACCGGCTCATCCGCCTGCGTAACGGAAAACGCCGACTCTGCTTCCGTCTTTTTTAACGTATGGCCACCTTGCCTACGTTACAAGTCTTCACTGCTTTCCGCTTCACGCCTTAGCCAACTTGCCTGCGTTCCTCACAGATCACCAGCTTCACCGCTCGTTTTGATTTTCCTTACGCACCGGCTCATCCGCCTGCGTAACCGCAAATATCCAACTCCGGGCACCTTTGTTTTACGCTCTGACCAGCTTGTCTGCGTGCACCAAAATCTTCTCTATTGCTTTGCACTTCGCCTTCTTCTTGTGTGTGCTTGCGTCGACTTTTGCAATGCACACGCACAAAACGTTGCCACTGAGCGTCTCCTGTTGTCTTGATTCACTTTTGATTCTATTCTTTCAACTTTCGTCTTATTTAGCGATTCTTGCACCGTTTTTTGTCGCTTCAATTCACACACTTTCTTTAATTGTTTTAATTGTAACTTGGATCAATCCCCGGACGAGCCCCCAATTTGTGAGGTCTAAAAAGCTGGGGTTTTAGTTTACAAAGTTTATTTATTATATTTCTTGTAGAAAGTATTAATGCTCGGTTCAGACGAGCACTTTTTTCACCGACACTTTTTGTAAAAAGGCTGTCCGTGTCGGGTAACCACACAAAATTTCAAAGCGTCGGTGAAAACTCAGACGCTCACCGATGGAAATAGAACACGTTCTATTCCATCGGTGAGCGATGGTGAGCGATACGGACAAGAAAAATCGCTTTATGACAAAAAGTGTCGGTGAAAAAGTGCTCGTCTAAAGCGCCCTTAAACTTTAACAATTTTGCTTATATTATTATTATTCACATTCAGATATTTATTATATTTATTATTATTTATGATTAATTTTAGTTCGCAATTATTTTAATTAAACAGTGTTCTTTCAATATTTTGACAACGTTTTCCTTCAAGGTTTCAATGCAAAGTGAAGTATGTATTTTATAATATGTTGCAGCTGGCAATTGACGCAAGGCTGCAAAGCTACAATTGAGAGGCAAGAGAACGATCAGAAATTATGCTCTCCTTCTAGGGTTCCCATACAGCGTGGACATTGACACAAATTCTTTTCTGT
Organism: Drosophila quinaria; assembly: GCA_035047525.1. NCBI lineage: Eukaryota > Metazoa > Arthropoda > Insecta > Diptera > Drosophilidae > Drosophila > Drosophila quinaria. The sequence continues at coordinate 19,996 of JAWNPO010000031.1, forward strand.
TACAAATATGTAAAATATTTTCCCACAATTTTGTTGGGTATGAACATATGTTGTAATCTAATTAGAAATGGGGTCACCATGTGTAGCAATCTATTTTGAACTGGGGGGTCATCTGTTTTTTATTACCCTATAAAATTTCATTTACATTGATCCAACTATCTTCACTCTTTGGAAACCCAGCCAACGTACCAAAGCTCTTTTTCCGTCTCGTTTCAACACTTTTTCTACTAGATATGCATCGGGGTATTGAGTCTTTTGAGTTCTTCTGTAGAAGCAACCTTCAATTGGATTGCCCTTCAAGTCTTCTAGTAAATATGTTGTTGGATAAGTATATTTTACTGTTCTTATTTTAAAAAATTCTGTTGTCCAATTTGGGGTGTAGCCCTTTTCGAATATATGTTTGTATTTACTTATACGCACATTGTCTCCACTCAACTTGCTTCCAGCGAATATCTTCAAGTAATTGTATGCTGTCTTTAAAATTTGTTTTTCATTGGACGAGTTAACGTTAATTGGTTTCATTTTTATTGTTCTATGTACACGATTGTTGTAAACATCAATTAAACTTTTATACATATCAATCCATTTATATTTTCCATTGAAACTGAATTCACGCCACATAAGCTCTTTCAGAGTTCTATTCAATCGTTCAACAATTGATGCTTTCAGTGTACTGAATGTTGAATAATGATTTATTTTAAACTGGTTTGTTAATACCTTAAATTGTTTATTAAAAACTTCGGTTCCGTCATCTGTTTGTAGGTTCTTGGGAACACCACGTCCCGATTTAAATATTTTTTCCATTGCCTGAACAACTTCTTTAGCGTATTTTGATTTTAGTGCTTCACCCCAAGCAAATTTAGAAAACGTATCTATTACTGTCAACAAATAGCGATAACCATTATTGGTCGAAGCATAGGCTCCCATTTCAACCAAATCCGCCTGCCATAAATCATTCAGGGACGCTTTCGCTTGAATTTCACATCAATTTCATTTCGCGGTGCCACAGGTCAATTTGCAGAATAATTTTGTGGGGAAAGAACTAGTGCTAAGGCGGTTTTCATCCGAAGCACTATTGACGTATCCTTGTCGTTAGATTGCTTTGCTGAAATTGCTGCTGCGTGTAGCAGAAGAGGTGCGGGATTATGTATTGCCAAATCGGCGGCCAATTTTCTTCAATCTTGAGCCTGCTTCTGAATACCCTAGATGGGGACGTCCCATTTTTATACTTTGATGATTTGTAGCATGTCTTTGAGGACCCAGTCTTTCAATTGACGATGCCAACAAAAGCCACTGTGAGTGCTTCATTTTAAAATTAGAAACATTTCGGCCACATTTTGGCAAATATTTTCGCACGTAATTGTGAAAACTTTGGGTTTTTTGATTAATTTTGGCTCTCGTGTTTAGGTCATCATCATCCAATCCGACTTGACCGCAAATCCACTCAGATATTGCCTCTTCTGTCCTCTTGTTGCTCCATGCTTCGAGCAACTGGTATTGCCGGTGCCACGTGGCTGCGCTGTCATTCAATGTTCCGGAAAACGCGCAAATTTGCGCAATGATAATTATTATTCTCTTAAACTGTACATTGAAAACTAGACATATTTACTTTTTGGCAGAGATTGGCAGGGAACTAGTTCTACTCCACAATTCACGAACACTAGGTTAAGCACATTTCAACGAAAATCGGTTTTGTTTTTTTTTTTTTTTTTTTTGGACTAAGGAGGGGAAAATGCCTGCACGCATCTCTCAATCTGTCGTCGCAGAGCGGTATGGGGCTCGCACTCACTAACGACACCCCCTCTCTAGGCCTTATCCCACTTCGGGATCGCTTTCGGGCATAACTTCGAAGTGGTGCCCATTCTCTCACTGCGCCAACTATTCACGCTCTATAGCGTTCTGCTAGTTGATCCGCGTCCGGATTCGCCCTCTCTTAAGCACATCATCATGTTATTGTGCCTATATTTTGTGACATGCGCCGCTCTCTAGTATTGCTGCGTCCAAAAAGCGTTTCTTCTCCAGGAGAACATTTCCCGCGAAGTTCATTACAGCGTCCCAGGAGTCTCTCCGTTGTAGCATATTCTCCACAATGCTTTGGCCTGATAGGCCCCATTGTGTTTTCTGCCGTGCGTCTATGCTCGATCCACTTCCGGCAATGGAGAAATGTGTGTTCTGCGGTCGCCTACATCCGCATCACCATAGATGCAACCGCAGCCTTCCGTTTTGCCCATGCGGAAAAGGTATTTATGGAAATACCCATGTCCGGACAACAACTGTGTTAGGTAATACCTACCTCGCCATGACCTCTCCGTCCACCTCTTCATGTTCGGTATAAGTCTTGACGTCCATCTACCGGTTGTTGCTGTACGCCAGCGCTCTTGCCACTGCCGGATTGTCTGCTGTCTTGCCTCTCCGAAGGTCGAAGCTCTCTTCGCGCTTTTCTACCCAGCGTTTCCTGCGATGAAAGGCTAGCAAGTCGATCGGTATGCAGGTGCTAATTACCAGTACCGCCGCTTCAGATACAGTCCGATGTGTCGATGCGATCCTAAGTGCGGCAGTAGTTGCACCGACGCGTACACCTTGCGCCGGGAAACAGCTCAGAGCTTCAGCCCACACCTCTCATCCATATAGCAGAATGGTGTAGTTTTTCCAGCAACTTATTTCCAACTTGACTTTTTAAGAAGATTCTCAGGTTTTTCCCAGCGGATTCCGTGCAAAAAATAACGTGCAAAGATAAATAAAATTACTACTAAACTGTAAAAACATAACATTATCATCATCATCATGATTATAAGATTAAGTCTTATTAAACAATTACACAGAAAACCTAACTAACTACATCGCCCGCTGCTGTCAAGATTATAAACTGAATAATCTGAAGAGCAATGAAATATTCATGATGCTCTGGCATCAAAATTTATGCATCAGTTAACGAAGTAATAAAAACAACAACATTTTTTCAAGTTGACATTTGAGTTGTTTTGACATCAATTTTGATGCTGCCACAAATGGTTGTATGTAGTACGAGTATTGTCGTGTGTGGCAGTTGAAAGTTCAGTTGAATTGCTGCTGGCACTTGAGGGCCGCGCAGTTTTGCTTGTGGCTGGCTAGGTCAAGTCATAGTCATTGTTGGCAGCAACAACTTTCTAAATGCACAAGTGAACACTTGGCTGCAGTCATTTAACTGCTTTCTGGCCATCCATCAACAGCTGCCAACAGCCAACACAACAACAACAATCGCAAGTCATCTGAGTGATGATTCGTGCAGCATGAAGTAGAGTTATTTACGTTGCCACGCCCACCAATTCACGCAATTGCAAATCAGTTAGAGAACTGGAAGCTGAACTGGAACTGAAACTGCAACTGGAACTGGCTCTCAAATAACTTAATTCACTCTGTGGAGCTGATTAATTGAGTCGATTCGTTGTTGGCTGGAGGGCGCCTCAAGTAGCTTCAATTAGCCTCGGCCACAGTGCGATGGACGCGGCGACAATGTCATTATGAAGCTCTCGAGATTGACTTTTAATGACCGGAAATAAAATAAAAACCAGCAACAACAGAAAGCAAAGGCAGCGAAAAAAATACATACATATATAAAGTTGAGCAACAGCCAAAAGAAAAACCCAGGGCACAGCTCAAAACTGAAATACAATGAGAAAAGTTGCCGCTGCTTTTTTCTTTTACTTTTTTATGCCGTGCTTGTGGCCTCTTTTCCCTTGCTGCTGCCCCCTTGACGCCCCCACTCGACGAGTGGCAGCCAAATGAAAAATGTTTCAACTGCCGCCCATTTGAGTTGTCGTCCTCAACGCCATCTCCGCCTCTTCTTCTTCTAAAAGTTACACAACGAAAGGTCCAACTCAGACACTGAAAGCCATGCCCGCAGCTTAAGCTGTGGCAAGAACGACTATCAGATGCTCTGTCATATTACAAATAAGAATTGAGTTTAAAAAAAAATCAAACTTTAAATAAAATTTTCTGGGTGTATTGAAAAAATTTTAGAATAAAATCTTTGGATGGCATATTCTGGAAACAAAATAAACCTTAATAAATAAAGATTTTAAAATTTTATTTTTGACATAAATAAAAATTATGAAATGACAGTTAAATAAAAATGTTGTATTTAAATAACATAGTAGGAATGATTTTTATTTTGAAAAAAAAAAAATAGTAAAAAACAGATTTTTTTACTACAATTATAAAAAAAAAAACATTTAATTAATTACAATATTATACCATAATTTCAGAATATATTATTAAGAACGATTTTCTTTTAGTTTTATTATAAAAATGAGCAATTATTTTTTTTGTTAAGCGACAATTTAAATTTTTAATTAAAACTTTAGTATAAACATGTAAAAAAGATTTTACTTCCAATTAAAAATAAAAAAGCATTAATTTAATAACAATATTATTTCTTATTTTTTTTTAAGATTTTATTTTAATTTTGTTATAAAAATCATGTCATATCTTGCTCAACCTACACTTGTCGACACCCTTTGTACGCCAGATTCCTACATATTTTGCTTACAGGGTAGCTGTAAGCGCAGCTATAAAGAGATTTCATCGTTTTGCCATTCTTTATTTTTTTTTACGTTTTCCTTTTTCGTTATGTTTTTTACTCTGTGCCGCCTGCTCGACGTCGATGTTGCCGCGGGGCAGAGACTGAAACTCGCTTGGGTCTTTTGTGTTTATAAAAATTGAATTGATGAGTCGCTTGAAATGAGTTCAAAAGGTTAATAAACGTGGCCCCGAAAGAGTTATCTGCCTGCTGTGAATAATACGAGTACATATTTGAATATTACTGCAGTACTGTGAATGAGTCGAGTGAATATGCTTCGAGTGCTACAAATAAAGCAATTTGTTTAATTGCACTTGGACACGCCCGAGACAACAAAAACATTTTACACATTTATTTAGCTTTTAGCAATTATTGTCTGTGTATGTGTTTGTTTGGTTTTAGGCCTGATTTGGCAGATGGCCAATACCATTTATGGAATAATAGCAACAACAACAACTATGTGGAAATGCCGTTGCAAATTATGCGGCACAAATGCAAATTGCGGCTGACAATAATTGTGGGCGTTGTTCAATTGTTGTTGCCGCAGCATTTTGCGGGCTGCTGTTGCTAAATTGAGCAACGCCAAGTGCCAAAAGTGTTGCCAGCACTTGAACAATTTAATTATAGCCCCCAACCAGGCACTTGAAATGTTGCACAGCCAGCCAGCCAGGCTGGCAGGCAAACACAGTCAGGCAATCGTATTGCAAAAAGTCGTTCCACCAGTTGGCAAATAGTTTGTCGACATTTCGCAGTTCCCCTTTAATTTTATTTTACCTATACATTTATTGTATTTATTTATTTTTTTTTTTTAACGACTGTTGGCCACTGCCCAGAAGCGTTGAGGGGAGAAAATTCTGTCTCACATTTGACAACCTGTGCGGATACTGGGTCGTATACTTAATATAGAGACATTACGGCTTTCGGCCTCGAGACACTCGACACTCGTAGTCGTCTCGTTAATTTATGCAACACAATTTTGATGCTGAGGTGCGCCAAAAGAGCTGTCATTAAATAGTCTAAACATCAAGAATGTGAACAGCTCGTATATTGATTAAATGCTATTTTATTTGCTGCAATTTAAATAATTAATTGACTAGATGCGAAAACCAGGCGGGCGCCACTTCAGCAGAACCCACAATTTATATATTTTGTATAGTATAAAAACATGCAACGAGTTGATTCCGTGTAGAAAAATCAATTTGCATATGCAAATTGTAGTTTGGACTTGAGTTTCAGTTTCTGTCTCAGTTGTTGTTGTCGTTGTTCACGGAGTGTTAATAAATTGTCACGAGATCTGCAACAAAAAAGAATATTTGCCAAAGTTAACTTTGTCAACCACACACAATGTTATACTATTATTCAACTGCCCCGAGCCACAAAATGACACAATCGCAAGCGATTTGCCCACAGTTCACTCACCCAAGGAAGAGGATGGGGACGGGTTGATTGTGGTTTTTGTTTTGATTTCAAATCGATTTCTAGTTCTCGCTATACGCTCTCTGATTTATGCACTCGACTCTCGCTCTTGTTGCCTCATTAATTATGCATATAATTATAAAAGTATTAGCGATAAATGAAAAAAAAACTTGATTTTATGGCGAATTTACTTTGCATTTACATATTAATTAACTAAGCAATATTTGCCATTAACCAATGAGCTTTTATTTAACATAAATATCGTAGTTAAGATACAGATTATTCGCATATTTGTGAAACCGAAAAAAAAAACAGTAGCTGTTATTCTTTTGCTTATCTCTCAATGATTTTTGTAGATTTTACGAGTTTATGAACTTCCTTAATGTATTTTGTATTTCTTTTTTGCGAAATTATAATAATATGCTCAAAGTGAAACATATATATTGTTTAAATGCCAACAATGATGTCTTTAAAGTTGATTTTAAATAGGTAAGATTTTATACCTTTGCAATTGACTAACTAATTAACTTCTTGATTTAACGATATAAATGTTTTAAACTTTAAAGCAGGGCAATCTAACAATTTATAGCTTTTAATTTTAAATATTTTACAGACTTTCATCAACAGTTTTATATTTTTCAGCTGGCGATCTGTTAGTCACAGTTTTTGGGCTGTAATCACGGTCTGTTATATACAATTACAAACTGTTACTAACAGTTTAATGTTACTCTTAGCATCTACTTAACATAAAATGTTTATCTTTGACTGGGCTGGAATTTCGCTCTGATATTGTTCTGTTTATTGAAGTCATTTCTTTCTAAGTTAGTTCGTTAGCTTCTCATGGTTTTGATTTTCTATTTATTAAAGTAGTCATATCTTTGAAATCCCTTAAAAGTTTTCTTAGGATTAATTTACCATTTCCAAAGCTGTCATAAAATTCCGTAAAACTTATTGGATTACAAAATGCGCTTTCAAGCGCACTGAACTCGATTCCAAAAGAAAACCGAAACAGAAATAAAAATAATAACAACAAATGTATCTTATTTTTTTTTTTTTGCGGTTTTTAATGTACCTCACGTCTGACTCTCTGTTTATGACGCTGACTCTGACTTTGTCTCTGATTCTGAATCTGACTCGGTTTCACAGTGTGCTGGGCTTCTCGTTCCATCCGTCTGTCTGTCTGTCTGTCTGTCCATTCGACTGTTTGTCTGTTTAGTTGTTTGTTTGTTTGTTTGTTTGTCTGTCCGTCTGTTTTATCTGTCAGTCGTTCAGCGCTCTTTGCCTTTGCGGGTGGTCTTCGATACAGATACAAGGCGATCTGTTTTTGCTATGTATGACTCGACCCCCACACACTCACACACACACACATGTCAATTGCCATAAGTCTCTATCTATGTGTGCGTGTTTGTATCTGTGCGCTTGTTAACTTGTTCGCATGTCATTCGTTTCATTTTGACGTGCTTTCATGTCACTAAATTTGATTTTGTGTCGCAGACAACACGGCACAACCAACAACAACAACAAGAAAAACACGCACAACAAAAATTATGGCCATTAAATTGGCTGAGAGAGCACAAAGAGTTAGACAGCTAGTCATATGTGGTTTTTGAGGCCTTTTCTCTATCTCTTCTCTCTCTCTCTCTCTCTCTTTGTGTCTGTGTGTATCTGTATCTAAATCTGTTAGCCCATTGTGGATGCTCAGTCATTTATTATTGATATTAGCCACGCTTTTATTATAAATGACAAATTTTCTCAGTCTAATATTATGCTGCATTATATATGCATATCAATTTTCAAATACTCTACAAAGGGTATCGAATGGAAAGTTTTTAGATAAATGAAAAATTACAAGAAACTGAACAGAATGGCGTTAAGTTAATTTTGACGATATTTTCAAGTCGAATAGCATTTATTTTTAGCGTGAAAGTGTTTAAAAATAAACGGGAATAATTATTTAAATTTTGTCTCATTTATGATGCAGGCTAATAAAAATGTTACGCATGTTTAGATTATAGAAACTTTATATATATGCGTAAGAGTATTTATAAATCATTGTTTATGTTTTGATTATTCTTTTGGGACCTTTCAGTTTCTTCCACCAAATATTTTATTTGTATTCTGTTGCTTCGCTTTGTTTGTGCATTTTGTATGGTCGTTTATTTTTTTGCTGGTCTTCCACAGTGTCTTCTCAATTGTGTTGAGTGAGTTTATTGTTTATTAGCGGTCTTTTTGTGGCTGCCTTTAGTTGTTGTTGTTTTTATTGTTATTTCACAGTTGAGCGCATTAAATGCTTAATAATACGCATGTCAAAAGCATTTCTCTGTCTCTCGTTCTCTTCATCTCGCTCTGACGACTCTTCAAGTCCGCTATCAATGGCCACAAAAATTGGCGCCATGTCGCACGCTTCGCTGCCTTTGTGTTCCCCCTTCTTTTATCAAGTAATTGATAGATTTGGGTTAACTGCCACATCTAGAGGCAAGTACATATAGAGAGAGAGAGAGAGGTTGGGAGTCACACTCACTTTTCCACGCTTCTCCAAGCGTAACATAGTTGACAAGAGGCCAACAATTGTGAATGGCTCAAAATGTGGCAATGTTGTCATTAACAAATTGTTGAAGCAATTGAATAAATCGATTCAACAATTCCACAAAGTGCTTCAATTAATAGTCCAAGTTAGAAAACACAAAACACACACTTCAACCCATTCAAATTAACACGAATTCAATAAATTTACACAAGAATCTCAAATGAAATTGTTTATTTTCACACCTCCCTAAGTTGTAAATAATAAATATTGAAAGCGTATGCGATAAAAATAAGAAAAATTTACAGGTTTTTGTAAAGCTATTGTAAGGATTCGTTTTATTGAAAGTATTACAAAATTGATTTCGAAATATATCTAAGCACATTTACTTATTTTATTGCGGCGTATCAGAATAAGTACAATTTAAAGTTAATATATTTAAATGTAAGGGTGTACTTTATCATTTCCAATCTATCATAGGCATCATAATTTCACTTGTATTGTCTGGCAAACGCACTAAAAACGAGTGCATTATAATAAATTTTATAATCTATATAATGTTGTCATATAGCTTCAAGTATATATATTAATTTTCTCTGGTTTTGTTTATCTATAGGCAATTTAAGTGGCATGCTTCACACGTTTTTTTATCGATGGGCATGACGACCAACATAATGATTTCACGCTTTTGCTTTCAAATAATAAAACTTCACTTTATTCTCATCGTTCAACAATCGTCAAGATTGCTGACATTTTAACCCCCTCTGCCATAGGCGTGGGCGTAAATGGGTTTGGGCTTCAGTTTTAATCAGATACTATGTGAGGAGAGCAGGCTGACTGGGAGGGGAAACGTCTGCCAGTTAACCAGCTTATGTTGTCCGTTAGCAAAACCCCAACTGAAAACCAAATACCCGCATTGGCATAGGCAATTTGGCAAATGCGATGTTGCGGACATTGTGCGTCATGTTTCAAGTCCACCACGAAGCAATTGGCAGGCAGTAGCAGTAGCAGGCATTTACCTCTCCCCCTCTCCACCTCTGCCTCACTGACAACCTCCCTCCCTGCCCGCCTTGGCCATTGAAACTCCCTTTGCCATAAGCATTGCCATTCCCATTCACTCACTCAATTGGCAGCACTGAGAGGGCGACCTTTTATGGCCTGTGTGACTGGAAGCGCATTTGTGTGGCAAGGGGGGATTTTGTGGATCGGACCCCTGCGGTCGTTTGCATTGCAAAGCGTGTGTGCTGCACGGGGTTCAGTTCAGTTCGGTTCGGTTCGGGACAGCTGGCAGTCCGAGCTGGAGGGCTGACTGGCTGTCAGGGGGGAGGGTGCTACTAACATGATTTGCACGCTTCGTTGCTTCGGTTGCATTTAACATGACGCGACCAGAGACCAGAGACAGGCAGGGGGGAGAATTGGCGGACGACCCGCGCGAACCCGCGGACAGTGGAACGGGAATGGGAACGAGACGGAAGAGGAGGGGAGGGGAGGGGAGGGGAGTGGACGGCATGTGGTTACGTTTGGTCGGCGTCGTTTGCGGTTTGAGTTGTTGTTGCTCTTGCTTTGGCTGAAACTCGGTTTGGGTTTTAACTGACCGTCTCTGGATCAGTATTGGTCCAGAATCCAAGAGCCACCTCCTGCGGAAGCAAGGCCAGCTGAAGATGGGAATGGGTAGCCTCAAAGCATTCATTCCCGGAGGCAAGGAGGACGCAAAGGATGTTAGGTCAACCGGAGAGACTGAAAGTGGTACAGATTAATCTGCATCACTCTAGTGTCCCTTCGATTGACCTACTACGGTACATGGACAAGGAGGGGGTAGACGTGGCTCTCGTCCAGGAACCCTGGATCGTAAGAGACAGGGTTTGCGGACTGAGTTCTCGCGGATATCACCTCCTTGTCCCACATACTGTGGGTAAGTCAAGAACCTGTATCGTGATAAGGGCTGGACTTAATGTTATTTTCTCTTCTCGTTACAGTAGCAGTGACCTGACGGTAGGATTATGCGAGCGAAGGAACGGGCCCAACCTATACCTGGTCTCGGCATATCTACCGTATGAGGAAAAAGACCCCCCATCGGACAATGTCAAAGCCCTCATTCAGCACGCGCAGAAGGAGGGTATCGACGTCATCCTGGGATGCGACGCTAATGCTCACCACACCTTGTGGGGGAGCACGGATACTAATGATAGGGGGAGTCGTTGCTAGAGTTCGCATTACTCACGAACCTTGTTGTGTGTAACAGGGGTAATCACCCCACATTCCGCAACAAGAACCGTGCAGAGGTTATTGATGTAACCCTAGCGACCAACAGCGATTCCCTATGTATAGATAACTGGCACGTATCCAAAGAGTGCTCTTTCTCAGATCACTCCAGGATAGTGTTTGAAGTAAGATGGTCCCGAGAGGAAAAGTTGCCTTTCAGGAACCCAAAAAGAACGGACTGGGACGAGTTCTCACGGTATGTTAGGGACTCTCTTCCAAACCATCCAGTGGAACGGATGAGCCACCCTGACATTCTGGAGAGGTCCACCCAGATCGTAACAAAAGCACTCTGTACAGCCTTTCTCAAATCCTGCCCTATCAGCCGAACACCAAAGCCCAATCGCAGCACGTGGTGGACACCGGAGCTTGGCCAGATTAGGAAGGAAACGAGAAGACTGTACAACAGAGCAAAGGCAGGAAATTGTCAAGGTGATTGGAACGCCTATCACCTTGGCTTCAAAATTTTCAAAAAGAAATGCAGAAGAGCCAAAAGAGACTCATGGGCCGCCTTCTGCGAGGATCTGACTAGTACCACTGAAGCGTCCAGACTTCGGAGACTACTAGCAAAGGACCCGGCCAAACCTGGTCTCTTGTGTGACCAGGACGGCAATTTCGCGAAGGATAGCCAAGAGTCTCTGCAACTCCTCATGAACACTCACTTCCCGGGCTGCCTGGCAGCTGATGATGACAGTGGGACCTCCACTCTCACTATCAGCGGGGAACCGGGTGGTGAGATAAGCTTGGAGAGTAAGGCGACAATAGACGATATCGTTAGTGAAGAAAAGATAATCTGGGCTATCATGTCATTCCACCCCTACAAGTCTGCAGGACCGGATGACATCAGACCAGTCATGCTGCAGACAGTGTGTCAACACCTCCTGCCATGGCTCCTAGAAATCTTCAGGGGATGCCTCGTCACGGGATACATCCCAAAGAGCTGGAGAGAAGTGAGAGTGGCCTTCATTCCCAAGGCAGGGAAGATAAACCACTGCTCACCAAAAGACTACAGACCCATCAGTCTATCCTCGTTTTTACTGAAAACGCTGGAACGAGTCTTAGATCTGTACCTTAGAACTAAGCTTACACCTCAAGTTTTTAGCGGGGCTCAACATGCCTATCTTAAAGGCAGATCAGTTGAGACCGCACTACATGAGGTAGTTGGCGCAATAGAAAGATCCTTGCAGAGAAAGGAGTTTGCGTTGGCGGCCTTTCTTGATATAGAAGGTGCCTTCAACAATGTCAGGATCGAGTCCATAACGACTGCATTAGTCAAAATTGGCTCACACCCGACGATCACCCAATGGCTTGGCAATATGCTTCGCTGCAGGGTGATCAACGCCCAGCTCTGCACCTCGACAATAAGAAGGAAGGCTACGAGAGGAACCCCACAGGGGGGAGTCATTTCTCCCCTTTTGTGGAATCTTGTTCTTAATAGCCTTCTGTTAAGACTAAAACATACAGGATGCAACGTCACAGCCTATGCGGACGACCTTGTTCTACTGATAACTGGCAAATTTCTGCCCACAATCAGTGAACTTATGGAGAACGCACTGGGCCTGACGCTGCGGTGGGCAGAAAAGAACGGTCTGGGGGCAAACCCACAAAAGACCGAACTCGTTCTGTTCACAAGGAAGACTAAGATAGAGAGCTTCAGACTTCCTACACTAGGAGGTACGCAGCTAAAGCTATCAAAGGAGGCAAAGTACCTGGGAGTAATCCTCGACTCCAAACTCTCCTGGAAGAGAAACTCGGAGGAGAGGATGAAAAAGGCGTTACAAGCCTTCTATGTTTGCAAGAAAACATTTGGGAAAAGATGGGGACTGCAGCCGCGAATCATTCACTGGTTCTACACTGCAGTCGTCAGACCCATCTTAACCTATGGAGCTCTGGTATGGTGGGAAGCTGCTCGCACTGACTCTCACCTACGATATCTCCAAAAGGTGCAAAGACTTGCTTGCTTGGGGATCACAGGGTGTGTACGCTCTACCCCCCAAGCGGCCCTGGACGTCATACTGAACTTGGACCCAATAGGGGTATTCCTACAGCACTCGGCTGCAAGGAGCGCAGTCAGGCTGATGGCGCTAAGCCTCCTCAAGTCGGGTGCCAAAGGGCACAGCACTATCCTACACTCGGTAGGACACACAGCTGTGGCTGAGGAGTACGACTACTTTGTCCAAGAACACAAATGGGGTGACAGCTTTACAGCAGTCATCCCGGATAGAGCAGAATGGCAGCAAGAAACCCCTCTAAGGCGGAACGAGCTGTCATTTTACACAGATGGATCAAAGACGGAAGAAGGCACAGGAGCGGGGGTCTACGCCAGCGACCCAGCTGTGCAGCTTTCCTTTCGTCTCCCAGATTGGTGTAGCGTGTTCCAAGCAGAAATCTATGCTGTCTGGCAAGCGATCAAGTTGATATACACCTTGGAGGGACCTGCAAGGAACATATCAATCTACATCGACAGTCAGGCCGCAATAAAGGCTCTGTCCATGAACACAGTCAAGAGCAAGCTTACCCGAAACACGGCCGCAGCTCTGAATCAATGTCAGCATCACTCCATCAGACTCGTCTGGGTGCCAGGACACATGGGAGTGTCTGGCAATGAGATGGCTGATGAGTGTGCTAGAGCCGGATCAGCGCTGCCGGCTAGTTGCGCGGTGGCAGATATATGCAAGCCTATCCAGATGCACTTTCGGAACTAACAAGAACCGAAAGGGCGACGGAGATAGACAGGGCAGCGATACTGGGCTGTCTTGTCTCAAAAGCACTTTGGCCAAGATACAACCCACAGCGAACTGCCGAACTCCTACACTTCAACAAGAACAGGATAAGGCTACTGACGGGGGTCTTGACAGGACATTGCCATATCGGCCGTATGGCACAGCGATATGGTGGGCCCTGTCAGGACTTCTGTCGCAGCTGTGGGGACGAAGAAGAGATGGAAAGTGTCCAACACCTTCTCTGTGACTGTCCTGCACTTCAAAGAAGGCGTAACCGATTCCTCGGAAAACCCTTCTTTGTTGATCTGGGCAGTCTCGCGAATGTGCGGCTAGAAGACCTGGCACACTTTCTAGACTCCACTGGCTGGTTTCACGGGCGGCCGTAGCCCAAAGAGACCAGCGGGCTGACAAAGAACGTTTAGACGTATCCTTCCCCATATCCCATCAACCCTTCCACATCCCTTTCGATTCCTACAGTTTTATTTTCAGACATCGCAATGGGCCAATTGGCTTCTGGGTGCTCTCAACTTCGGTTGAGCTGTCTGGTCATCCTATCCTATCCTATCCTTTAACTGACCGTCGGCTGCGACCGCATTGCATTTGGCTGTAATTTGGTTCGGTTTGCTGCTTGCTACGTTGCATGTTGCAGCGCCATAAACAGCGTGCACAAACTTCGAAAAGTGCAACATGGAAATAAATTATGACACTAATGCACAAAAACACACAAATACACACACACACACACAGAAATAGAGGCCCCCAGTTTCAGTTTTGCAGTTTCAATTTTATTGTTGTTTGTGCAATGTATAAATTATTTAGCGGCGCCTAATGGCAATTAGTTGACAAGTGACACGCTTCAGATTTGGGAATGTTCAAATTCAACAACAAAACCAGCAACATGAGGAAAAATACACCATAATATTAAAGTTAACAACTTACACATCCGGCGTGCTTTATGAGGTTTATTGCCCAGTAGCCAAATGGGCGTTATTAAGAGCTCAAATAAATTTATTGACTCACGACTTGGTCGTCTAAAAAAGAGTTAAGCAACTGTTGAAAACATCATGAACGGTTTTTGCTTGATCAACGTTTACGAATGACGCGTAAAAGAGAAATGGGAACGCGAGGAACTATGGACATTAAAATTTACTCATGGCATTGTCTGAATGGGAGTAAAAACTTATATAGAGTAGCTAGTAAACGTTTACGAATGACGCATGAAAGCAAACTGAAAAATTGTAATTGGTAAAGATCTGTAATGAGAAAGATCTTGGAGAACTAAAGGGAATATGACTCTTAACATATTTTAAAAGAGAGAAAGGTACATGATAACAAACGCTAACAAACGTTTACGAACGACGTATAAAAGGAAAACCGCTAACTTAAGAAAATATGACTAATGATATAATCTGAAATGAAGGCAAGCATTTAAAATCTTTTAAACAAGCGTATAAAAATGGCTGACAAAAGAGAACTAACAAATTGAAAGAGGTTTGAAAAACGAAATTATACAAAAGTGATTGAGAAATAACAACGTAGTAAATATGACTCAGTATGTAGTCCAAAAAAAGAAAATAATTTGTTTAAAAGGTATCAAATGTTGTTCCCTCATGAGATAAACTCATCCCAAGAGAAACTAATACAATAATTAATATTATTGATACATTTTAATTTAGGTCTATCATTAGCGACATCCATAAGAATAATGAGAATCTATTAATTTGTATAGACTTTGATATGCGTCTATCAATAATACTATCAATAGAGTAATAGAAACTGCATCATTAACAATCTGACTTAATTTTCTTGATGAAAACACAACTCATGACTATGCATATCATTTAGGGGAGTCTCAAAATTGGGGCGTGGCTGATCCATTAACTATGCGTCAATGTGTGTGAGAGTGTGCGTGTTCTAAATGCTTTCATTTGGAATGTGTCTCATGAATTATGGAATAGACAAACGACATTCAACACTCAGTTTGTCAGTCAGCTTGGCGCTCGCCCTTGCGCCGCTTTTGTGGACAGCTGTAAAAAATTATCGATAAATGTTTAATAGCTCAACACGCACATTTCCAGATAGCACTAGGCGAATGCGCATAAATAAATAAAACATAAATAAATAAATAACATTCAGAGAGTGTGGGCTCTGAAAAAAAAAGCCAGACTAAACGAAACGAAATGAAAACTGCGACCCAAGAGCCAAGTTGTTGCCTCTCCTCAAAACGTATTTAATATGAGCAAACATGCGACGAGCGTGTAAATATTTACTAATGAACAATATTTACTTTGTTATTAAAGTAGTCGACGCGGCGTCCGAGACAAGGGAACAAGAGAAATACTTGAGGCATACAGAGGAGGGTAAGTCGAATCTCTCCCTTTTCCCTCTGCCTCTGTCCCTATGACTGGAATTCTGATTGTGACTGGGACTGGGACTGGGACGGACTGCGTCTGTCTTCCAGCCTGCGTGTTAATGGCTGTGAGAGCTTCGAGTTACCAGTTTCGAGTTGGCGTTCGAGGTTGAGAGCTCCAGGCAGCGCTTGTCGTGATTGCGGCAAGCCAATAACAGAAGAAAACCAAAAAAAAAGCAAGACAAAAAGGTTATCTTTAGCACATCGAAGATTTGATACCCTTGCATATGATATGGTAGTCCGATATCAGCCAACTTTGTTTAGGTTACAGAATATACAATATGTAAGATTGATAGATTGGTATACAGAAAAAAATCAATTCTTAAATTTAAGCTAAAAATTTTTGATTCTAATATGTATATTTTAAGTATGAATTTAGGACTTTATTGTTAAATTAACACAATATTGTCAAAAAAAAAAAGAACATTTGATTTGATATTACTAAAAAATATTTTTATAGTGCCCCGATAATTATAATATATTTGGGAAAAATAAATTGAAAAACCGTACTTGAATCAAGTATATTGAGTTTGTTTTATGAAAATCTGATATTACCGAGCTATTTCATTCTGTGTAGATACTATTTTAAGAATCAACAAAGTTTTTTAATATGTAACCGGTTTTAAGATGTGCTGCCTGCAGTAAAACGACGAATTTGTTTCAAGTTTCATCAAATTAAAAATAAGAAACATGAATTTATGGGCTCAATTCTTCAGCCTGATCAGTAATATATATGTGCTTTCTGTCACCGCCTAAATGTGTTACACATCGATGTTTAACATTATAATAACCTCCGCAAGGGTATCCAAAAAAAAAAAGAGAGCCTACAACAAGCGACCGCAAGACCACAACTGCAAAGATTGTTTAGCCGCAGTTCCTCAATCGTGGTCCGTCATAAACAACTTGATTGCAAGGCAGCAGCAGCAGCAGCAGCAGCCACGACTCGCACTTTGCCACACTCGAGAGCTAAGTGCGCTCAGCGTAAATGGGAAAAGATTGAGAGGGGAGTGAGTTTCAAAATAAGAAAGGGGGTTGAGGCTGGTGATAATTGCCCTGCAGGGCAAACCCAATATAGTGACAAAGTGGCATTACTTTTCAATTTGACAAGTGCGCAGCAGCAACAACAACAACCACAACAACAACAACGTCAGTAGCTGAGTTGTCGATGATCCTTGTGTGCTGCAGTTTTTTTCGGGACCGACTTCGACGACTACAACATAATCAAAGCGAGGCAATCGTTTAAAATTATTTTAATTATGACCGAATGTCACCCTCCGACAACGAATGAGCGTGCAAAAGGGCGAGCAACGAGTCCCCTTATTTTTATTTAAAAAAAAAAAAAAATTTAACGCCATTTGCAGTGCCGAGTCGAGTCGAGTTGAGGCAACTAAAAGTAACAGAAGCCAGAAACAAAGCGGGGAAAAAGGAGGGTAAAAACCAGTGAGTGAGCCAAGTGGGGTTCGAATCTGCGGCATGAATCATGCATTATGCGTTGTGACTCGACCCTCAGCTTGAAAAAGTGTGTTGGGTAGAAGGGAAAACAGGCAACAAGCCAGCAACGAGACTTGCTGTGTCCTTGTCTCTCTCAATCCCTCTCTCTCTCTCTCTCTCTCTTACATTCTTCTCAGTATGCAAGACCTGTTTCATTATAATTATGACCCTCATCAAAAATATTTGACTCAAGCGGTTTGTCGTGTCCCCTTTCTCTCTTCCAGTTCTCATCTCGTACCATCTTGTCACTGCCCTGCCCCCTTCCTTTGCCCTACAACGACCCTTTTTGCTTTCATAATTTCATTGAGGATAATTTGAAAATGTGCTCTGGACCCGTTGCCCTTAAAATACACCATATATCTTTTTCTCGTCTTCTTATTTTTTTTTTCCAGCTTGAAAGCGATTACGCTGAGCGCCGAACGCAAAAAGTGCCAAAATAACGATTAACGTTGAGCCGGAGAGAATATCTATAGAGGGGAAAGAAATAGAATAAAAACAGAGTAACAACAAAAATATCTTAAGGGTAGCTTGGGCTCAGAACTAAGGGTTGATTGTCAGTCTAACTGCCTGCATAAGTAATGAATGCGAATGCGAATGCGAATACGAATACGAATCCAAATACGAATGCGAATGAATTTTGTTGGGCTGCCAAATTTGACTTTGCCCCTTGGGATGTTAAGCACACGCTTTTGATTGAGCCCTGAGGCAAAAGGGGCAGCTGTACTCTGAAGGGTCTGAAGGCTTAGATTTGGGTTTAGTTTGGTTTAGGTTTTGGGTTTGGGTCTGGGTTTTGTGGTTGCCATATCTCAACAGATTTGTAACAACAACAACAGCAACAAAAATTGTAAACTTAGCAAATGCCACATGCGACGCGTGGCATTAGCGCGGCTTTTGTTTGTCTTTTGCCAACAAGCATATAAATATATATGTATGTATAAATACATATACGGCGAGAGGCGTTTAGACCAGCCTTGGTCAGTGTCCAATGAGACCATTAAGTAGTCCCGACAACTCCCAACCACTTTCAATTAATGCCCATGCCACAGAGAGACCTCTAACTCCTTCCTCCAGCTCTGCCACCAGCACAACAGTATATGCTGTAAATTACAAAGAGGCCATGCCGATGCCGATGAACGTTGTCGATGCTCACAGCTCACAGGTAGCTGCCAATTGGTCCGACAACCAGGCTAAGGCAATCAGCCGCAAAACGAGGCGGCAACTGGCCAGGCCCATACAGAAATGCATTTGGAGTGAAGGCAATGCTAGTACTAATTAACACCCTGTAAGCAACACAACGGCAGGTAGCTTGAGTCACTGCTCGTGACATATAATATCAATTAATCTTAGCCTCCATTTTTATATATATATATATATTAGGGTTAAGCTATTAATTTAAATTTCACTTACTACTCAACTTTAAAAAAGTTTTATAGAAATACAAATTTATTAGTAATTATACACATCTTGATAATTTTTATAATTCATAGTATTACTTTAATTCCATTTAGTACTTGAGTTGAACAAAATTCAATGGAAATACAAATTTATGAATAATTATACACATCGTTAGACAGTTGATTAATGTTTGAACTAACATTTTTTTATTCTGTTTATAACCTTTAATTAGTCGCTTGGCAGTGGAAATTAATTGATGATCCGACAGTTTTACAAACTTCCATTTAAATTGGATCTAGGAATAATTAAAAAAATATTCTAATTTTTTACTTACAATATTCTGTTTTCAATATTTTTTTAAACAACTTGTGTTGAAAACTTAAAGTTGCATAATAAATAAAACAGCATACCCTTAACAGGCTGTTAAACATTGAGAGGGTATAAATGCTGCACATGCCACATACTCCACAGGGCAGCCAGTCAGTCCGTCAGTCAGGGAGACTCTCTGCATCGTTCCACGTTGCCCCCAACACAATAAAACTCGACATGTGAACAACAATATTATCAACGTCATGGGTCCGCAGTCCGGACTGAAAAGGCCTGAAGAGGCTTCTGCTGCCCTGTTCCCTGCTGCCTTTTCCCCTTTTGCCCTTTCTTTCCAAAGGGCTTCAAACGACGAGTTTGCCTCAACGTTTTGTGTGCGCTTCGTTATTGTTTCCATGTGTATGTGTGTGTGTGTGTGTGAGTATCTGTGTGTGTGTTTCAGTATAACCCCAGGGGATTTCGAGCGTGTAATGTATGCTTTTCATGTTTTTTTTATGCCATTGTTTGGCTGAGTTTTTCCTCTGTCTCTCTGTTTTTGTTTTCGGTAGAAACTGGCAAACTAACTCGACTGACAAACTGCCAGACTGACGCAAGAACTGACTAACTGTGGACATGTCCTGCAAACATTTTGTCAGAGCAGTCGCCAAGTGTTGCTATTCAGTTTTTTCTCGTTTTGGGTTTTTTTTTATCTTTTTGCAGGCTCAAAATTCAAATTCAGACAACGAGAAAAGAAAAAAGAAGAAAGCCAAACGCAGTAAAGTCTCTTGTTGCCAGTTCTGTTAATTTATTTCAACTCTTTTTCATATTTCTGCCCACTCCAAAAAGCGAAGGCTCACTGATTGCGTTTGCCAGCCTCCAAGTCAGCCTCCAACCCCTCTCCCTCTCCTCTCCTCTTCTCGCTTCCACATGAGCCTGGCTATCGCCTTCCCTTTGCCTGTCTCTGTTTTCCCTTCGTTTTTTTGTGCGGTGCTTTTGTAATTGCACAGAATGTGTCCGCATTCGAAAGAGAAGTTGCCACTTTTTGCGGCTCTTTTTTATTCACTTGCAACAACTGCAATAATCCCCATGCAGAGCTTACACACAAAGCTATTCATTACATTTCTAGTCAATTCTTGGCCATGACAATAAGAATCTTATTTTTCATTCAGCATATTCAAAGATTTATAACTAGTAAAAGGAGCAGTCTTAATTAAAGTTTTGAAAGCACATGAACAGTTGAAGTTTTGCTTAAATAAAATTAAGTAGTAAAGTTAAGTTGTAAAGAGAATATAGAAATGAATGTGAAGTTTAAAATTATTTGGTAAATAAACACAAAGGAAAACTTTGAAAGCACATTTAAGCTCATCGAATTGTTTAAATAAAGTCTATGACTCACTAGCGTGACATATATTTTCATACATATTGTACATATTTTCTGCTACCTTCCCTTTCCAGTAAATCATTTCGAGAGCTCCTAAAGTTTCTTCAAGTAGATTAATATGCTGTTCACTTAATTACTGGAGTGCGTTCTCTGTATTCGCCGTTTTCAGGTTGAAATGATAACAACATCAACAGGGAAAACAACAACAAATCCACTCAAGTAATCAACATTTCGAAGGTGCGTCGACAGTTTTGGATGAGAAAATTATTGATTAATGTCGCTGGGATTAATTACAGTTAATTGTTATAAACATCACAGTAACAAGAAAAGGATGCCACAGGAATTTGCTACTAAATAATCGACATTTGGGCCAAGCCAAATGTGCGCAGCTGCCAAAACCAAAGGCGGAAAGCAGAGCGGAGAGAGGGAAGTACAGGGCGGGATTGGGACGATTGTGTGGAACGGATAAAGTAACAAATATGCTTAATAAATAAACACGGGCAAATACAAAAGGCAAAGGCGACAAGGGAAGAGGGGAAAGGCGACATGGGAGAATGAATGGACTGATGGGAAGGGCAACTTGGCATCAGGAATGAGGATGTGGCACGTATAATTACGTAGCTGACACCTTTTGTTCGGGGGTTGCATGCTTTGCTGCTGGAGGGTTGACGACGAGGATTGCCATCAATTTGCACGAGAGGGAAAATGGAAAAGGGAAAGGCAAAGGGAAAGGAAGGGAATACAAAATTATTTGCGTTAAAGTTGCTGAGCAAACAGGAAACCAAAAGAAAAAGGACCAGAAGGGAGAGCACTAAACACGGAAATGCCACAAGGGAGGGTTCCGCTTATTGCTGTTGTTGTTGGTGCTTCTTGCTGACGAGTCAAGCAGGAGGATTGTATATGCCTTTGGGGAGGTTTTCCACTTCTCCACCTCCAGTCCTCCTCATTCTCATTCCCCTACTCCTCTCTTGGTGGAAATACCCAAGGGACAATATTGGACTCAGCCACAGTCGGAGCATATTAAATGCTAATTTTCATTTGATTGAGTGCGTTTTGCATCGTGCAAAAAGGACGCTGGACTTTTGCAATTCACTGCGTTCCAATGAGCCACAAACAAACAGAAAAAAAAAGAAAAAAAAAAAACAAATTAAAGTAGCATGAAAACTAATTGATTTACGCATTAGTTTTTTGAACAATGTGTGAAAATGCGACAGCTGCTTTCAAATCCAAAAAGTCAATTGCCGAAACAACAGTTCAAGTTGTGGCAGAAGAAGAAGCAACTGAATAGCATGCTCAATTCAAGCCTCAAGTGGCATTCAACTGCCAGATACAGCAACAACTACAGCTATAGATACAGATACAGAGATACTTGAGGCACATATGCATATTTTGTATATTGAATAAGAACTGAACATGAATAAATAAAATCCCAACAATTTCCGTAGGTATGCGAGTGCGTAGACAAAGAGGAGCTGGAGAAGGAAATATCTATATATGCTCCAAGTAAATGAAAATCCAGAGATACATGGTAAGCGATTTACGCAGAAAGAGAGTGGGGCCAGGAACTGTGCACAGTGGGGCCAGATTCAAAAATTGAAAAATATTGTAAGGGAAACCATTTTCAAAGTTAATCCGTTGCACATATAAGGCGCTCCTTTTAACTCTAATTAATGTATCTATATATAATTTGATTGATCGAATATTTCCTATAGTTTTCACAAATGTTCCTTGAATGCTTCAATTACTTATAAATTGACTATAGTTTATATTTTAACCAAAAAATAGTATGCTTATTTTTTAAATATTCTTAACAGTTCTAGAAATAACTCTAACTCTTGAGAATCGTTGTCCTGCACATTTTATGAATTAGATTTCATCTGAAGATCATATTTAGCTTTTCCGTTTCACTTTTTAATTAAAATCTAATATTTTAAAAATATTTTTAATTTGTATAAATCTTTAAGTATTTGTTTTTTTATAAACTGCTTTCCTCTTTAATTTTCAAAACATGTTCCCTTTCAGTTTTATAACCACGGTCCACTTCTGCAGCTCTAGCACCAATGTGCAGTTCAGTTGTACTTCGATATTTTATATGCTGTTTGGCATGCAAATTGTGCGCTGTTGGGCTGACTGCCTTTACTTCTGCCTGCCACTGTCCCTGTCTCTGTCTCTGCCACTGCCCCAACGACGTCGGTCTCTGCCACAGCTCTGTTCGTGTGCTTGGGGGCTCTGCGCGTTTCCAGTTCAATGCACAAATACACAAGCTGGCAAAAGGCAGTCCAACGACAGACAGACAGGCAGCAGAATGGATGCGATGCCAAAAGGGGTGACGACGACGACGACTCTGGCAACGTCTTCGGTTACAAGCACACAGCACAGTAAAGGCTCGAGAGCGAGAGAGAGAGAGAGAAAGGGAGCTTTTGCTGATGCATATCTAAAAGCATATTAAGAGTCTACAACAACAACAACATACGTATGCTTCGCTAAGTGTGTAAAATGATCAGCAATGCAAGTTGCAAAATTCAGCAAAGGGAGAAGTGAAGAGAGAGCAAGCAAGAGAGTGGTGAGAAGAGAGAGGACAGGCAGACAGAATGGCAGGCAGTCAGTTGTGTGGTTTGGACAAAGCGCCGGCAACAGCTTAAGCATAGATATATTCACATATGTATGTATGTGAGAGAGTAAACGTGTGTGTGTGTGTGTGTGTGTGTCTGTGCTGGACAGACAAAAGCTGGCGTGGAGTAGGGCAACGTGCCAGGCAAGCCAACAACAACAATGGCAACGCCAACGAGATTGCATGAGAAGTTGGAACTGAAAACCAAGGAGAAGAGAGGGGGCAAACAAAGGGGGAGTGGAAACAACAGGGAGCAAGGCAAACAAGGAACAGGGCGCGTCCGTGTCGCACATAAAACTGATTGTGGTGAACTATGCGAATGTTTTTGAGTGTGCTGCCATACACACATATACACACACACACACACTCGTATATAGAGATTGTCGGTTGGGAAATATTGTGTGTGTTTTTGCTAGGATTCCACAGGGAAGCGACAGGATGTTGAGCTACGTAATGAAAAATCAAAGCAAAGGCAATTTAATTTCAGCTTATGGCGGCGAATTTTGTTACGTGAAAAGTATGCTTTGTGGCAGGAACAGTAGTGATTATAATTCATAAATTACTAATTTAGTTAAATAAAAACAAACTTTGAATTAAATTTTAAATTTGTACAATGATGCTCTGTATATCTAGAAGTTTATTTTGTTCGGCTTTGACATGTTTATATTTTGGAATTTTTCGATTTTGTAAGTTTTTCAAGTACATCAAATACATACACGTATGTATTTAAACGCCATTTACTGTAAATTGATCAGTTGCAAGCCACAACACCCACGCAGTTGCTTTAGTTTCGCAGCCACAAAAGTTGCTCGAGGCAAAAGCAACGCACAATAATAAAAACAATTCCATTCCACACAGACGCACATACGAGCACACTCATTCTCACATGGATAGGGCCATTTCGGATTGTGCCATGCGCCGTGCCAGAAATAAAATCTATTGTCTGCCAAAAAGTTAACGCACTTTATTGCCATTGTGTTTGGCTTGTCTTGTTGTTGGAGGGAAAGCGGAAGAGGGGAAGTTAAACAGCTATTGCTATGGCTTTTATATTGTCATGTGTGCGTGTGTGTGTGTGTGTGAAACAGCTTCAAGCAGATCCAAAGCTCATTTGTCAAGTGAGCTTCGCAACTTTGCGACGAAGGCGAAACAGAGCAGCAAGAAAGAAGCAAGAAAACGAAGAGGAGGGCCACACCACACCACAACAGAGCAGGGCAGAGAAGAGCAGAGCAGGGCAAGACCCAACCAGACCAGACCAGACCCGACCAGGCCAAGACAAGCCAAGCCAAGCAGCACAAAAATGTTGGCAATACAATATTTTGCCATTATGTCGAACAATAACAAGTCGACATAAGTAGATGGCCGTAGAATGAAGAGCTGAAGGTGGAGGAGAAAGAAACAGATGAAAAAAAAAAATACAAGAATACAAAAAAAAAAAATTAAACAAAAAGAAATAAAAAGAAGAAGACAAACGTAGCTGGGCCAAGCAGGCCAGAGACCCAAGACCCAAGCGATCCAAGAGCCAAAACAGCAACAAAAGAAGGCAAAGAGCCAAGCGAATAGCTGCCAATTTCAGGCTTAAGTGTTCTTTTGACCCTCTCTTTACAGCACCGCACACTCTTTATCCAACACATACACACACACACACACATGTAGATAATGATGGGCTGGCGAGGAGGAGCATAAGAGAGCCGCAGAGAGTAACGACGCATATGAAATTTAATACCACTCCACCTTTTTTGCCCTTCTTGTGACGGCATCCGGCGCTCAGTTGTTGCTGCTGCTTCTTACTCGCACAATACCCACCCCCTCCTCTCAATTCCCCCCCACCAAAGCACAAGTTCCAGCAGATTGAGCGCTTTATTAAACGCATTTAAAAATTATAAAGACGCATAATAAAATATGCGTGTTTATAAATGGGTGTGTAAAAAAAAGAGTTATGACGTATAAAAGCCGTGAAAAGTTAACGGCGACCATTTTCCA
This sequence comes from Drosophila quinaria, assembly GCA_035047525.1. Taxonomy (NCBI): domain Eukaryota; kingdom Metazoa; phylum Arthropoda; class Insecta; order Diptera; family Drosophilidae; genus Drosophila; species Drosophila quinaria. Next base: position 45,047 of record JAWNPO010000031.1, read on the forward strand.
ACAGGCCAAAAAAGGAAACAAAAATGAAAATGTGCTCGAAATTGAGCCAGGATTTAATGCAACAACAATAACACCAAGAATACGAAGTAAAGCAACAACAGATATTTCGCATGAACGAGCACAAACAATTTTCAAAACGACATGATTTTTCAGTGAGTTGTTCGTTCGTCAGGGGCCTCAACAGCAGGGGGGAGTTGAATTGAAAAAGAAACTCAACTCAACTCGACTCGACTCGACTCGACTGCGAGAAGAAGCAGACAAAGAACAAGAACGAGCTAAAGAATTTTGTTGTTGCCTGTCCCCACAGCGAGAGAACGTGGCATGAATAGCAGCAGCAGCAAAATAAAAACTAAAATAAAAGCAAAAGAGAGAAAAAAAATTAATATTAAACAAAAAGTGGATTGCATGCAAGAGCAAGGGAGAGACAGAGAAGAGACAACGGCAAAGTTTTTTTTTTATTATTATTACAGAAGACAGCGCCAAGCAAAAGGAGCGCAAAGAGCTTCAAGAGAGACGGGCAGTGAGGGAGAGAACATGCAGTCGTTGTTGTTTTAGCTTTAGTAACAGCAACAGCAGCAGCAGCAACAGCGATTAGGGCCCCTTGGCTGTCGCTGTGGCCAGAGCAAGAGCAAGAGCAAGAGCAAAAGCAACGAAGCAACTGTCGACCTGTCGACTTGTATCCATGCTACTCCTTTGTCCATCTCTTTTGCGCACCGCAACAGTGTGAGCGAGATGGCATTGCTTAACTCCAGTGGCTGGTTATCCGGTCTCTCGTAAGCTGCGGCTTAGCGCTAAAGCAAATGCAAGTGAGCAAAGTTTTAAAATGCCGTAAAAAGGCATTAAGCACACAGCAGCAGAGCCAGTAGTATAAAACTTTACAAAGCTCATCACAAATACACATATACGCACATTTGTATGTAGTGTATTCATATACAAATGTGCGAAAATATGTAAAGTTTGTAATATAATTTATGCCACACTTCAAACGCCTGCCTAGTGGACCCCCTACCTCTATGCCATGTCCCTTCTTCTCCCCCAGTTTCTTGTCCCTAGATAAGCTGTTTGTTTTAATTAAGCCGCTGGCAAAGCTGCAAAGCAAATCGAAGCGGAAACATTTTCAGCACCATTAAAAATGCATTATAAATGCCACAATGCTGACTGAGAGGGACGGAATGAGAGACGGCGAGCGAGGGAGGGAATGAATTATTTTCATGTATTTGTCGATTATTTTTTTTGTCTGTTTTTGGTGGGCAAACGACGTGTAAATGTGCATGAAGTGCCGCGTGTGTGTGTGTGTGTATGTGATTAATTGCATGACAGCACACAGTAGCGATGGGAAGAGAAGGGGTGGATAGGTGAGGAGAGGTGGGTGAGGTGTGGGGATTGTGTGCAACTTGCAACTGTGCAGATAAGTAAATTTACAACAAATTGCGTTGACAGCTGAGCTACGGCGATTTAAGATTTCTTGTTGAAATGACAACGCTTTGAGTTGAAATCAACGACAAGGTACAAGAGATGCGACAACAAAAGCTACAGATGACAGCGTGAGAGACACGAGACACGATACTCGCGACAAACGTTTGTAAACGATGAAAATGGAATTTAATTAGCTTTATTATGCTTTGAACTGCATTGAGTAAAATGTATTTGTTAAGGGATTACAAAATATAAAAATGAAAAACACAGAATAAATCTTAGTGATAATGCATTCTTTCTAGATATTTAGACATTCCGATTTATTCTTAAAATATCTTCTAAATGTAATTTAGTTCATTTGATTCCTTTATTTCAATGAGAAAAGTAAATGTTTTGAGAGACTATGCAATGCAACCAAGTCAATAATAATTGTTTAAAAATGATTAAACTCATGCACAACGAGCTAAATGAAAATTTAGAAAATAAAAATAATTGTTTAAAAATTATTAAATCATACATAACGAACTAAATGAAAATTTGGAAATTAGTATGACAAAAACTGCATTAGGCTGATCAAATTTTGTTTAAAAATTAATTGAGTTATATAAGCTGAATTCTCATTATTCGCAATGTATAAATTGGCTTGTAAAAACAATCATAATCACACCTATTGGACTCTGAACAAACTTAATTTCCATATCATGCCGTCACTAAGTATCAGCAGTAATTGTTGATTTTGTAGTCAAGTCATGCCATTATTTCAGATTATCAAGATTTTAAGGCCTTTGAACTGAACTTGAACTGTGATTCGGTTCGATTCGATGAAATGGATTTGATTAACACAACTATCAATTTAGCGGCACTTTCAAGTGAAGCTGTTTTTCAAAGCACGCGATCATCTCTAGTTTTAAATGCGGTTCTCGCTGTTGTCTGCTAAGTGGCCGTGTCCATAAGCTAACTGCATAATGATGTTGCAACAACAACAACAACAACTACACATAAATATATTTTAGTCAAGCGACGCCGCGTATTTGGAATCTCGTTGCAAGGCATTTGAAAAATTGCAATTGAAACTAATTCGGTTAAGTGCAAGGCGGTTAAGGGGAGGTGCCAAGAGTGGCCAAAGGGGGCCAACAGAGTCAGAGTCTCAGACTGGTCCATAATTCATGAGAGAGAGAGATAGAGAGAGAGAGACACATGCTGCGTGCCCGCTGTGAAACAAGTTGCAAGTTGTACACGCAGCCAACAAATTTCCCAGCTGCAAACAGAAGGCAAACTTTTTTGCAGCGATAGAAACCGACTACACACTAAAAAGTGAAGAATGTGCAACGAGGGAATCGGAGGAGTGTGTGTGTAAAATTAACACCGCGACTCGCAATCAGCTCAGTTGTCATTATTTTTATTAATTTAATCTCCGTTTACAGGCAAGTCAACCAGTTAAGCATTTGCGTGTCCTCCCCCCTCCCCTCACCGCCCACCACACACTCGCCCCTTCTTCCAATTCCCGTTTCGGTGCTGCCACTTTTTCCGCTTGACTAAATTTATTAGCGCGACATTTTTATTGATTTTGTTTTTTCTCTTCGCCTTCTGCGTCTCTTAATATTACAATTTTTTTTGCGGCTTGTGCACGACAAATTTGTTATAGCAAATAATTACAGTAAAAATTTGCCGACTGCTTTACTATAATTAACTAGTTTATTTGTGTTTTTTTTTTTTTTTTTGTATTTACTTTTACAGTTAGTTAAACAGTTGCCGATTTTAAGTGCTTACCTAATGAAGCTCAAATATGAGACTATTAAAAATAAGCACTTCACTCAGTGTCTATAATTACAAATGCACTCAATTTGCATACACATTGACGAGTATTTACGTCAATGAAGATCAATGCTAACGTAACGTGCTCTTTATTTATTGAGTAGCAGCTTTGATTTCTCTCTTTCCTTCTCTCTCAATTATACTCACACTTTCTGAGCGTAAAACTATTTCCTTTCATCCTATACACGTCTTCTTTTGAGTTATTTTACTTTGAGGTGAGTTGTGAGTTGACTACTACAAGCTGCCGCCATCTTTGACAGCATATGCTAAATGCACTTAATAGGCTCCAACTCTTTCCTTTCACTTTGAGTGAATTAAGGTTCTTCTTTGGGTTCTCATAAAAGTTGACGTAAACCAGCAGCCATCTTTGACAATTCATGCTTAAGAACTTAATGAGCTCAAAGTTTTTCTTCTTTGGTTTGAGTGCATTTTGGCTCTCTTTTAGTTGTTATCTATTTAACTTTGAGACGCTTGAAAGTTGACAGCGCACAAGTTTTTTAGACAAGTTAATTTGTTCTATTTTCTTTCTTACACACAAGTAGAAATATTTTCTGAGTGCGCTAATCTTTTAATAAACACATTTTTTAAATCTGCACCGTATAATTGTTTGCGCTTGGTAAATCTTGTCTCAATGTTGTTTGCACTGGGCGCACTCATAATAAAAAAAGTAAGCGCAAAAATATAATCACAAAATATTTACACAACTTATTTGTGTGGCTCGTAAATTTTTCTCATTTTATTTCTTTGCTATACTGTGCTGTGTAAATACAATAAATACTTGACTTTAAAACACGAAAAAAAAGGTGAAAAAAAATGAAAAAAAATATATAAAACAGCGTTGCAATTGGCAAACAAAAACTGCAGGTAAAAACAAAACAAAAAGTCGTTGTTAAAACAACAACAACAGCGAGCGAATGGGGGGCAACAAAAGGAACACGAGGTGTCTGTTTTCACAGCCTTTTTGGCATTGTAAGTATGTGTGTGTGTATGTAAGTGTGTTTGTGTCTGTGTTTTGCCTCTTTGCTTTGTTGCTGTTTCTGCTTCTTGTTTGCCCAGCCAAGCGATGAGACGCCTCAAGTGTTGTTTTTGGTTCTCACTCTCTTTAAAGCTTAGCTAATTTGCTTGGCGCGCCAATTGAGACAGCCAAAGCGGCGACGTCAACCTCAACGTCCACGTCGACTGCGACGCCTGGGGCTGCACAAAGCGCAACAAGCAATAAAGAAAAAAAGAAAAAAAAACGCCGTTTCGCAATTTTCAATTGTGCACGTCAAAGTGTTAAAACGGCACGCGATTTATTGCACATGCCGTTGTAGTATCTGTATGTATCTGCATGTATCTGTATCTAAGTATCTATCTTGAATATGTCTGTCTGTTTGTCTGTGTGCTCGAGTGCTTTTCAGTAGCCGCCCAGGCGTCTCTGCTGCCGCGTCTTAGATGCGCTTAATTAGACAGTGACTGCATCAGCAGCATCTGCGTCGACGTCGACGCCAACGCTTTAGCTTTATTGATTTACGGTCAGCAATCAAGTGTGAAATTGACTTTTACATTCCCCACACTCACACTCACCACCACCCCGCCTCCACCTCTTCTTTACCCCACACATTCAGCGAGGCGTGTAAATATTTGTTGTTGCTTTTGTTGTGCTTAAAATATGCAACGGTTTTTAGTGTGCGAAGCGAACGCGCCAGCTTTTGATTTACGCTTCATTCGAATTTTCTTTTAACAACTTTGTCATGATTTATATGCGGCTCATTAATCTCGGCAAGTTATTTAACTTAAAAACGCGTTTTTAGCACTCGCTACAAGTGATGCAAGGACAGCATTGAAATATCGATTAACATTTGCCGATGAATCGACTTTAATTAATCGACGAACATATATGAAATATCGGACTCTTTGAGGAATTTTTGATTGATAAATTAAATCGTTTATTTCTAAGTAATTGCTGTTATTGTACTTGCTGCATTACAAATGTTTAATAACTATTTTAGCCTAATCACATGCACTTAACTCGTAAATAACATGCAATAGATTTAAAGTGCATGTCGTAGAAATAATCAATTTTGGATTCTGTTTTGTTCTCTATATATGTCCAAGAATTCAGAAGCAAATTCTACATATTTTAATAAATGAAAATGTTGTTTAAAAAAGATGAAAAGAAATTCGACTTTCTCATTGGTGATTTTTATAATCCAATTTTTAACTCGATTTACATTACTAACTCGCACATAGATTGAGATTGAGAGTGTGATAAAGGGGAAGCGAAATGAAATCAAACTGCTGCCATAAATAATCGCGGCAGGCGTTGTCAATAGAGTTGCCAAGCGGACTCGAGACTTGGCTATGGAATTCCAAGCCAGTTTCCATCCAAGCCAAGTGCCAGTCAGCGAGAGTTGTTCAATAAGTTGGCTTATCGCAGCAGTGTCACAAGTCAAATAACTTGAATCAATCAACGTTCATTTGAGCTCTGAACTCACTGAAGCAAACACATCAAATTGACTGCATTCGACTTGAAATGAATACTCATGAATCATGTAAATCCCCTAAGCTAGCAGCTTACTAAATCATTACATATATTCATGAGCCATATATCGAATTACTACTGTACTTCAAACTAAAGCTATTCACATGAATCATCATGGCTTAAAGCTAAGCAGGGGAAGATGGAAGGTGAGAGGGAGGGGGGACAGGGTGACCCCCTGCAGCTCAAAAATTTAAATGCAACTAATTTGAGTAGTCGCCACACTTGAAATTGTTGTTGTTGTTGTTATTGTGGCTCGAAATTGGGTACCATAAATTATGGCAATTATGTTAATGCAACATGAGTCGCGTCCATTGTGAGAAACCACAGAATTGTGTTGAATAAAGTAATTTGCAAACAACAAAAAAATTAAAAATAAAAGAAGTCAAATAACATAGTATATATTTGTAGTATATAATCTATTCGTACACGTAGGCAATTATCACGAAAATACAAAACAACAATAACAATAATAGTAATAATCATATAAGCTAATGATTATAATAATGATAATCATGCAAATAATTTCTAACAATTGGCAATTTAACCAAATTGCAATATGCCAATGCATTTAAATTAAACAATTTGTGAGACAATCCACAACACACCCCTCAGCAGATACTTGTCTAATAATTGTAATTGTACAAACTTGTCGCAATACTCAAATGAAAATGTTGAAAGACGAACAAGATGCGAATTCATTAAACACAAAAAATACTGTAAGCACACACAAAAAATTTATAGGAAAATACATAAATACAGCTGAAATATATAAAATAATATGGCATAATCTTTTTATGGCCATAAAGCTTATGCCAAAAGTGCCTCAGAAGCTTAACCCAGCCAAGGCAATGCCAATAATCTCTGAGCAAAGGGTATATAAGCTTGCCAAAGTCCTTTGTCACGATGACCGTTGCGAATTAAGACATTTATTCCAAAAACTGATAATAGATTATGCTATGATCCGTCAACTTATAGAAGCTTTCAAGCTCCACTTAATCTGATTATAGCTCATTTTGTAGCTTGCTCTAAGTTTGTTCTCTCTAATCGACTAGAATTGAGACACAGATCATGACTTGCAAGAAAAAAAGATTTTATTCTCAGTGGCATATCATTTAGCATTATATTTTGTTATAGGGAATTTCAAAGTGAGTCCATTTCATGTTATTTTTAAACTTTATTCAGTTCTCCCTCGCGAGTTTCTCTCGTTTCTGTCGAGTTTCATTTGCGTGACGGGGTAGCTAAGCCGCCAAATAAAGAATCATAAAAGATATCAAAATAAATAAATGCGAGAATCAACCGCAGCAGCAAAAGCCGTAAAAGCTTCAGCTTTACTCAGTAGCAGGCGGTGCACAGCAGGCGTTCTCATTGTGCTGCAAAAAAAAAAAAAGCAGAAAAGTGCTTAGCTTGGTATTTCGAGAAGCCGCAGCCACAGCAAAAACAAAGCAAGCGCGAAAGACTACGGTTGACTTACCGACTATAGGATACCCGTTACTTGTTTAAATAAAATATAATAAAAAATTATTGCATACTTTTAGACACTTGCATTGCTTAAGAATTTAAATCAGCCATTATTACCTTTCTATTTGTCCGATCTTGTTACGATTTAGTATAATGATAACTAATAATAGTAATTAACGCTGATTTCAAAAAAAAAAACCGTAATATACTAAAAACTGTGCTTATAATGGCTTTTCGCGATTTTATTTGAAGCAATGTTAATTTGCGTGGGGCTTAAAAGAAGTCTGTGTGCCAAATTTGGTTCCTCCAGCTCTTGTAGACTCTAAGATCTTGATGTTGATCAAGAATTTATATACTTTATAGGGTCGGAGATGCTTCCTTCTCCCTGTTACATTCATTTCAACGAATACAATATATCATTATACCATTAACATTAACGGGTATAAAGTAGAGACTACCTGCTTGATTTGAAAAGCACGCTTTATTTGATGAAATACTTCTCTGACTCTGTCTACGTCTTCGATCTCAGCTCCATTCACTTAAAACTCCACAGCTGCTCCACGCCCAGACAACGACCGAAAAGTTTAAGAAGAAGAAGGGGAAAACAGACAGCGCCGTTTGTCAGTTAATGACGCTACAACAACAACAATCAACAACAACAGCCAACGACAACAAAATAAATATGCAATAACAAAAGAGCACAACAACCACAAAAGCCGCTGGCTAAATAAACAAACAGTGTGAATTTTATGAGATACACGAAAAAGCCACCGTCATATCCATCTATTGGATACATTTTTATGGCTCTTGTTCATTTATGTATCTTTGTATCTGTGCTGTGTGTGCAAAAACCCAACCAAATATCACTGGAAAATCAATCGTTTGGGTTCGGCAAATGGCCCCTCCATTAATTATTTATTTTTATTTACAATGGCGCCCCCACAAATTTCAAAATTGAAATGGAGACTATGTACAAACCAAACTATAAACGACTTAATGAAGAAATTATAACAGCAAGCTAAAGAACTTGTAAACAATCTATTGTTTTATAATAATAAAAATTAAACACAAATATAAAAAACTATATATGTATTTCACACTTGAAATCTAATACAACTGTTATGTGTTTCATTAACATTTGCATGTTAACAGCTAGGTTTATTTGCATGTTATGTTAAGGAGCTGTTAATTATTTTTATGTGTGTGTTATGGATAAGGAAATTGCAAGTAAATCACTTGAACAGCATCATTTAACATTGTTAACAGAGCATCCAAATATGCTATTCGTAGCATTTGCTTCCACATATGTATATTTTTTTTCAGTTTTTGGTTATTTTTGATTACGTTGCTTAAATAAATTTAGCGCATGGCGTTTGACAGCTGCTATTTCTGGCCTGAAATGACGGCGCGTGTAGCGACCACAATTTAGATACAGATGGATAGAGATACAAAAGCCAAGTCTACGTATGTTAACAACTCACATTTTGGCATTTATCCAGAAAAATGCGAATTATCTTGTAGTGTATACAACATTTTATCCAAAGTGATCTTCATTTCAACAATTAGCAATGAGATTATTGCGAATTTCAAACCTAAAATAAATATACTTGAAGGCTCTTTAAATAACTTGCCGTAAAATGTTTGTTATTCAAATATATATACACATATATTTTTATTACTTTTTCATGGAATTAAATTGTGTAATTAGATCAAGTTCTGACTATTTTATACACTTTTCATAAAGATAAGCTTACTGATTTATGGGTAGCTGCCTTGCCCTCAATTAATTCATGTTTGACAAATTGAATGATATAATTATGTTTACAACATAAATTATTGCAATTTATTTATTTGCAATTATAAATTATTTGTATTTAACATTCCTTACAATGAGCACATTGTTTGGTAAGTCATAATAATTCAATTTATCTGTTTTATACTCTATCCGAGGCTACTTTACTTTTTATATCGATTGGAGACACAGAATGAGATACTTAACATTTAGTTTCAATTCTCGTTTAGATTTAACTTATGTTTTACAACTATTTAATATTAGAAACTTTAAAACAGCGTTTATTTGTTAGAGTATTAAAACTTCGTTACTGCAAAGTACTCTCTAATTTTACTGTAGTTGTTGTGGTTGCGTTTTTATTTGATTGCTTATCAGCAATTGTTTGCATTTCATTTTAATTTGTTGCTGTCAGACATGTTCGAGAAAAAAAAAACAAAATAAATATTAATTACGTTTATCGGTTTTGTGATATTCGCAATATTTACACGTTATAATTAATTGTTTTTATTTATGAACATTTTCATGCCTCAATAATGAATTAGTGGCTATCAAATATTGTTGTCCCTTCTGTTCTCTTCCCCCATCTACCCTGCTGCCAACATCGCTAACTCCCCAGTTAAATTGAGTTATAGGTGTTGAATATGTCGCGCGACCGTGCAACAAATTTACATTAAAATCAACTTGTTTAAAATGATACGAGTTACGGTTTTGTATTGAGCTTTCATTTTTTTGTCGAATTTATTTAATTTGTTTTCTCTTTATAATGTTTTGTTTTTAGTGTTTTTGTTAAGCGCCCACACACACTTCAAATATGCAAATGTATCTGTATCTGAGCAGCATAAATTAATTATCAAAGCAGTCAATTTACATCGTCCGTCTGTGTGTCGGTATGGGGTGTGTGTGTGTGTGTGTGATGGCCCTGGTTGTGACTTGTGTATCTTAAAGATACTCGCCACAAGCACAAAGTCAATTTTCGCATATACTTAAAAAAAAAAAAAAGCATAAATAAAACAAAACATCATCACAATCAATTTGCCTCGTCTCCGTCTCTTGTCGTTGGCCATTAAGTTTTGTTGCTTTTCTTGTTGTTGTTGTTATTGTTGTTGTTGTTGTTGTTGTTGTTGTTGGTGTTTGTTGTTGTTGTTGTTGTTGTTGTTGTTGCTGCGGCTGCTTGGCCCACATTATCTAGTGAACGTTGAACGCTTTCGTGCCTCTGGTGTTGTGTTTTGTGTTGTTTTTTTTTCTTATGATTGTTGTTGCTGTTGTTGCTTTTGTGTACATGTGTTTAGCGTGTTCAGAAATTTGCTTTTTTAATGACGCTCTTGTTGATTGCGGACTGTTTGTTTTTACTAAACCCGCCGCTATTCACGCACACCCCTCAACCTTCCCTTCCCCAACAACCGAAAACGGCCTTTAACATTCGTTTATTATTATTATGAAATGTTGAACAAATCTCAGCGCAAATATTCGCAACAACATTTTTATTATTTTGCTTCTTGCTATAATTTATTGTTTTGTGGAAAAATTATTATGGCATATCAACGTTTGACTTGTTATTGATTAAATTAAAATATATGCTTTATTGTAGAAATCCCCAGCTTTTTTATTGTATTATTTTTGTTTTAATCCTAAAACGTAGTTCCCAACTGTGTACACTCAAGCGAAACCGTCGCAGTTTCGCCTTTAATTTAATTTCTTATGCTTTATTTGTTGCTTTATTTATCGCATTCAATTTTGCACAATTGAAATTGCCCGAAACGTTTGAGAGTTCTCAACACAGCTCATTTGCATGGGCGTTTTTTTGAATGGGGCGCAACGAACGTTTGTCACTGTCAGACATTTATGAGAATTGAACAAATCAATTTGTGCTTTAATCGTGTCGCCGAGCCGAGGCGGGGCCCTGACAAATGGCCAACTAAGTGACTGCAATGGGCATAAAGTCTGTGAACTGGTTTATTATAAATACGGCATACGACACGGGAGCACTATTTAGCTCGAGTGCCACTTGACTACATTAAAAGAAGTTCAATCGATGCCATCGATGGCAAACTGTTTAAGCAATTAACCTTAACAGTTTTTGGTTAACATTTCATAATTGAAAACTTTACTTTTGTAGAAGGAATAGGGATTTAGATAACAGTGAAATGTAATAATTGTTGTATATTTCGCTGTTATATGTAAAAAAAATAACATACGAATATAAAATATTCTCTAAGTAAACATAGGTCAAGCATAGAAGAGTAGAATATTCTGTATTTGGAAATTGAAATAGACAGTCGCATTCCGCGCTGAAATAAATATAAACTGGCAACACTTTTATTTTAGGAAAATATTTGGATACTTAGATATTAACATTTTTAATGGTCAGTCATTTAAAATTGTATATCATGTTAAGCAGCTTTATAAATTGAGAAGCTTCAATTAAATGTTTATTCAGGAATTTTGTAGTTTGAGTTGAAAAGTTTAGTTCCATTAACTGCTGAAATGGCAATTTTGAAATAAATTTGCTTTACAAAAAAAACGACCTTTCATCCTTAATACTTAATAATATATTTTGTAAATGTTTTTCCATGTTATTATCAACAAATGTATGATATATTTATAATATTCGCACATTGCATTACAGTCTCGCATTAACATTTCCAGGCTGTTAGGCTGTTAATTAAAATAAAAAGAGCTCATCAAACAAATGATTAGGCACCAACAGTCACTAACTAAGTATAATTACATATATGTATGTATGAATATACATATTTTTATGTATGTGTGCATGGAATGTTTTGTCAGGCAATTGACACATTTGTAGCGTTGAAATTGTTATCGCCTGAGACGTAGAACGGTGGCAAATACCAACAACAACAACTACTACTACAACAACTACAGCAACAAAGGCAATTACACTTTGCAGAAAAGGCAAAAGCTCCCAACGCGCCAACTAAAGTCAGTTAACATGTATTTGTATCTATGTTTCTGTGTGTATCTTAACCGTTGCTGTTGTTGTTGTTGTTACTGGCAACTTTTACCAGCGTCGCCACTGACTCCGACAGTGTGACAAATTATTATGTGTGTCTGTGTGTGTGTGTGTGTAATACATGCATACGGTGCAGGGGCAGAGGGGGGTTTGGCAGCTTTGGCCTGTCGCTGGCGGCGCTGCTGGTGCTAATGACCGTAACTAAGTTGGCGTCACGATTGTGTGCGCCACTGGAAGCTCCCTCCTTCGCCTTCGCCTTCGTCTTCTTCTTCTTCATCTTGATCATCATCATCATCATCAACATTGTTGTTGTTATTTTTGTTGCTTTTGGCTTTGCGGTTGCTCAGTTGCCTGACGCTGTTGCCCATTTGTGTAAAGCATTTTTAATGTTATGACCAAGAGCGCGTCTAATAGACGCTTAATAGTGCTGTTGCTGTTATTGTATCTATTACTCTATCTGTATCTGTATCTCAATTCATATCTTTCTATCTGCATCTATATCTGTGTATCTGTGATGTTTTTGCTTTTAGTTGTTCTGTTTCATTATGCATGTTTACAAAGCGCTTAACGCAGTTCGTTTACTTAATTGCAAATACAACAAACAGCGGCATATCTGTCAGATACATTTCAATAGCTGCAACTACAACTTCCTGCATATTTATAATAATTCACAGTCGATAAATATGTACACAAATAATTTGTACTTGTGTCGTTAAGAAAATAAATGACTTTATCATACACACATAGACAGACCCCACCTGCTTTACACACTTTGTACATATTCTTACTTAAAATTTCATAATTTGAACTAAATGCAAAACACGCCCAGGCAAAAACTTATCAAAGCACAACAAAAACAAACACACGCAGCGCATAAAGGGGCCAATTCAATGAGAGCGAGCGAGCAAGAGAGAGAGAGCCAGCCCAGAGGGGAGCAAGCTACGTGTGCTTTGGTCTCCCCCCTCTCACAACACTGTTTGTTTATCGTTCGTCTTTCGGTCGGACGTTCGTCGGTCTGTCGTTTGCTTCTTCGTTCTCAACATGGCCGACACTGGCTGCGCGCCGCAGGCTTCATTAGGCAGCGTGATTCCTTTTTCATTTGTATTTATGCATGTATTTTCTCTCTGTTTGTCCCTTTTGTTTGCCTCTGCCTCTGCCACTGCCTCTGCCTCTGCTCTGCTGCTGACGACGCCCCTTTTATGGGAATTTCTCTCATTGTATTTGTGTGTATGCGTGTGCGTGCACTTTAAATTCGTAATAATAAAAACTCAATGAGCCGTCATTTGCCTGTCACCGCCACCGCTCAATGCACAGAGTACAAAGTAGAAGAGGCAAAACACAAAACAAAAGGGGGGAATAAAAATATACATATATAATTCACTTGGTATTTAAAATCTACTTCCCACGTTATTAAATGCGTATGGTAATAATAATAATAAAATACCAAAACGTCAATTTAAATTTTAAACCGACAACCATAAATCAGAGAATAGCAATTTTTTGGCATGTTTTTGCATGTTTATACATATTTGCTACCAAATTGCTGCGCAGCCGCCTGTCAATTTCTAATCATGTCTCGCATTGTGGAGCAGGGTGAGGAAGCGGGTCAGCAAACAAAACCCATTTAATTACAAATCGGCTTAAATTGAAACACCTTAATTGGCATTAACTTGAGGCAAAAAACGAAACAAGAAAAAAAATAAGAAAAAAAAGAAACATGCGCCTCGCAGCAGCAGCAACAGCAGCAAGCGGCAATTAATCAAACTGGAAATCAATTATTCCATCCCTCCCTCTCTTACACTCGCTTTATCTTCACAACTAACTATCTCGCTCGCACACACACAGAGAGCCAGTCGGACAGCAGCATGAACATCACAAACGTATGGCTGGCTGGGGGAAGGAGGGAGTCTTTTGGGATTTATAGCATGCCACATTAAACAAATATACACATGTAGCTACAAATATACAATTTATGCATATATACGTATGTATGTATGTATGTATGTATGTACAAAGTGTTTGGTTAGGTTTGCTTACTTGCCTTTTTATAAATCCAAAATAATCGCAATTTCTGCTGTTGATATGCTCGTTCCAGCTTCATAGACGCGACAGCATGCAGCCGTTGTTATTGTTGTTGTTGACGACGACGACGACGGCGTAAGGGGAGAATGAGTGGTTGGGTTGAGTGAGTTGGGGAGCAAGGTGCGAACGAGGATTTCGTTGCTTGCTGGCCTGCTCACGCAGCGACCCTTGCACTGCCGTGCGATAGAGAGCGGAAGAGTGAGTGAGAGCGCGGCCCGCAAGTGAGCAGCGATTGTAGGTAGTAATAATCCACAAAAGAAACGCCGACGATGCTACACACAGGAAATGTAAATCCACAAATTTTCGTTGTTGTAGGCAGAGATTTTCTTTTTTGCCAGCTTTTTGTTGGTTGATATAGCCAATCTCAAGAATTATTTTCCATTTATGTAAGCGCAAGAGCGAGAAGGATAGAGACTGCCACGACAAACACTTTTTTTTTTAGCTGTTATTACTTTTTCTTTTTTTATTTTTGACAAATATGCTGCTAGCAAATTTTTCTTGGTTTATTTTCACTGCATGAACTTTTTCTGAGGTTAGTTGTTTTCTTTTTATTTTTTGTTTTCTTCTACAAATACAAAAACGGCACTTTGTGTGAGAGCGAGAGAACGCGCGGCAGATGTGTGTGTGTGTATGTGAGTTTGGAGCACACACACACACATACAAATGCAATGAGCAGAGCTTGGAGCAAAAAATGCACGGGGAGTTAGTTGTACAACAAAATGACCGACGAGGCGACCGACCGACCGACCGAGCCGACGCACGCGCGTGGACGTCACAATTAGTGAGAGCGACTAAGCGACCAGCGACGAACGTTTGTCGGCGTTCTTTTACCGCAATGTTTGTGCGAAACATAAAAAACCTCGCATATACATACAAACACACACAAGTATATGTGCATGTATGTATGTCGAATTCACAAACATACAAACATTTGCCTTAACGCCAACGTTGTCGCTGCGCCGCTTCTGCTGCTCAACATTGTTGTTATAGCCGAAAAAAAAACTGTCGCTCAGTGCAGTGTAGCTTACAACGAACGCGCAGAGAGAGAGAGAGAGAGAGAGAGCGAGAGAGAAAGAGCGCGAGAGTGATACGCACACATACACATGCACTGCTAATACGAGAGAAGACGACGACGACCGCGCTGTATAGAAATTTTATTCCGGTATAATATGGCTGATGTGGTTGTTGGTATGCTTGTTGTTGTTGTTGGTGGCAACATATTGCCACTGCCTTTTTGGCCGTTTTACTACTATTGCGGCGAGTGCTTACTACTTTTTTGTCCGCATCAGTATTGGTGCATAGTAGTACATACGTACATACATATGTTGGAGCTATGCTTGTATGACAGCGACTGCTGATGATGATTACGCTGCTCTTTTCACACATGCAAACATACATATATGCACACTCTCACGCACGCATAGCAGTCAAGCCCAAGTGGGTAATTTGTTTTATGAGTAGCGGCGGCAAATAGCACTTGTATATTGTTGTTTTTGTTGTTGTTGCTGTTTCTTGTGAATGACAGACAGCCAACGAGTAATAATTTTTAATGCGTTTTTGGCATTTCTACACTGCTGCTGGTTAATTGCTTAAAACACTCATACACACACACACACACACATCGACAGACGCAGAAGACGCGGCGCGACGTATTATACATAGACGAGAGGCGCTGAAGAGCAAGACAATTTTTTTCAACACTTTTTGCTGTTGTGTTGCTTGAATAATTTAATGCACGCACACACAAAAATACACACAACATGAGCACTTCATTATTTGCATAAATTATAAAGGCATATTATATGATTTAAAACCTTTTCGCCTAATTACTCATGGAAATCTTTTGGTTTAGCACACAATAAATGCTAATAATGTTGAATGTTTTTTTTTTTGTTATTTTTCATAGATTTTTTCGCCTAGTTTGCGTCGACAGTGTTTCATCCGTACTGTCCGCCACGAAGGAGCAACGCGTACAAAAAGCGCATAAATTGAGCGGCTCTCGCTGGCAACACAGTGGCGCGCAGGCTAGGGCTGCCGCATATTTTAATCATGTAAACAAGCCGTTTTTTGAGTAACACACTTTTTAAAACTGGTAAATTAAAAAATGCATTTTTTTTAAGTGAATTAAATATGTTTTATTTGTAAATTTATACAAATTTTAATGAAATATACTTGATTACTTGGTTTTGTTGGCTATGACTTGACAACCCTGCGGTGTTTGCACACGCATGCCGCACACCAAAGCATTCCCATGCACATACACGTCGCGCTCTCTGAGAGAAATTTCTTTAATGGCGGCGTTTTTGCTGTGCGCTCGCTCTCTGAGCGCTCTCGTTCTCGCTCGCGCTCACCGACAGTGTTGCTGTCGCTGACGCCATGTTGCGCAGTGCCGCTCTATGTTTATCTCTTTTCATTTTGTTTACAGTGACGTCGTGTGGTCTCACTTGGCAGCATTGCTACTACTCCTTCTGAGAGTTTCTTATTGCCAACGTTATGTTGGAGTATGTAACAAGCCAACAATAGGTATTCCCAATCCAATCAGATATATTAAAATATATATATTTGCTGATAAATATTACCCAATAAGAATCACAATATACGTTAAAAAAGTGACCGAGCTAATGCTATTAAATTCGCCAGTTTTCGACCTAAGCTTATGAATATATACAATTTATAACTGTTTGCAGGGTATTTCATAGTCGATACCAACACAACTTTTCATTTATGTCTTTGCAAATTGTTTTTGCTTGTATGTTGAATCATGAGGGGAGAGCGCGGCAGCGTTGGCGACGTCCTCCTTGTCAATGTGCGTGCGGATTGATTACTGATTGGCATGTCGTTTGGTTGTTGCCGTTCCGACGGCGACGTCGACTTGGAAGCGTAAGTTACTTTTTTGTTTTTGTTACCTCTGCGTCTTGTTGTTTATGGTTGTTGTTTTTGTTGTTGCTGCGCTCGAGCACATAATGACATAATGAAATTTATTAGGCGCAAAATAAAGCCATAATGTTCCGTTTGACCTTTGTGTAACTTTGACTGTAGTCACTGTAATAATATTGTTTTCCTTTCTCTGGGCCGCTAAAGGACACGTGCTTTTGAGCTTATTGCATATTGGATGACACATTCTATAGGTATTATTTTGGATTGGACTTACTTAACACGAATCACTCATCATGCTCTAAGCATTGACGTTCACGATGATTTTTTTTTTTGTAGTTGTAGTTGTATTTGTTGTTGTTACTCATTTAAAATTCGCATTGGAAAGTTGCCTTTGCTGCCATTGAAGCAAAAAGGCAAATAAACGTTCGTCTGTCTGTCTCTCTTGGTTTGCATTCTCGAGAAGAGTTCGATCCTTTTTGCTTTTATATGCCCCATTTTGGCAAAAAAAAAAAGAAACTTGTTTGTGCTTCAACCTAATATACCGAATAGCTTCCCTACTCCCACCCCCTCTCTCTCAGTCAATCTCTCACTCCTGCTGCTCTTTTCTGTCCCTGCTCATCTGTCTCTTGGCTCCCTTGTGAGTTTCTTTGCTTTGGTTGTTGTAGTTGCTGCTTCTATTGGCATTCGTGCACGCTCTTTCAATTTTATTGCTGTGATTCTGATTCTAGTTGGATTTGACTACGCACACACATACACTTGTTCGTGTGTACGTATATAGTTGTGTTTTTTTTTATACTCTGGGAATTGATATCCTTGTGCGCTTTTTGCAAAAGTTCAAATATTTTTCATTATATTGCGCACACACAACAACAACAACAGCAAACAGAACGACCAGCAGATATTCTCAGTGCTGGCAATATTTCAAATCCAAGAGCTCATAGGCAAAATGGTTGCTGTCACAGACCCTTCTAACTCACTCTACCCCCCACCCCCACCCCTCACAGTTTACGGCTCAGTGATTTGCAAAAGGACCTCAATTTGGCCAAAAAAGCCTCCTGCTGCTTAGTGTCTATGTGTGTATGTATGTTTGTGGGTTTATGTACACTCAGAAAAATATGCTTTAATAAAATTAAGTATGGTTTTGAGATAATTCGTATTTTTGGTAATTAGCTTTAACTATTATTGTTAGCTATCATTCTACCTAATCACAACAATATCAATTGAAAAGAACGGTACACTGAAAAAAAAGAACACTTTCTAAAATCAAGTACATTCATCTAAAATATATTGTGTTCTTGAAATAAGAATATTTTAAGACCAAATTACTAAACTTAAGAATATTAATCTTAAAAATCGTAAGTTGTTAATATAAGACTAAAATTCTCCAATTTAAATATTTTGTTCTTAATATAAGACCATTTTAAGACCAAATTACTTAAACTAAGAATATTATTCTAAGATTCGAATGTTTTCTACTAGAAACAAGTCGCTTTTTTGCAGTTTTCAAGAAATTATAAGAAATAGATTTTTGAACTTTTTTTTTTTGTAGTCCCTATAGGAATTCTTTGAAGATTTTTTTGCATTTAAACATTTTTTGTTTGAGCCTGTGGAAAAAAGTTTAAAAAGAAGACTTTTGCATAAATTCGAAAATTTTCAATGGGCACTTAATGAGTTAAGGAAAGTTTTGTATCATTCAAACAGTTCCTAGGCCTCATACGTTTTTCTTATGGTCTAATAAATAAACACTTATCCTTAAAGTCCCTTTTTTAAGTACTTGATCTTAATTTTTTTCTGTGTGTATGTACGTATGTATTTACATATGTTGAAATGTGTCCAGTTTGTAATTGTACGTATATAATTCGTATAAAAGCCTATTTTGTCTCTTGATAATGCTGCATATAGTTGCGATTAGTTACCCGCACTTCCCTCCCACTACCCCTCCTGCAATGCTTTCAACTCCGCTGCCCGCTTGAATATTATATAATTATGTGCGTTAAATTTGTGAAATTTGTGCGAATGCTAATGAAGCTATTAATATTTTATGCGCCATTTAAACAGAGCGCAGCGTCAGCCAGCCACAAGGTCCTTGTAATGGTGTAAAGGAGCACCCGGCATGAATAATAAACGAGGCAAAAAGCTGGCAAAAGGCGCTAAAGCCAAAGCTAAAGACAACAACAACAGCGTACTTATGACAAGTCCAAGTTGACATTTGCAGATACAACAACGACAAATGGACAGTCAGTCAGTCAGTCAAAGACGTCTTATGTATGGATGTGTGTGTGTGTATGAATCCTTGACTGTCTACTTGGTGGCAAAGCTTTGCCAGCGGGCATAATGTGATTTTCAAGCATTTTCATCACACACACCCACACAAACACATACGCATATGCAAATAAACCAAAGTCACACACACACATACGAAGTGAGAGCTTTGCATACATATTTGTGCTTTGGCTTGTCGACTGCGTTTGTGTTTGTGTGGGTGTGTGTGTGTGTGACTCCGCTGCAAGCGTATAAATATTTATACCAAAACACATTGTGGACCCCCTTTCCACTCCTCTTTCACACTTCTCCCACACTCTTTCTCTTGTCTACTTAAACTCATACCTGTACCACAATTTTGGTACTGTCCAGCTAAAGCTAATAGAAATGAAATTGCCAACTGTTGTAGTTATAGATACGTATCTTTCAGATACATATGTAACAACAGTTATATGTACATGCATATGTATATGTATGTGTATTTGTATGGAGACAGACGAACGTTGAAAAAGCATTTTCAAGTTGTCAGCTCCCATTGGCCCCAAAAGACGGAATTTTGTACATTTTGTTGCAAAATATGATTTCATTGTGCTCAAATTGAATTAAATTTTTTGGAGTGTGACGTTGCGTCGCTGCCGTTGCCACGTTCTGACGTTTTGCTCTGCTCTGCTCTGCACATCCCCAAAAGCAGGCAATGCGAACAACAGTTAAAGTCGCAGCTGTGTCTCTCTCGCTGTCCCTGTCGCCCTCACTCTCACTTACACTGTGTGACTGACTCACTCACTCACTCACCCACTCACTCACCCACTCACTCACCCACTCACTCACCCACTCACTTACTCACTCACTCGCTTATTTTGTCTTAATTTTTTTTTGCCGTTGTTGCTTTTGGTAGCTTTCAGATCGGAAGCGGATATTTTCAACGCGCCATTGTTATTTTTTGAGTGCGGGAAATTGCTCGGTGGCTCGGTCTCGGTCTCATCTCTCGCCTGATGTTCAACAAAGCACACGGCGCCCTTTTTGCAGTCGCTTCAAGTTTTTGCGACACGAACACACAGTGTGAGAGTTTGTCTCTCTGCTGCTGTGTGTCTGTGTGTGTGTGCCTCATCCGCTTCATGCTTATCACTGTGCTCAGCTTCGTCCTTGTTGTCGTCGTAGACGTACTGTGGAACCTTTTCTCATTTTGCGTCGCAAAAATCATATCTATTCAAGCAAGGAAAATATTTGAAAAAGGTAAAGTTTGAGTGGGAGTGCAATTTGATATGGTTGACAAATTTATTTTTTGTTTTTAAAAATTGTTTTAAATATTAAATATTATTAAAATTTGTTTGCTAATAATTCAAAGAAGAATAATTTTTTTGTCTTTGAGTAATTTTCTATGCAACTATTGCTTTTATCACAATTTTTGATTTTTTGACACAATTTTCAGCCTGAGGCCCCAGTGTGCATCGTTGTTGTTGTTGTTGCTGCTGCTGCTGTCGTTGCTGCCTTGTCGACAGCTTTGTTTGTGTTGTAAATATAATTTTACGACTCTGCCTGCCCCACTGCTTCACTGGCTGTCTTTCTATCTGTCTGTTTGTCCGTCTGTCTATTTGTCTCTCTGTCTGTTTGCCTGTCAGTTAGTCGCTTTGTCAGTCTGTCGCCTTGCTCTGCGAGTCCTTTGCCACATATACACGCACACACACACATACACACACTCCCATGCTTTCTCTCTCCCTCTGTCAATTCAACTACACAGTGGCGCTGCTGTCGCTTTTTGTCTGCCGCCCCTTTTTTCTCCCCCACTTAACATTTTATTAAGCGAAAATGCTTGTGCCGTAAAATACGCGCTTACATGTTTACCCATCTTCTCCCTCCCACACACACACACACACACGCACACAGTCATGCACTCTTCATACACACCACACAACGGTTACAGTCAGCTTGAGGCCGAAACCTGAGGGGACGCTGCGTATGTATGCGTGGGTGTAGTTACTCACTGAGAGAGGAGGGCACTGAGAGAGGAGGGCACTGAGAGAGGAGGTCATAGGAGCGGGAGAGCAGCGAGCAGAGAGAGAATGGGAGAGCAACAACGGAGTCATCGTCATTTTCATTTCCTGTGGTCGTATTTATGTTTTTATTTGAATTGATTTTATTTCGTTGCGTTTTATCTGCCCAGCTGCTGGATGAGGATATGGCGTGAGCTTGTTATGTGTATGACTATTTGTGTGTGTGTGTGTGTTTGTATGTATGTGTGCGTTATGCTGTCTGCCATGTAGTTAATACGTTGATTTCATTTTTATGATCCCTTTTGCCTTGCCACTTTAATGTTAATTTTATTATGATGTTGCCGCTTCGCGTTGTTCTGTTCCATCGTCTCCTTGTTGTTGTCGTCATTTTCGTTGTTATTGTTTTTGGTTGTTGTTAGGTGGCATTTATCCATACAAAGGGTCGTTTATTATATTATGTTGTTGAGTTCACAGGTTTGGTTTGGTTTTGTCCCGCCCAGTTACTAATTATTCAAAATTAATTTCATCATTTGTGCATGTTTTAAAATAATTCTCAACATATTTTCTATTTTATTTAATTACTTTAATGCGTATATTATGACATATTTTGTTTTTATAAGTGTTAGATATTTATTATTCTTCCTGTGTATATATACTAGTCGCCTTCGCACCCTTCGTGCTGCTTTCGTCACTAGCGCGGACTGGCGTCCGCAGTAATAAGCAAAATTAAATTTTTGACAACATACTTTTAGGAGTTTTTCAAAATAAAATGTAGTTTAGGCCCTAGAGCTAGCGCGATTAACTTTAGTCAGCTTCTACTGCAGTTTTTAGCATTAGATAGTATTTAGACTAGGTTGTATTAGAAGTTACCATATAAGTTTAATTTAAGTTGTTGTAAATAATAACAGAATAATTAAACAAACAACAAGAAAAAAAAAGAAAAGAAAAAATAAATAAATTAAAATCTACTGCAGTTTTAGTTGGGCAAATAATTAAAAACAACTTCTTCTGTATTTTTTTAAGAGAATAGATGATCATAATTAAAGCAATTATATCATTATGGCTAAAGCCAATTGGTATGGAATTTTCAGCAAAGAAAATTTGCAAATTTTTGCAATTTCAATTGCAGAGACAGTTGACATTGACATTAATTAGTGATGCTGGACAAGGATGCATCAGTTCGGATTCTGAAACTGGAACTGTTTCTGGTTGTACTTAATTGCCGACTGGGTCTGTATCTGTGTCTTGGTCTTGGTCTTGGCCTCGGTCGTGTTTCCATTCACCCATGCGGTAATTTGACGCATTTCACGCTGACAACGGTAGCCGCATGTTGCAGAAGAGACTTAATGGCTCCAGTTCTACGCATAAAATCAACAATTACGCAGCTGAAACCGCAGTAAGAGGCGCACAAGTTGCCACATCATGTTGCCTCCAGACTGGCGGGCGGGGGCAGAGCCAACGCTAATTCGAGCCAAAAGCAGCCAACTACCAACTATCCAGCTAAGTGAGTGCAACCTACGCAACGGCAACGGCAACAGCACTTCATGTATAGATGGAGACGAGCCACTTAATATACGATACTGCAACTGGCAGCTTGTGGCAAGCTTGTCGGCCTGCACTGATTCTGATTGCTGGCAAATAACTTGGCAACTTTAAAGGCCGCAACCAAACAGACCAAACAGACACACAGACAGACAGCCAGGCCAACTAGTTAACGTCACTTGAGTTGGCAAAAAGAAACTTTTTTCTTTGCTTTTTGCTAGTTTCTGTTTATGTTGCATGCATTGTTCTATGCGAACTTGCCACATGCACACTGTGAAAATATGTGCTTGCTGCGGTTTCTCAGGATTCTCTCAGAGTCGTACAAGTATTTGTGGTTTTGCGCCAACGAGAATTGCAGAAACTGACTGTGGTTTAACAGTGTGGAGTGTGTGGCTTTGGGATTCAGCTCGCAACGTGAAAGCTCTCAGGTGCTTTAAGAGTTGGGCGTTTATTATCATTATTATTTTACTTTTTTTTATGATAGTCACAGGAGTTGCTGCTCAGTCGAGCAATACGTTATCTATTTTCATTGCTATACGTTTCGAAAGCCTTGTTTAATCTATATATTTAAAACTCTATGTCCTGACTGACGAGGAATCAACTCGTAGGCCAAACGGTTAAGGCTAGAAAGCTGCAATTTTCACACAACATAGAAGAGACAATTTATTCGACCTGTAAGTCGGTCAAAGTTCAGGGAAGTGCTTAGTATGGACAACTTTTTTGTTTCTTCAGATTTCCCAACCAAAGTCGCAGATTGTATATTTGGCACCAGTTATATCCTGACCAAATTTAGTCAAAATCCAATTACTTTATCATATAGCTGTCATTGGAACAATCGGACACAAATTAACCTTTAGTATGAAAAACTAAAGACCAGCTTTACAATTCTGCGAGCTGGGGGTTGAAGAGCAAAGCGATCAGAGGAGCTTTAAGCTTTTTAAATACATTTTTTTTGTTTTCTTTGTTTCATTTATGTGCTTTCAAAGCTCTGTGCAATTTGACAACGCAACGGCAGAGCGGAAAAATCATTTCAATCGAAAGTATTGATCTGATAAAAATCAGTTTTGATTTCATGTTCAAAACTTTGTGTAATAGAGAAAAATTGATCCAAAATTACTGCAATTTATGTTTTGTAGAGTTTCAAGCACTGTAAATTTATTTTACTTAATATATTAGAGATTTCATGTGTTTCCAAAGCTCTTAAATTTCTGCTTTAGAACCCAAGAAACACTTGCATATTTTTATCCTATATTTAAATAAACATCGAGATAACAGATGCAACGCAGCAGGTATATTGGAATGTGTCCGATAAGAGACTGAATAACCTAAAATGTAAAGGTTAAACGAGCACAGTTACACACACATATGGTTATGCCGATAGATGCTTTTGTGGCGTAACTAATCTACTGCAAATTATCTTGCCTCTTCGAAACGTCTACAGCATTATTCCTTTATTATTCCTTTGCCTACTTTGAGGCGCTCGACCGAGACACAAACTTTTGCCACACGGCTCAGAAAAGTTTCTGCCTCTGCTGCTGCTACCAAAGTTGATGCGATTATGATTTTCAATTTTCAACAGTCAGCATGAAGCCAAAATGTGGAGAAAGGGGGTGCAACATAAAGTCCGGCAAATGCCCAAAAGAAAAAGAAAAAACAAATAACCACAAGGCGAAAACCAAAACCAAAAGCTATAGAAATCTGTCGAAAGACTAAGGGCAAGGGGAAGGCTGAAGAGGACTGCAGGGTGGGGAAGTCATGTCGACCAGTGGCCCTGCGGCATCCAACAATAAATTGAGTTTTGCTAGCTTGGCCAAGCAGCAGCAATGGCAGCTGTTCCACAGTCAGTTACAACGGCAAATCCTCAGCACTCAGTTTTATACTTACATAATATAACATATGTATATGTATATACACTAGAGTGCATCGATTTTTTCACAACATTTTTTTTACCAAGAAATCAAGGTTCTAAAATGAATTCCTGGTCCGCACGTTTTGAGTTGAAAAATTTATTTCTTTTCGAAAGCTTATTTATTTATTAAAATTGTATTGAAAGTGAATTAAAATATGTTTTATATTTTCTGCAAATAAAAAATACGGGTTCATGGAAAAAAAAATTGTTGGTCCAAAAAATAGCTTTAATTGTGCCTAATTTTTAAGGATAAAGACGAATCGCGAAATCGTCGTTCGAGGGAAGAAAATTATGTTTAAAGGACATTTCGTCCTTTGGTTTTGTAGAGTTTTAAGAGTCTTGGTCCTAACAAGAGCATTGACACCAAGTTGGTCAGGATCGGATCATAAACACCCAAGATATTAATGTTCGAAAAATTGAATTTTTCAACTCAAAAGAGCGAAAAAGGAATTAATTTTGGAACTATGGTTTCTTGGTGAAAACATCTTAGAATTGACCAAAAATTATGAAAATGGGTTTCCATTTTTTTTTTTTTTTCGGGTCCATACAAATCGATGCGCTCTAATTCTAATGTTCCTATATATACAGCACAAATTGGGCAACTAGAGAGCTTCAAACAGCGCGTCTGGGCCAGAGATACATCAAGTATCTGTAATTGTCAGTGTGATGGTGCACAGTGGGCATTCGGGTCTATTTGTTGTCTACTTTCTGACATTTACTTGTGCTAGAGTGTTGTTTTATATTTATCTGGGTATCAAAGCCAAATTAATATTGGTTTTTAGTTACGGTTTCGGTTATGTTTGCATTTAGGGTTTTTGTTATCAGTAAAGCCAAATTTATATATATATTTGTTACGTAACGGTTGGCAATTTTTTGTATGTTTCGGCTTCGAAATACCGGTTTGTTTTCGGTTTACAAAACATTTTAAAAAATTTTTAAAGATATGTAAATTTGATAACAAATTTTAAAAATTTCAAATACTTAGATCTTTTTATTGAGATCAATATATAAATTAACCAAGGGCAGACGTAATAGCTAAAAATAGCCATCAAAATCCTAAATATCTCGATTTTCATCTGATTTTTGAAGGACCCACCTTGGGAAAATGCCAACATATTTAGAAAACACATTCTTGCCACTTAATTATACATATATATTATATATATATGTATATTATTGGCAGTACCTAGAAATTCCCAAGTACTTGAAGAAAAATCGGCTTTAAATCTAAGAGCTGGGAAAATTCAGATTATAAATAAATATACTTGTAAAACATCGTCATACAATGAAGTCATACATTTTAAATATTTACACATACATATGTATTGTGGAAATGTATTATTGTAAGTTCAGTCCATCTGCTGGTAAATCCCAAGAATAAGAGCTTCATCCATGTAATTGATAAGAGTTATTCCGATGCAACATGAGGTACGATGCATCGATCTATATAAACTTCTGTGTTCTTTTCAAAGTAATGCAGTTAGTCAACAGATTTCAATTCAGAATGAAGTGGATCTCATTATGTGTATTTTTAATTGCACTGATGAGTGCTGTGAGTGCTGCACCAAAACGTAAATGTAAGATTTTATACATTTTCTGGATTCTTTAAATCAATCTCCGATATTTTGAACATATTTTTTGATTCGCTGTGTGTGTTTCAGGTTATTTGGTGAGGGACGACACGGATCTTTATATAAAGCGAGGTTGTCATAAGTGTAAAATAGAAAAACACGATGGCTACACCAAAGTGATTATGCCTCTCAGAGACATCGTTTCGTAATTAATTGTACTTATTAAAAAATATTGTATTATCAGCTTAACAATGCATAACAATAAATTGAAACAAAAGATCAAATTGCAGATATAAATTTCGATATATCGAGTATAAGTCTAGACTCTAGATGCTAATATGTTGTGAGCACATAACTAATGACATTTAATAAAAAAATAATTATTAATTATGAATTCCAATGCTTATCTATGATTTTGTTGTTTATTCGAGTGTTAACAAATATAAGAAATAAATGTTAATGAGTTAATTAATAAGCTATTTAATTATTTAAATCTGCTAGGTCGAAAATCATATCAATTTTATACTTTTATAGCTTTGGCAAAACTAAACATTTCATTTTTTTTTATAATGAGCATTAAAAGAATAGTTTTTTTTGAGGTAAATCAAGATTTACCGAAAAAACCTTTTACTTATTGTGCAATTTGGGAACAAAAATTTACGAAGAGTTGCCAGACTAAAGGCAGTCAATTGCTAAAGTTGTCGAGTATTTTTTATTTTCTCGCTCCAATTACTTTTAAAATTTTTTCAGCTAAATAAAATCAATTATTATATAAATAAATTAAATTATGTAAATTAAAACGGAAAAAAATTAAAATCTTTTTGTTATGCAATAACAAACCTAAAAAAGTTGCTAACCAAACCCTTGGATAATTTATTCTAAAAAGGTGTGAACCCTTAACAGACATGTTCGAAAAGGTTATTGAAAACGCTAAAACGGTGCGATTTCTGTGGTGGAAAAAAATTAAAGTGGAATGCCAAATTTAGTATAATTAAATACATATTATTTTGTTTAAACAATAACCAATAACAATCACAATATATTAACTAATAATCATAGAAACTACAAATGAGTATTCAATTTAATTTGTTCCATTCAATGCTTAATAAGTATGATGCTGTATGCATGCATGTAGAAATATATAAGATTAAAGTATCTAGATTTATGTATATATGCACCATTGTTACGGAAATATTACCATAATACCTACAAAGTACTGGTACACAATGTTTTGGTTGGCGCTTTCGTCTCATAACGACGGCGACAACTGAGAAAACACTTTGTTCACATATTTGATTTGATTTATACAAAAGTTGTCCGTTGTTTTTTTTTTTTTGTCAGCGAATGGAAGGGAAATATGTGTGATGTATAAAAACAAAAAATAAAACAAACACACAAACACACACACACACAGAGGGTACAAACAGAACCTGCAGATTCCATTGCCCGCCCAGTTAGCCCGCCTGTTTATTTTTCATTCCTGTTCAAATTATATTGTTGACCATCAACAAAGTTGTCCTATGCCCCGTTGTGTTCTTTCTCTCTCTATCTCACTTTCTGTCTCTCTCTCTCTTCTCTGCCATCTGCCCCCTTGACACTCTATAGTGTTGCTGTGTGGCATAAACTTTCAGTTTGGTTTTTGCGTCCAGTTGCCTCGTTGATTTTTGCACAGTTTTGTTTGACTGACAGCGACACCAACCAGGCAGGCAGGCAGGCAGGCAACCCAGCCGGATCTCACGTCTGTCCCGAACCCCTCTCCTCCCCTCTCCTCTCCTCTTCTCTACCACTCCTACTACTGCCTCGCCCTGTGTCTCCTTTTTGTTGTTGGCCGCTCTGTGCCCGCGGCGGCATCAACATTAACGCGCTTCGTTGCTGCTCGTCCCATAATCCTTTCAATTTTTAAATCATTTTTTATTTCTGCCTTTTGGCTGTAGCCCTTTTGTACTCCAGGTTTCAAACTGAACCCGTCTTTAGTCTCTCGCTCTCTTTCTCTCTCTCTCTCTTTCTCACTCTCGTCGACATTTGATGCCTTTGTGAAGTCGTGCGACCCTTGCCGCAAATATTTATAAATGAAACGTGCGCATTTCGTGCTTATTTGATTGATGCCCACTGTCCAGTCGAGGACGATGGCAAGTTGTATATGCATATGTATATATCGTGGGCACGCCCAAATTCCCAAAGTGAAGCCATCTAATGACAATGACATGTTTATTTCCCCCCAATGCCAGCCATTTACACCTTTAAAGCTCATTCGCAATTTCATCAATTACTGCATTTAATCAACTCGTTAAGCCACAACTCAGACACCTGCAGACACCGTCAGCAGTTGGCCATCAACCATCAACAGGAGCAGTTGCTGTGTGGCGTTGGCTAAGAGGACGAGGCCGAGGACGAGCCCTTGCAATCGTTGAGGTAATTACGAAAATGAAATCAGTCCGCAGGTGAGCCTCATACGGTGGAAATGCCATTGAAGCTAGATTTCCGATTGGCACATGTTTTTTTTTTTTACCCTCACTCCTCCGACTACCCGCAGTACTACTGTCAATCTGTCCGCAGTCGACTATCCCCGACAGTACCAGAAAAAAAATAGAATGAATATCGTTTGTCTGGCATATGAAGTGAAGTTGGGTTTGATTGAATACTCGTATGAGTACAGTTCAAGTTTATAATACCCAATAAAATACAGTCTGTGCTTTATTGTTGTGTGCATGACGCTTTGAAAGCACATTAAAGTGTTCAAGTATATTTGATTGACTGGCCTTAGCATTGGTATTTAAAGCTATAAAATTGATTGTTTAAATAACAATGTTAGAAAATTTGTAATTTATTACAAAGCTCTTAAGATCGACTCATTTATACAGCCATTCGGTTGAACAGACGGAAGCAACTATAGGACTTATGTATGTATAGTACTTTTAAGAGAGCATAAAATAAGCAATCGATTTGAACGACACTATAAATATTATAATGTATAATAATATATAAGGTCACTGCACAATGCAAATGCAAATCCACAATATGGAATGACTTTCCAATTTAGCTCAATTTGAATAAACCTATTAAAAATGCATGCAAATTGCAGATGAATTTGTGCACTATTTCAATGCATATTTTATTGTTGTTCTGATTAAATAATGTATGTATTGTTTACTTTTTATCTCCTTTACAAAATGTATGAGCATAAATATTTTGTTTGTTTTGAAGTCGATACAAAAAAAAAAAAAATTTGCCTTTGACTTTCGGATGGAAATGCAGCAATAAAATGGCACATAATTATTCATTAATTTATATCAGACGCTCTTATCCTGAATATTGTGCATCTGAAGGAGATGTATAAAAAAAGCAATAACTGTGTATACTGGCCAAAGGGTTGAAAATCAGTTACGGAAAAGAAAAACGCAAAATAAATTGCGGGCCACTTTTACTAGAAGGACTGAAGACAAATGAATAAAATGGAGTGCGAAAATAATGAGATTGAAATGAATGAAATAAAAGAGAAAAACCAAACGAATCAAGTGTACATTCAGAGTCAGCGGCAACGTGCAATGCGGCGTATGCGCAATGTGTAGTAAAAATTAAATTAATTATGAACGCGTTTACGTTTGCCATTAAGTTGAGCGCTTGAGCACTCTTCAAAAGTCCAATAAATCATATCGCCAGGTCCGTTATGACCCTGCCCCTGCACCTCCCCTTGCTACGCATATTTGAAATTAATAAAGTTTTGGGCGCCATTGGGCGAATTCAAACCAAGCAAAGGTCGTTGTTCAAAATGTATAAAAGGGAATGATGTCAAGTGAGAATCTGACTGCAAAGTTAACACTGATAACTTCTTATTCCATATTGTTTCTTATAGCGTATATGGGCGTGTCCGATTGAACACTGCGATTACTAGAACTGTGATTCATTTCAATTTTTAGCAACACAAGAAACAAGCAAAGTTGAAACTTTTTCCTAGTCAATTTCTTTCACTGGCAACAAAAAAAAATAACAAGTATTAAAGGCTATAGTCTAGCTCCCGACTATAGGATACCCGTTACTTATTTAAATAAATGTATAATATTTTTATTGCGTGCTTTTAGGCGCTTAAAAACTTTAATCAGCCTTTACCACCTTTCTATTTGTCCGATCTTGTTGTGATTAAGTAGGATGAAATGTATTAATAATATTTAATGTTTATTAGTTAAAATTATTCGAATATCTTGAAAACTGTGCCTGTGGTGGCTTTTCGCGATTTACAGAGGCGGAAAGGGGCGTGTCAAAAATTTAAAACAAAATGCACCTGCGTGGGGTTTGTAGAAGTCTGTGTGCCAAATTTGCTTGCTCTAGCTCTTATAGTCTCTGAGATCTAGGCGCTCATTCAGACGGACATGGCTATATCGTCTCGGCTGTTGATGCTGATCAAGAATATATATACTTTATCTGGTCGGAGATGATTCCTTCTCCCTGTTACATACATTGCAACGAAAATAATATCCCCATTTACTAATTTTTTAAGTAACGGGTATAAAAAAAAAACAAAAAGAATGACAAGAAAGCATAACAAAATATTAATAATGTCGAATATTTAATACACTAAGATTATAAAATTCGCATATTTAGATACTAGTTAATTGAAATTTGTTTATAGTTTTTTAAAGTGGTCTTTTTGAACTTTCAACTGAATTGCCTGGTGAATTCTCCTAAAAAATATCTCTCAAAATCAGAATGTCCTTTCGCAAGGGTATACAAATAAATTAGAAAGCACCAAAGTTGACGGTCGGCTCGGCCATAAAAATCGTAGTCGACTACAACTGTCAGGGAAATAAAAATCAAATTTAAAACGCTAAGAAAGACGTCGCCGCGCCGAAAAGCAGGCAACAAATGACAAAAGACAAATGGCCGGAAGTGCGGGTGGATCAAGGGGTGTCGAGGGTTGGTTCGATGGTAAAGAAGTGGTGGTTGGGGATATTTTGTGACTTCGGCTGCTTACCGAGGGTTGCTTTAAATGTCGCAATTTTACGAGTCAATATAAAGGTGCCTGGGGAGTCATTTACAAGCGCACAGCGGTTTGGTTTCGTTTTTGGCAATAAAAAGGAAAACGTGAAGAGCAAAAGAAGAAAAGCTGCTAAAGGAAATGACTGCTTTTATGGCAGAGGACAACGGAAACGGCAACGACGACAACGACAACGCTCCATAAAAATTTGTAGAGAAGAAACACGTGTAAGAGCGTTGGCAAAGGGTTGCACCACCAACGGCACCGCCAAAGCTCAAATATGATGGCAATTTTTATGCACGCCCCGGTAAAATATTTTAGCAATGAACCATAAAATGGTGCGACGTGCCCCACATGCCCCACAGCCATTGTGTGGCAAGCTTGAGTGATTTATAACAATGTCAAAATTATGAATAAAACGACGCACAATTTTTTGGCATAAATAAATAAATATTACAACTATATTCACAAATAAGTTACATGTAAATTCAACTAGAATTTACGAACAATGTCCTTGCGTCTAGTGCTGGTCACTTGAGCAGTGTTTTTGGTGGTGCGTATGTCACAATTGTGGCAATCGCCATTCCATTTGATATTTCCATTTCTCACACGCACTCGTGTCGTGGAAGAAGATCGTATGCGTATTTGACCTACAATTATTTGAATTAGCATTGCACATACTTAAATTGCAAATTACAATTTGAGTCACTTACCTGCTGGAGCAGCCTCCATGATTGCCAGCACTGCCAAGAGGAGAAGAAGAGACAACGACAACCACTTCATGTTAACTGAGCACTGAACAAGTTTACAAAGTGCCCAGCACTTATATAGCTCAACTTGTATTGGCATTACAGCCAAAGGCCAGTCAGGTTATGATGCTTGCGATAGAAACTACGATTGGGATTTGCCCACAAGTTTGTAAGTGAATCCCACCGATATTATTATCGCCAACAAGTTAGTTCGGTTTTGTTTATGACGCGTTTTGAATGCCTCTTCAATTAGTCAGTTTATTTATTTAATGTCGTACAGTTGAGCATCCATAACTCGAACTTCTAACTAACTAACTTGAACCTTTTCTTTGGATAATGGTGATTCGAGTTAGGGAAGTTCTACTGTATTTATAATTAATTAATAGGTAATAGGAACATCTGTAAATAATCAATGCAATGTAAATTAACTGTTAATAAGAACATCTTCAAAATAATTAAAGTTATGTCGAATCATTCCGACGACCTAATCACCAACTATAGGTCAAGTGTACCCTTTTTCTGGTATAAACTAAATTTTGAACAGTATTCAAATTAAGAAACTTTTTTACATTCTTATTGGGAATACATCGAACTGTAATGTTGCATACCAGAAATGTAAACATGTTAAGTTATCAATGTTAAGTTAGTGCAAATATTTTGGTGAAGTTCGAGTGGTTCACGATTTTTTAAATTGAACTTTTTT
Organism: Drosophila quinaria; assembly: GCA_035047525.1. NCBI lineage: Eukaryota > Metazoa > Arthropoda > Insecta > Diptera > Drosophilidae > Drosophila > Drosophila quinaria. Next base: position 77,681 of record JAWNPO010000031.1, read on the forward strand.
AATTTTGGTGAATAGTGATCAGTGTGGTTTGTTCTTTATGTTTGTGCTGTTGGTAATATATGTATTGTCTGTAGTAAGTGTCCATAAAGTGACTTTCCAAAAATAATTATTCGGGAAGAGAATTTGTTCTAGAGTAACTTCTTGCTCACCTTGGTCACTTCTCCCAAAATTTAACGTTTAAGCACAAAACCTATATCTAAGCAATGCCTGTCTGCTTAAAGCATAACGGAAAAATAACGGAAAAACCGATGGAGTAGATGCTGTTGTACGTTATTTTAAATGGTAAATATTTGTTATTATTATTACGACACACAGAAAGCAATAAAACACATCTTGTTTTGTTGCAGCCTATTTACTTTCCGAAAATAAAATTCAAAATATGTACCAAAATACATAAAACAAGTGGGAAAGGCTATAGTCGAGCGCCCGACTCTAGGATACCCGTTACTTATTTTAATGAATTTTTTAATATTTTTTATTGCATGCTTTAAGGCACTTATATATTTTTTAAAAACTTTAATTAGCCATTACCACCTTTCTGTTTGTCCGCTCTTGTTACGATTTAGTAGGATGATAGGTAATAATAGTAGTTAACGATAATTAGTAAAAAAATTATAATATCTTGAAAACTGTGCGTGTGGTGGTTTTTTGCGATTTACAGAGGCGGAAAAAGGCGTGGCAAAAATTTGAAACAAACTTGACCTGCGTGGGGTCTATAGAAGTCTGTGTGCCAAATTTGCTCTAGCTCTTATAGTCTCTGAGATCTAGGCGCTCACACGGACGGGCAGACGGACAGACGGACAGACAGACGGACAGACGGACTCGGCTGTTGATGCTGATCAAGAATATATATACTTTATAGGGTCGGAGATGCTTCCTTCTCCCTGTTACATACATTGCAACGAATACAATATCCCCTTTTACTTATTTTTATAAGTAACGGGTATAATAAAAAACTTAGAAAGTATACTTAGAAAGTATACAAAAAAAAATGCTTTTTTAATATTTATTTCAAAAAAGAGGTTTAAAAAAAAATATAATATATAACAATTTTTTTAGGGGCGTTGATAGGCAGTGCCACTCCCATTTTTTCAAAACTTTTTCCCAATGTGATCTGGAATAGTATTCATAGAACTTTACAAGGAAAACTTGATAGACCTTCGATTTATTAATTATATATGAGAAAAAGGGTCCATTTGACCCATAGTGGATTGTGGAAATAGACAAGTAAAGATATACTTTATAGGGTCGGAGATGAGTTCTCTCTCTGTTATCTTATTGTATCTTATTTTTATTTAAAAATCATTGTCATACTTTTAATATTTAATTTAACCATAAGCCTTCAAAATAAAAATTATTATTGAATACATTTATAAAAATGTATGTATTGTTTATATATTCAAACAAATAATTTTATCATCTTTGCATTTATATATGTATGTATTGTTTATATATTCAAACAAATAATTTTTTCATCTATGTATTTTTTTAATTCACAACTATTTGCAGTTTTTGCGAAAAGATGTGAAGGCAGCTTAGACTTTTGCAATAAGCTATTGATTATTGCAGTAGCAGTACACGGTCTCAGTTGTTTCTTATCAGCAACAGTTTCGTATGTCAAGTCACTTGGACCAGGAAATTCTAAGGAAACCGGTTTAACCCCCAACAATTTTAAATCAACAACAATTTATTCAAAGAAAATCACTTTATTAGCCAACATCTGTTTAGATCTCAAAATGCATCTCTAATTATGTACATATTTTCATTGTAAAGATCGCGTATTATCTGTTTCCTTTACCACCTGTAGCCTCGTCCTCCGGATATATGCTGGGCTCCATCTGCGGACTGGTAAAGATTCCAGCCATCCATGCTCCACTCATCCTGATTAGCAGGTTGTCTTCCTGTTTGCCTGGGCAAGGCTGTAGTCTGGCGGCCATACGAGCCATAGGAGCGTCCACCATAATTATATCGAGTTGTTGGCACACGTGGCGTTGTTCTGCCTTGATTTGGCCCATGGCAGTTCACACAGGCGCCATTGATTGTCACACTGCCAGCTGAAAAAGATAGAGATGGAGATGGAGTGAAAAAGATATTAATGCCTATTACTAATATTGCATCTAACACACTAACCATTTATGGACACAGCCAAGAGCAAGAACGTTAACAATATTATGCACCGCATTTCCAATTCTGAACTTTACACTGTGCTCGTTGTAATGTTAATTTTATACTGGCACCGAAAGATTCCAACTAGCATGATTTAAGGTAAGATTGAGGACCTCTTATCAACTGTATATAGTACACAATATTGTAAATAACAGATTAATAAATAATTGGCAGCTTTTAAACAAAACTGAACTTTTAAGCATGATTAAACAGATTGTTACTAAGATTGCCAGGCATTATTTATTCTACATTTGGATTTGCTGGAATATATGTATTGAATATTTCTTAAAATGTATTCCATATTGTTATTATAGGTAATATTGAAGTATATACTTTGATATTTCGATTCATTAAATTGGATCTCCTTTTAATTTAGTATTTGACATTTTCAGAGTCTTGTAGTAAATGAGCGATAAGTATACATGTGTTCATGTTTGCAGACTACTTGTAAAACATTATTACCTGAAATTTTTAGAAATAATTGAATTTAAAGCATAGAAAATATCAATGTTAAACCTTAATTATTCCTTTATTATTTTGTTGCCAGTCGATCAAGAAAAAAGTTAATTTTTTTATCTTTTTCAATATTCAGTATGGCAAAAAAAAAAAACAATAATACAACATTTAAATTAATAAATATTAAAAATTTGGAAAGACACTCGGGATGTATCTTTAGTGGTGCTTAGGGTACATTGATGGCAATCGTCCATTGTTATATCGACATTTGTACCCTCCATAGTAACGATAACTGTATTGAATACGTATATTGAATATTAAATCAAATTTAAATAGCACAAATACTACCAGATGCAGTCACCAGACTGATAAACAATGCCAGAAGCAAAAAACACAGCGGTATCAACTCCATTCTGATTGACCGACGCTATAAGACTGATTTAACAACTCAATTCCTTAGCGAGAATCTGTTATCATTAATGTACTTGTATGCTTAAATAAGAAACAAAGGCAAAACAAAAAGTACAAGAGTGAATGGTTTCATTGGAATTCATTAATATAGAAGAAGCTCTGATTATTGGATTATTGGCATTTTTTTTTGCACGCATTAAATTTAATTTTGAATCCATCTTAATAAAATTTTTGGAATCTCCAGAAACTGTCAAAAAATATATATTAATACTTGATAATTCTTTGACATGAGAATTTTTCCCATGTCAATTGATTTCGGTTGTTTTCATTCTATTTAATTTTAAATCCATTCTTATTCAAAATTTTGGGAATCTGTAAAAATGATTAGGGATTCATATTTATATTTAATGATCCCGTGACCAAATATGTCCATTGATAGTCAACATTTTTCCCGTTTTAAAATTAATTTTCAACGCAGATCTTAGAAAACTTTTCAATTCGCTTATACCCCAAAATAATTTATAAATTTGGCAGATATATAATTTACTTGTTCTTTATTTAGATTTATTAAAAGTATTTAATCTAAAATCAGTTTTTAATTTGACAGTTATTGCATGCACCGTTGTGCACATAAGTGCCGTCTGGCAATCGACCACTGAAGACCTTAGGAGGTGCCTTTGCATTGTCTCGTTTAACCCTTTCTCTTGTAAAGGAGGCGTCGCTATCGTTAAATGGATTCCAGCTGGAGGGTTTATTGGTGTGGGTATTACCATCTCCCGATCGATCACCGCTTGGTACGTTGGCCTGGCTATCGTCGAAAGGACTCCACTTGGATGGCTTCTTATATTTTTTTGTGGGTCCAATTATGGGACGATTCGTCACACAATTCTCACATTCGCCATTGACAACTATTTTACCACCATTGCCATGATCCGATCCAACATCGCTTGGTACCTTCATGTGGCTCTCGTCGAATGGACTCCACTCAGTGGGTTTATTATATTGTTCTGTCGGTGCATTGATGTCGTTATTACCATATCCTGGACGAACTGTCAAAATATTGATTGCTAATTTTAAAAGGAAGAGATGTTAAGTTGGAATCCTTACCCGCCTTCGCTCCTGCAGCTATGAGAACTGTGAAGAGTACAAAACGTAACCAACTCATTGTAAATAAATAATAAATCTATTAAAATAGCATTCTGGGCTGCCTTTTATACTACTTCTTATCAGCAACAGATCACCAGGTGTTTCCACTTTAACCATTTATCTGGTAATTCCAAAATCTCATATTGTTATTTTCCCTAATTTTGATTTCCCTAAATTCCCTAAATCCGACTGGGAAAATTCCTCGATCTCAGCGACTCTAAGAGCTAGAGCGACCAAATTTGACACACATCCACTTATGAACCCCATGCTTATCAAATTTGGTTCAAGCATTTGCCTAAGGAAATCACAAAAAATCCATTACGCTCGTTTTTTTTAAAGGTGATTAACATTATATTTTATTATTATATACTAAAAGAATACAGATATTTTTTTACAATGATATATATTTTATGTATACATAAATTGTGTAACGAATTTCTTATTGTCGGACTTTCGACTAAAACCTCTTGCGCTTGATTTCATTGTTTTCATTGATAAACACTAATACTAATAATTGATATTATTTATAATTATTATCCGACGGGCATTCTTATTTTGGTATAGCCATTATGTTGTGTTATTTCGCAACGATAACAACCTCCCTTCATATTAAGGTTCTCATGATCGTATACTTTTAAAGTAACATAACCTGTAATGAAATTAAAAATACAATTAGGGTGTTCATTTGACCCTAGCAGCGTTGCAGGTTGAAAACGTTGCAAGCTTGCTGCGAGAACAGCGCTTTACGTGCAACCCGCTGCACATATTCACAGTAAGCTGCTTTTTGGTAACATTTTTTTGGATATGTGCAAAGCGTTGTAAGTAAAACGCTGTTCTCTCAGCAAGCTTGCAACGTTTTCAACCTGCAACGCTGCTAGAGTCAAATGAACACCCTAAATGTTACAATTCATTGATACAAAAATTTTAAAAATTTGTGATAAATTAATCACCATAATAACTTTAAAGTCTACTAGAATTATGGAAAGTAATATCAATAATCTAGAAAATAGACAAAATCTTACATCCGTGTTGCCGCACATCAACTGGTGCAGAATTCACAACGCTGATGAGTGCGATTAGCAATACACACAATGAGAACACTTTCATTATGTTTGGAATATGATGATGAACTGAATAAGTTTTGCATAGAATTTGGCAGTTTATATAGATCAAAGCATCGTTCGGCGCGGTCTGAAATCGCAATTTAAGATTGGGGCTTGCCCGCGTTTGAGCTGCGCCCAAAAAATTATGATTATCAACAACAGAATATATGTATGCATATACGTTCTGTGGCATGACATTTTTTTTCCCATGCCTCTTTTAATGACAATCGTAATTTTTCCCAATTAAATATTGTACCTTTCCAAAATAGGTCCATTAATAAACAGCGTTTTTGCCAGCTCTCAAGTCAATTATAAAATTCAATACCATAATGGGTTAAATAAAAATAATTCAAATAAATACTATTTAAAAAATTCACTTGCTTTGTATTTAGATTTATTAACTTAGTTTTCAATGCGACAGTTGGTGCATGGACCGTTGTGCACATAAGTGCCGTCTGGCAATCGACCACTGAAGATCTTATCATTAGATACCTGTCCAGCTGTTGGCCTTGCAGGAGGTGCACTTGGTGTGTTAAGGGCTTCCTGGAGTCGATTCACTTTTTTCCTTGCATCAGCTAAAACGGATTCAACATTCGGATCACTCTGGACGGTATTACCAATGGTTGGCTGAGCCCTATTTGGTCCAAGTGGGAAGTTGTTGCCAAAGTTGGGCGAATTGTTGAATTGTCCATTCGGTGCGTTATAACCATATCCTTGATAAGGTCTGATGGTTGGTTGGGCCGTATTTTGTGTAAATGGAAAGTTATTGCCGTTTGGCACATTGTCGTAGCTATTGCCGGATAGGCCCCTAGTTGGGGAAGTGTTGAATTGTCCATTCGGTGCGTTATTACCATATCCTTGTTGATGTCTGTTGGTCGGTTGGGACGTATTTTGTGTAAATGGAAAGTTATTGCCAATGTTTGATGGTGCAGTTTGTGGACCACGGATTCCTTGTTGAGGTCTGTTGGCTGCGTTGTTATAGTTAGTACCATATGTCGGTTGAGTTGCGCTCTGCTGATATCCTGAATAAGGATTGGTATTACGCGTACCATATCCTTGTTGCCCTACTTGGCTGTCAGGTCCAATTATAGGACGATTTGTCACACAATTCACACATTCGCCATTAACAACTGTTATACCTAAATTTAGCATAAGCCAATAAATTGATTGTTAATTTAAAAGGATGATTTGTTAAGTGGAAATCCTTACCCGCTGTCGCTCTCGCAGCTGCGAGAATCGTGAAGAATGCATACAGTGTCCATCTCATCGTATATATATGATAAATCTATTGCAATTGCAATAAATGCTGCCTTTTATACTTTATTTTTTACCAGCTTATCAGTAGATCAAAATGTCATGGCAGATGTTTCCCACTGGAAATTCCAGGGTTTTAACACATGACAACCACAAAAAAATAATTATGGGAAATAATCAGTTTGTTATCCTAAAATAAAATGACAAAAATTTTTTAGCTATGATTCAGCAATGAACGTATTTTCCATCAATGCGTTTTGATAATAAAAACAAAAAATAATAAATTTATAAATTAAATTTATTATTTATTTTTTGATGACTAATAAATCTATCCAAGTTCGTTGCAAGTGCCTTTTTTTAAATTGTTGTATTTTTTTCTCAAATTTATTAACCTATATTTAGATGTCAGCAAATTTTCGGATCTCTGATTCATCTATCCACGTATGTTGCAGCCAACGCAGTCATCGTTGCGCACCACGGTGCCGGGATAACGATTCCCATCAATTGTGGTCACTCGTCCGCCTGACCAACCACCACCGCCACCGCCAGGACCGTCATCGGTTATGATCACTTGGCGGTTGCCCCATTGCCGCTTATAGCGCCCAACGTATGCATTTATGGTCGGTCCTTCATCCTGGGTCGAGTCGTCCTTATCCTTGTCCTTGCTCGCAGGCTTGACTGTTGTACTTTCCGCATGGGGCTTCTGAGTATTGCAATCCACACAAGCACCGTTGATTACCACCTTGCCAGCTGGAAAATGTATTAAGATGCATAGTCAGAAATGAAAGATAGAATAAGAAAACCATTGACTAACCATTAACGTGGACAGCCAATATGGCCAAAACCAAGACCGTTAACAATGTTATGCGCCGCATTTTACCAACTGACAACTTGACAATGTGCTCGTTGTAACGTTGATTTTATACTGGCTGGGTGGATGATCACCTTGTATGATTTAAATTGAGACTACGTCTATTGTACCTATACTACGTAAATGTAATGGAAATGCCCAGATTAACAATATGTTAATAGCATGTAAACAAAACTGAGCTTAGAAACCTGTTTGATCAGATTGTGAGATTGCAATCAAAAAGATAGGTGTAGTCGACAATGTGATCAAGTAGAGCTTAATAAAATACAACAAATAATAACAACAACGACACAGTATTTTTCTGAAAATGTTATGGAAATCAAGCAGAATAAAGAGCATAGAAATTGACCTTTAAAATAATACCATATTTATTTAGCATTTCTCTTTTAATTTATCTGCAAACTAAACTTTAAAAATTGTGCTTATAGAAATTTGGAATTTTACTCAGTGGGATTTTTCTTTGTGCATAATCCCAAAAAAAGCTTACAATATTATTAGTTATTCTATTTTTTTACTTAGTTTAGAATTCCCATTGCTCTCATTATAAAAATCCATATAAGGAGATTGTAGCTGTCTCGTAGTTTAGTTTAATACAAGCCCTTAAAATTATATCAATCGACAATACGAGAGGTTTTCTTGCTGTCGCAATTTGCGTGCTCGGCTTTTTGACAATTGGTAAGTCGAATATCGTTCGAGACAATAATTGTATTAACTCTTATTTCTCAACAGCTTATGCTCTGCCTAATTATGGCAATGTTGTTAGCAAACAATATACATAATATATAATATCAAAATCTTATAGCCTAACCATGTTATTATAATTCCCTAAATAAAATAATATTTATTTTGTCTAAAACTAATTTTCGAATTGATGCTGATGAACTTAATAATAAATAAACGGATCCAATTATTTTACATTATGACAAGTTTAAGTTCAGTCTCATATAAATTCATCGAAACCATGTAATGTAATGTAATTATTATACTATACATTATGTATTTATTGATAATGAAACCATTATTTGCTTTATTTCAGTTGGGAATTTCCGTATTTGTCTTATCAAGACTCGTAGAGTCCCATAGCCACTGTGTGTTGTTGCATTTACAACTGCATTGATAACCTTTTGATTCTTGGAATTCCAATCTACTAACTGCTAAACTCTGGTGCAAAACTATAGCCGCACCCAGATTTTTCAGTGTACGGATAGAAAGAGTGGAGCTAGAAAAAAGGTTTTACTACCATTTGAAAGAGCGTTAGAAATGAAAGAAAATTGATGAAAAACATCGACACTTTCCATTCAAAAATTAACCGTTATGTTGCATTTTCGTTTTGGGCAAGGTGCAAAACTATAGCCGCACTAGCTGATTTCTTGTTTTATTTTTGGCTAGCGCCGATTTTTTTTGCTCAAACTTGGTTGAGTAACTATTTAAGACAAATTAATAAATATTCCAAGTGACCAGTGCTTTCGGATGTCGGGATAGGTCCAAGTTCTGGCGCCCAAAAGTGAGAAATGCAAATTTTGAGAAATTGACAGAAATATTGGTCTCTCCGACAAAGTAGTTGGAAATATTTGATAAAATCTGAATGAATATGGCACAGAGAAACCCGGAGGATGCAAAACAAGCAAAACCAAACTCAAAAACCGAACATTATTACTTTCAAGCCAAGAACGCATCTCACGGTTGACGTGTATTGATGCGTTGTCCAGTTGAAAAATGAACTTTTCACGTCTTTGACAGAGAAGAAAGGACAATACGTCCATTTTCAATATATCCACGTACTCCCTGGAGCTCATTAGAGTGCTTGGATATGCCAGTAACAAGCATCCAGACTCTCAGAACGCAGCCTAAACCATCACAGATCATCCTAAAAAATTTTACGTAGGAAGGCATAAGAGTTCTTCCTTAAATCCCTTCAATAGTGCAAAAACCCATCATGGCTATCCAAATTAAACCTTTTCTTATTCGATAAAGTGATCTTGGAAGATAAATTAATATTTGCATTGCTTTGTAAAAAATTTAAATTTTTGACAAGTTTGTTGCAATTTTATTTGTCTCGAATTTCATCAGGGACTCTTTATTGCGGTCCAATAACCTTGAAGCCACCTTTAATATTTGTCGCACCATAGTTTCCGATTTTTTAAAACCCGTACAACGGTCCAGAGGGACACTTGTAGGCCACATTCAGCCACTAACTCATTAGCGGTCTTTAATGAATTGCTTGCAGCACTCAATTATCTCCGCTGGCAATGAAAACCTATCTTCAAAATACATCCTCCGGGTTTCTCTGTGTCATATTCATTCAGATTTTATCAAATATTTCCAACTACTTTGCCAACTACTAATATTTCTGTCAATTTCTCAAAATTAGCATTTCTCACTTTTGGGCGCCAGAACTTGGACCTATCCCGACATCCGAAAGCACTGGTCACTTGGAATATTTATTAATTTGTCTTAAATAGTTACTCAACCAAGTCTGAGCAAAAAAAATCGGCGCTAGCCAAAAAAAGAACAAGAAATCAGCTAGTGCGGCTATAGTTTTGCACCTTGCCCAAAACGAAAATGCAACATAACGGTTAATTTTTGAATGGAAAGTGTCGATGTTTTTCATCTACTTTCTTTCATTTCTAACGCTCTTTCAAATGGTAGTAAAACCTTTTTTCTAGCTCCACTCTTTCTATCCGTACACTGAAAAATCTGGGTGCGGCTATAGTTTTGCACCAGAGTTTATATTAGCTTACAAAACTCTAGTATTTGAATATGCTTGTGTTTATTTACAAGTAGTCTGATCGACACTTGGCCCGAGTGTCTATATAAGATTGTCGCAGACTATCCAACCGCAACAGTGAAGCAAAAGCCTTTGTAAACTCATGAACACTCTGCAATTATTTTCAGTTATTTCGAGTAAAGCGTAGAGTAAGAATTTGACCTTCTTAATAAATAATGCATGTTATCATTGTAATCAGGGTTAAACTTTGAATAAAAATAATAATAAATATCGAGAACCTTGAACCAATTGAAGACTTTGTGTGCTGGGAAAATGCAAATTCCTAATTCTAAAGGATTTTCCATTGGTTATCAGTTGTTCAGTTTGTGTATTTTGGGAAAATTTAAACTTTCTAAGGGATTTTCCATTGATTATCAGTTTTTTAGATTATTTGGTTTTTTTTTTTAAGATATGTATGCGCTTAGAGTAAATGTCAAATTTTTTGTTTAGTGTAAAATCTTTGATGCTATTCTTATTTTTATAATTAAATATTATTATTATTATAATATACTTGGAAATTCCACATTTTATTTGATTTATTTTTCCCCTTTCTCATTATCTCTTTGTTGCCTATATAAGTGCACAGTCTCTGACGATCCAATTTCAGATTGCATTTAGTACCGAACTGAACATGAAATCGATTGCATTGAGGCTGGTGGTCCTTGGTTGCCTTTTGGCTGTAGTTTGCGGTAATTGACAGATGAATAAACAAATGATCCCTTAAATAACTTCATTTGAATTCCACAGGTGATCCTGGAAAAGTTGTCATCAACGGTGAGTGTAAAGACTGCTATGGTCCCGATGGACGCCCACTTACACCCGATGGACACCCAATGGATCATGTTCCTGCGGAGCAGCACCAACAAAAACCCAAATCGGGTGCTGTTACTCAGACATTGACATCGGGCGCCGTGACCTTTGGTCTTTTATATTATTTGATAGGTTTTCTTCAGCGTAATTTTACATACAAAATGTAAATGAATAAATTACAATTATTAAATATATTTGTTGTATCATTTTTATTATCATTTGACTAAATCAAAACAGTAAAAGTGCGGTAGAAAATAAATGAGCAGCTAAATTAATACAGTGCGTATACGCAATTTGGATACTGCATTTTTTTGTAAACATTTTAATTGCAAAGTTTATAGAGCAGATAATTTATTTTATTAATTAATAATTTATTCTATTATTCAAATTAGAATAATTTTATTCTTCAAACATTTTTCTAACATTTATTTTTTGAAACGCTTAAATTAATATACTTTTTTTTATGTACTTACACATTTTTTTAATTATTAAAATTAAAAATTGCTGTTTTACAAAAGAACAAAATATTGCTCGCTTTTTTGAGATATTAGGTATACGTTTTTATCCAATTTTTAATGTGTCATTGGCCCATTTATTTCCTCTTATGCTCACTTTATTGCTTTCCAAGATTGACACTTTAATTATTTATTAATATGTAAAAATCAATTAAATAAATAAAAATGTTTAAAACTTTATACATTTGAGCTATGTATGATAGCTTTATCTTTGATATATTCGCTATACAATCGCTAAAAAGGAAATTAGTTTTTTTCATAAGTACACAAGTTTATTTAAAGGAAATTATTTTTAATATGAATAAATTATCAGTACTGAATTGTAGAAAGCACGTAGAGCTATAAATATTTTAGATATATAAATATGGTGTAAGACATAATAACAGGTTTTTAGAATCTCTTAATAATGTATTAAATGTTTGTAAATCATAGCCGACATAGCCGGTGTCCACTGTAATATGTTTATACTTTAATCTCTCTTAAATCAACGTCAAGTAAGCTTCGAAGCTAATCAATACCATGCAGGTGGATTATCTATGGGAAATTCTCGTTTGCATGGGCAATTCCAATCTGTCTGAACGCTGACCTATCAGTGTAATATTGTAACTACATGTTCAATACTTCTGGGAAAAACACGTTTGTTGTAATTGCTATATAAGCGCAATGTTCGATTGCAAATGCATTAGTTAAACTGTAAACGTTGTTAACTGAACTAACAAATAGAAATATGAAGTACTTATCAATTGTATTTGTGCTGGGTCTGTTGGCTTTGGCCAGTGGTAAGTAACGGTATTCTATAAATGCTGATAACTGTAATTCAACTAATTGCCATTATTGTTTTTGCTCCTCTTACGTAGCTTCCCCTTTGAAGCCTGATGTGATCATCAATGGCGATTGCCGCCATTGCAATGTTCGGGGAGGCTAAAAGCTGATGATGCTATTTGCTTTTAAGAAATTGCCAAAATCATAAATAAATGTATAACTATATACAATAATTTGTAATTTTATTGAAAATATATTATAATAAGTCCAAGTTTATTGCTTTTATTTTCTTAAATATCTACATATTAGCTCAAACAAGTCTTGCCAAAAAAAACGTAACACTCTTAAAAAAAGCTCAAGTGCTTTATAAGTAAATTCCATTTCTTCTGCTTCAATTTCAATCGAAATAGAACAAAAAATTACAGTTTTGAAATATAAATTGGGATATAAAGAGTACATTATGTCATAGGTATTTTTGTAGATTTGTCCTTCAATAATGTTTATATTTATAGTGCAGCTTGTGTAATACCATAACCTTAGGACTATAGACGGAATGTTCCAAGTCAAGTTGCTAAAATTTTTACTGACTAACTGATGGATTGACAGCCAATATGCAGCCTAGAAAAAACTTTCCAATTTAGACAACGAATAGAAAATGTTAAATATGCTGGAAAATATTTCTTAATTGTTATGCTAAGATTGTAAAATTCAAAATACATTTCATTAAAACATAATTTATTAAATCAATTTCTTCGCATTCTTCTTAGTATAACTTTGATTTCTTTGTACACAATTGCAATTTCTTGTTTGTTGTTTATATGAATTAAAATGCTACAATTAATTAATTTATTGAAAAAACTTTCCAATTAAGACAACGAATACAAAATTGCTGGAAAATATTTATTTAGTGGTTTGCTAAGGTTGTGAAAATCAAAATACATTTTAATAAAACATAATTTATTAAATCAATTTCTTCGCATTCTTCTCAATATAATTTTGATTTCTTTGTACATAATTGAAAATTCTTGTTTGTTGTTTATATTAATTACAATGCTAGAATTAATTAATCGCCGCGCACGTTGCAGTATTTACAATCGCCATTGATAAGTACATTTCCTGGTGTAAGCGGATTAGCTGTAAATAAATACAAGTATTTTACATATTATAAGCATGCGTATTTATATATATATATATTGAATCCCGTTTCCCCAGCCCCTACTTACCACTTGCCAGAGCCAACAAACTGACGACAAAAGCAATCGATAGCCACTTCATGTTGTTAACAAGCTTGAAATGCGACTTGCAATTTGAAACTGAATGCAAAGCTACGTCTAGAACTGGCTTTTATAGTCTAACCCGACAATGTACTGACGTTTATTCATATAAATATTACATTTGATTGAGAAACGTGGTATTAAATTGCGCACTGAGAAATTGTTTTTAGATTAAGTCTATCTCATTGTGCGCTGATAACAAAACCATTGGGTATAAGGAGACAGAAAGTATACTTTTTGATCAAGGTTTTAGTGATAACATGTACATATATTTTCCATTTCTATTGACTAATTTCTCACAAAATGAAATGCTTCCATAATATTTTCAATAATATTATTTATTTTATTTTTACTATATTATTAATTTGTAGCATACCTTAATGAAAGCATATAACTTTAATTTCTGCAAAACAATCGAAGAAACGTAAAAATTGTTCTCACCACTTAATGAGTAGATAATCAATAAAAAAAATCCAATGACTCAGGGCAGCAAAAAAAAAGAATAAATTTCAAAAAAATCTTTGCATTTTGGCCATTATTTTACAACTTTTTGATTTTAGTGTATTTTTATCAATGATTAGTTTTAAGCAATCTTATAAAAATTAGACTACTATTAGTTAATTTTATCATGTGAATACTTAATCACTGTATTATCATTATCTTATAAAAAAAACCTCTTTACGAGGTAAAAGTCTAGTGACGAAAACAGTTATATGCCCCAAAATTTCTGATATCCAATTTTGTGACGAATAACATTAAGTTTGACATATAAATTATTTTAAAAAAAATGTTGGCACTCGGCACATTGCGCTAAAATGTCTCAATTCTTCATACCAAATAAAACTCACTGTTTTGCGCAGTGCCGAATGCAAAAATTTTTTTTAAAATAATTTATATGTCAAACTTAATGTTATTCGTCACAAAATTGGATATCAGAAATTTTGGGGCATATAACTGTTTTCGTCACTAGACTTTTACCTCGTAAAGAGGTTTTTTTTATAAGATATCAGAAATTTTTGAATAAGACATCAGAAATTTTGAAATTTAATTTTTTTTTGGACAGTATATCTTTATCAACTTTGTTTATTTTTTGTACAAGCTGAAACAAACTGTCTGGCAACACTGGTTCCCTTTACAAACACATATGCCAAGCGCAAAAGCTAGTAGCACTCTCAAATTCTGGCTGCTATGACACTTTGCTGCTGCTGTCCTATTCCAATTCGAAGTAAAATGTATATATATTCAGTTAACAGCTAATATCGGCTAATAGTTATTCGAATATATTCGCAATTATAATATGTTTTAAAACAATATAGCCGAATTCCACGCCGCCAGTGCTATACCTCATAAATTAGTCTTAGTTTTGTAAACTGTTCTAACTTTTCAATAATAATAATAATAATAATAATATCAGTGTTTTTAATTGCAAAAACTCGGGCGGTTCAATGTTGGACATTTTTGCTGGCTAATTGTGCCAAAGGTCGCCGGTGAAAACGCTCACCCTGGCCGCTACACTTATTTTTCATGTTTAATGGACACAGGTTAAAATAAAAAAAAAATAATGCAAATATAAATAAAGAGCAATGGGAGAACCTTTCGGCTTAAAGTTGCTAGAAGCTTGCTTGCGCATCGCTTGTTGGTTGGCTATGTAGACTTCCAAGGGATCCAGTGGCTCTTCCTCCTGCATATACGAAACGGACATTTTCTCAACCGTCACGCAAAAAAAAATTCACAACTTACAATCAGTAAGTATTTCCGCATGACGCTGCAAGCAGTGTACAACAAATAACATATTTAAAAGTTATTTGAAACGTAGATTTTTCATAAATCGCCGAAATATGGGGAAAAAAACCTTATTTCACCTGAAGCTTTTTACCTGTGTTCTTTAGCAAAAAAGTTTACAGCTAGGCTTAAAGCCCTTTAAAATACATTTCCAACGATATATAGATCACATCTGTAGCTTCTATTGTTTGAATGCTGTGGCTTTTGAAGATTTACATGTACTGCATATGTAGATGCAGTAGTGTAATGGTAAAAGGTATATTCAGTTAATAAGTAATATCTCCCAAACCCATCGGTAAAATTTTTTGTATCATATATTAAAAAACGCGAAATTTTACACACTAAATCATATTGAAAGCTAAAAAAAAATCGTTAGCGTCGTTTTCTCAAAAACCGCCAAAATGTGGGACAAAATATCTTCTTTCACCTGTTGCTTTTTACCTATGCACTTTAGAAAAAAAGTTTAAAGGTTGCCTAAAAGCCCTTCAAAATACCTTTCCAACGATTTAGATCACGTCTGTAGCTCATTCGTTTGGATGCTATAGGGGTTTTAATTTTAGCGGTTTTTAGCGATTTCCCGCTAAACTAGCGTTTTTTCGAAAAAGTCGTAGAACAAACGTTTCTAGATTTTTGATCGGGAACAAGTCCTCATTCAAACCTTTAAGCTAAATCAACGATTTGATCCTTACAAACAAACAAACATACAGACTGACTTTTCATCTCGTTTTGAGAAGGGCACCAAAAATTCAATTTATTATCTTCTGAACCAGTGATCAGATTTTGATGATCAAGGTGTCATTCGACGCGTATTTTGATTAGAATAGTAAAAAATTAAATAAAAATCGAAAAGGCTCCAACGGCCCCATTTGCTCCAATAATTTAAAATTTTCCCCTCCCACTAACACCTGTTTATCTCGCGAACCAGGTGAGTTTCCAAAAGTCTTAGTTGCACATTTGTAAGTAAAATTATACCTTTCGATCGGTACATATCTCGACCCGATCGGACAGTCATAGCAAATTTTCCATTCTTCCTGTGTATATATGCTAGTCGCCTTCGCACCCTTCGTGCTGCTTTCGTCACTAGCGCGGACTGCCGTCCGCAGTGATTGATGTGACTTTTTTTATTCACTTTGTGATCAAATAGAATTAGTCGATGATATACATTTATTTAAAATTAATCCTTGCCTTTGATAAAATTTTTTTTTACGTAGAAATTGAAAATAAATTTTAATTTAATTTTATAATGTAGCTTTAAATGATTCCATTCCCTGATCTATTTAAATATTTTTCATAGAATTTTCATAATTAAAGCACAAATTTAAAGTCCTGAATGCCAACAACTGTGTGCGTTAATTCGTTGCTATATGTATGTGTATTAAAGGTAAATGAACGTGTTTGCGGTTGAATTCATTTTCGACGTGGAAAAGTTGTGTTCATGCTCTACGAGTATCCGTGTAAGTGGGCGTGTGTGTGTGTGTTTTTGTGTGTGTGTGTGCATGTGTGGGCTGGCAATTAAGCCAATGAAGCATTAAAAACACCAGCGAAGGGTGTAAGCCATGCAAAGTGAACTGCCAATTGAGATGGGGAGTTGCTGTCATGGCTTACAGCTGCCCGAGTTCCCTCCTCACTCACCGCTCTCTCCTGTCATAGATTGGCTTTTGGGTGGATTAGCGTTGCCGTTGACGTTGCCATTGCCACATTTGTCAACGTAAAAAGCATTACGATTAAATGAACCCATGCACATGCATAAATACGCAAAAAGCCAACCCAAAAACTCCTAGTCGACACGTGTGCGTTAACAATTTAATTACGCCAAACAAGCCAATGCCCCTCGCCCCTCTTCTCTTTCTCTTTCTCTTTCCATGCTCTGACAACGGGCAGATGTTTCCCAAAAAGTTAATCACCCAATCGACTGGGAGGTCAGCTTAATTCAAGACTTTGAGCACAATTCACAGATTGAAGGACTGGGAAAAGACCATTAGCCATCAGTTTGCCTCAGTTGCTGGGGGACTGTGGGCCTATTTACTCAAGCTGGTGTGAAAATATCCCATGACTCTGCCCACTACAACTTTTCTATTTGTGTATGTATGTGTTACATAGAGTTTAGTAGATACAAGTCGAAATTGAAATGCTCTGGCAACTTTATGAGAAATATATTACATAAGCTTACTTTTATGCTATGTTAACTTTACACTGTTAATCTTAAGCTAACATAAAAAATATTGTTCTCTGTAGATTTTGTAGAAAATATAAATATTCGAAATTAAAATGCTTTGAAAAATGTTGATAAAATATTCAAATGTTTTATTAAGTTTAATTTCATTTTTTTTTAATGTTTAAGTTTGTATGTGTGTTTATACTATTTATATTTTTAAAACTTATTTGTTCAGATTGGACTGCGTTTTCCCTAATTTTACCTGTAAATGTTGAATCACTATTAATTATTAATATCATTATTTTTCAAATACTTCCAGACCTACAATATTATTAATTACTTTTTCATTAAATTTGTTATAAATTAAAATTATTTTTAATTTATTTCAAATCATAGCTCCTAATGTGTGTGTTCATATTATTGATGTTTTAATGACTGCAATTAAATAAATTATTAAATACTTAACATTTTCATGAATATAGAAACCATTTTCATAACTTCAAAATTTGTTCTAAAGACATTGATACCCACAAAGTATGTATAAAGATACACTTCATGGACATAACTTTGCTTAAGCACACAGACACACACACACACACACACATAGATTGTAGGTACATATGTGTTTATATATTGGCATATGAATGTGTGCTCTGTTGTCAGTAGTTGGAGAGACACAAAGGCAGAACAAGTAGTATTTCTTGGCAGCTGGGGCACTATTAGTTTATTATTACGAGCAGCGTTTTATTGTCAACCTGTGGAGTGTGTGTGCGTGTGTGTACTCGTATTTGGTGGGCGACTGGGTGTGTCCGTGAACATGTGTACACTTTGCTGGCTGTTTGGTAAAGCGACTATGCATAGCCATATTTGAAATATTTCTGTTGATTTCTCACTTCGTTGTTATTGCTACTGTGTGTGAAAGTTGTGTTTCATTTTTTCTCTTTTTTAGCGGTTAGTTTTATAGCTTTTGGGATGTGTGTGCTTTGTGTGTCGCTTGTGTGCTGACTTTTCATAAAATTCATGTTTTTTATGTACATTTTCCGGTGGCAAACGGAAGCGGAAATATTTCGTTGCATGTTTTAGGCGCGCATGAAAAACATTCACAAAACCACTCGGCGTATGCGTGATGTCTAGGCAAAAAATATACAAACTTGACCATACAAAAAAATAATAGAGATATACATATAACAGCTAAATGAACAGATTACAAAGTCACTGGTCCTTGGAATTTTAGTGGCTTTTCGCTTGGCCTGACTTTACTTCTGCCCAGGGGACGAATCTATTAAGGCGAAAAACGCACAACAGCAGCTGGCTAACAGTCGTAACAGTCGCTTGGGGCAAAAAGTAATTACTAAAAGGATTTGCTTAAGCGCCTCAGCAGAGCAGCCACTTGTGGCAAGGCAAAGAGCTGAAGGAGTTCCCTGAATGCTTTAAACAAAAGCACAAGCTAACTCTTATGCAGCATGCAAATTTTCTTTTTACACAATTTCTTGCAAATAAATTTCCGGAATCCAAACAACAGTCAACACATTTTTGCCCCTTTCCACAATTACGAAGCCACGTGAGCAAAATTGCTAATCAACTGGCAAAACGTTTGGGGGCAAAAAGTAAAAGCGTTAGAAGGACTCTCATCCTTGGTTAAGTGCCATCGTCAGAATACACACAACAAGAACAACAGCTCATCATTTGCCAACAACGAATGCTTTAATATATTTAAGCTTCAGCTCGAGCACAAAAACATTATTGTCTGCTGGGAAATTGTGGTGTTATAGAGAGTGGAGAGAGGGGAAAGGCGACTGCGAATGCGGCTAAGTGACATAGGCAAGAGACTAGGGCAAAATGCCGTTGGCAAAGCGACAGCAACTAATGGCAGCTATATGAAAATACTGACATGTGTATTTATGTACGTATGTATATTAGAGTATATGTGTGAATTTGTGCATGTGTTTGTGTTGGTAAAGCAATCGAAAAATCCTACTCCTAGCTGAAAGCGACTATAACACGCTGAAATTCATTTCTCTACCCATCAAATGCCTCTATATTCACTCCGTTATAAATATGTATGTATATATTTGGTGGATATGTGTTTGGTGGTTGCGTATTAGCTAAAGCTAGAGAAATAGAAAGAAAAGCAAAAATAAACGGGCTAGACAAAGGGGGAATTCTTACGAGGCAAGAACAACAACATCGTGATGTTTTAATCACACATTCTAATTGAAATGCTGTTAATCAGCCTTGTCTGTAAGTTGTTCAAAAAGAAAAATTGATATATAATTAATTTCATATTATTACAGCTTAAATATCATCTGACTTTGAGCTAATAGCGTAAGAAATGGACAATAATAATGAAAGGTTTTACAGTTAAGCTTTAACAAAAACCCTTGGGAAAAATTCGTAAGAACAGCAGGAGAAATTCAAGAAACAGTTGGTTAATAATAATGAGAGTTTCAATGAAAATGATATCAATATTTTCATAATTGCGTAGAATGTTTAAATTAATTAATAGTAGAAAGTTTAAAAAAAAACAAATTTCTCTGATCTATAAAGAATAATTAACAACCTATAATAGGGGGAATTTTATTGTCCCAATTAGTGTTTTTTGTATAGTAAGTCAAAAGCATGAAAACGTATTAATCAAGCCTGTTCCGAATTTTACTTTCGATAAGATTTTTCGGAATTGAAAGTCTTTAACCTGCTCTAATATCATTTGGGCTATAATCAGCGGATTAATTTCACTTTGAGTTTATGAGTTTAAGTCCGATAAAGCGAAAAACGATAATTTTCAAACACTTAATCTAAATTCAAAGTGAATAAATGCTTATCACTAAATGCTAAAAAGTAAAAAGTGAATGCCGGAACAGGCCTGAATATTTAAAAGCAACAACAGTCGTACAATTCTCAACTAATGCCTAATCAGTTCCCTTAGCAAAAATCTTTCTTTTATTTTAACATTTCTTGCATAAATGAAATTATTTAAATTTTTAAATAACATTAGAAAGTTAGATTATTTTATACTTGTGTCTTATTGCTATTTAATCTCAATTTCTCAACAACTTAAAATCTTTCAAATGCAAATCTCTGGTTTTTAGCTTTTACAATGTTATATTCACAACATTCAAATAAAATATATATGTAGTATCTCTCACTGAGACATTTATTGAGTTCATCTTATCGCTTAGATTGTTTTGAATTTAATTCGAAGCTCTCTTTTGCTTTTGCCTTTAATCTTCTGAGCGCAATCAGTTCGAGCTGCTTTAGTTGTGATTTGTGTGCCAGTTTTCAGCTGAAACTGAGGACAAGCAATACGTACACACATGATTCCCCGTTGTTGGATATTTCTGGGAGCACTCCTCTGTCTGGGATGGCTTCAGGTGAGCCTGGCTGATGTGGGTAAGCTGGTCTGCTTCTACGATGCCAGGAGTTTTGTTAAAGAAGGTAAGAAAGAGACCTCAGTTAATGTCTAATCTACTATGTCAAGTGACGGGATCATTGAGGGGAAGTGGAAGGTTATCTCTATCTGTTGACTGTCTTTGTTTATTTCTGAACAGGCCCAGCTCAACTCTCAATCGCCGAATTGGAACCGGCTTTAAACTTTTGCAACTATTTGATCTACGGATATGCGGGCATCGATGCGGAGAACTTCAAGATCAAGAGTCTTAATCCGGAACTCACACACAATCGACAGCATTACAATCACATAACAGCACTGCGTCAAAAGTTTCCCCACCTCCGTGTGCTTCTCTCCGTGGGCGGCGATCAGGATTTTAATGCTGAGGGCGTGGCGGATAGCACTAAATATCTGAGTCTGCTGGAGCAGCCAGAGAGCCGGAACAGCTTCAAAGCGAGCGTGAGCGCTGAGTTGGTCAAATATGGTTTCGATGGCCTGGACTTGGCCTGGCAATTTCCCAAGCTGCGGCCCAAAGCACAGCAGGGTGCACTGAAGCGTGCCTGGTCATCGTTCAAGGGCTGGTTTAGCAGCTCCTCCATCGACAGCAAGGCCGAGGAGCACAAGACGCAGTTTGCCACGCTGGTCAGGGAATTGAGATTGGAGTTGCAACGCAGTGGCAAGCAGCTGACTCTCAGCATGTTGCCACATGTGGATCCACAGCGTGAGTGTCCATCAAATTTTTATTTCTTTTTATTTCACTTGATTAATTTAACACGACTAAGAGCAGTAGGCAAAAAGTTAATCAAGTATTGGCAATTAAAATAATAGTAAAATTAATAAATTAATCAGGGATTAAAACCCTAACTGAAACGGTAACCTTTAACCGGTAAAAACCGATTGAAATTTAAAGTCGTAACTGAAACCGTAAACGAAAAAAAACATTGCATTTCACTGAAACCTTTAAACCGAAACTGTGTAAACCGAAATAAACGTAACAGTTTTATTAATAAGGGTAAATAGAATTTTTGTTTTTTAATTGGGATTTTAACTTTCTTATGTTTAATTTTGAATTTTTATTTGTGATATTCGTGATTGAATTTTCATAGCACTGAATAAGCGCAATTGAAATAAATGTGAAATTGTTAATATGAAACTAAACTACATCAAACTGAAGAATATGTGAAATAAATGTGTGAATAAAACATTCAGAATTCTTTTTTGTGTAACGAAATACCGGTATTTCAAAACCGAAACATACCCTAACTGAAATCGATATTTGTTTCGGGTTTAACTAATTAAATTAAATTAAATTAGTAAAATAAATTTCTATGCTTGCAGTTTTTATCGACATACCCACTGTGATGAGCTTTGTGGACTTTGTCAATCTGGGCACCTATGACTTCCAGACACCTGAGCGCGATCCCAAGCTGGCGGATCTGCCTGCTCCTCTCTATGCCATGTACGATCGCGATGCCACACACAATGTGCAACATCAGTTGGAGTATTGGCTGAACAACACGGCCAATGCCCAGCAGCTGAACATTGGCATCACCAGCTATGGACGTGCCTGGCAAATGACTCGCAACTCCGGCATCACGGGCTTTCCACCCATAGCCGGCACGGATGGACCTGCTCCGGCAGGAAAGCACACGGGCATGCCCGGTCTGTTGAGCTGGCCAGAGATCTGTGACCTTTTGCAGCAACATCTCGGTCAGGGCAAGGATAAGGATAACGAGCATCTGCGCAAAGTAGGCGATCCAACGAAACGTTATGGCATCTATGCCTATCGAGCAGCAGGCGATAATGATGAGCCCGGTGTCTGGGTAGGATACGAGGATCCCACAACTGCCGCCATTAAGGCCAGCTTTGCCCAGGCCCAGGGATTGGGTGGTGTGACATTCCATGATCTGTCCCTTGATGATTTTCGTGGGCAATGCGCAGGTGAAAAGTATCCAATTCTGAGAAGCATTAAATACAAATTGTAAATGGAAATATGCTGGCGGAATAAAGAGAAATCAATTGAGAATTTTATATATTTTATTTAAGAGAAGCTCTCATATGATTAATTTGACAATCTATAAAACATTGAAAAGTTTTTAAATTTAATAAAACAAGTCTTCATAAAGTATAAAAATCTAGACAGTACTTGCAAGGCAGCTAAGCATTATCCGCCTTTAATATTTTGAATCAGAACTAGGAATTGAATAATATATGTATAGAGACCATGGCGATCAAAAATAGTCATACAATTTTTGTTTAACTCTGTTTGTGACTCATATATTACCATGTATGCTACGGAAATCACTTTCACTTAAATTTCCCTTCAATTTTATTTCACAGCCAACTCCCCTGAACATTTTTGAGTGACAGTAAATCAGCGCACAATCCGCTGCCGAACTATTTCTAAGAATTTAGATAAATCGGTTGTTCTGAATCACACAGAGTTAATATACCTTTTGATTGTTGCTTGCTTGATCGTAATATTAAATTTATTGATGGTATGTAATTGCAACGAAAATTGTTTTCATTTTTTCCTTTTTGTGACAAGTTAAAATAAAATAAAGTGGTGTTTATGTATTTAAAACATTTATTAATTAAAGTTACAACGTAAACTTACCCTTACGTTTACTTAGAAACTCCATAAGAAAATATTTTGCAAATACCAGCTTATAGCGCTTGTATCTGTTAAGAAGCAAAAACCATTTTTTCTTATAATCTTTGCATTTAAATAAAAGTTGTATGTACTTGTTTCAGTTTGAGTGAAGACTGCATTTAAGCTGCTTTTCATGGACTTTCACAAAAGCTGAGAAAATCAAAGGCAAAAGAATTTCAAGCGACGCCTAAAAGTATGCTACAATAAATTGATACACTGCAAAACGTAAACGAATGAAAAGACAGCAAAAAACGGCAAAAGTAAAATGCAACAAAAAAAATTTGACATTAAAGCAAGTGCGGCAAGCGATGCATAAACCTGGACTTCAAGTGGGCGGTGGGCGGGGCCAGGAGCAGAGACGGAGAAGAGACGAAAGCCGAGACGACAGCGTCGACATCCAAAGTAAAAGTTGAAATTAAACCAATTAGTTTGCTGCTGCCGTTTCTGCAATGAGGCGCATAAAAGCGTCAGCAAGGCGACTCTTTTTAGTTCTGACTGATAAGGAGACGGAGGGAGGGGAAGTGTGGCATAGGGCCAAAGCTAGATTTGAGGGTTGAAAACGATGGCACAGGCACAGCAGGTATTTAGACAAACTTCCTTGCCATTTTAAGAGAGTGTTTTACACGACGCGTCGTCCTGCCGTTGTCCTGCCGGCTTCAAACTCTTGACTCCAAGAACTCCAAGTCTCTCTACTGCCTGACGGCGTCATAAATTAATTATGATTTAACAACTTTCGCATGCACGACACAGCAGCAAAACTTTGCGCTTTTCATTTTGTGCTTCTTCTCATTTTACTTTTTTCCCCCCAACCGAGCAAGAAAATTTTTAATTTTAATGAGCGCAAAAAGTTTTAAAGTTTTTCAAACATAATTATGCCCGACACAGTAGCAGTTAGTAAAGTATTCACGATTTATGTAGGACTATGTTACCTTTCAAGCTTTGAAAATACAAGAAATGCAAATTAGCAATTAAAAATTGTTCCAGTTACAAATAAAACCATTCAATTTTTCAATTGTTGACAATTTTCGGTCGGGTATTTCAAAGGCGAGCAGTGGAATATTTTATAGTCTAGCAGCTATAAGGAGTTTTGAGAAAACTTACTTACACAATTCAAATCTAAGAAAAAATTACTCTATCAACTTAGATTTAGTCTCAGTTTCATTTGAAGCTATAGAAATTTTCTATTTATTGTCTATTTTTGTGGGGCATTTCATAGTTAAGGAGCTCCTCAAAAATGTAAGAAAATCTTAAAAATGTCACAATCTTGAGAATAATACTCTTGAACTAACTGAGAACATTTTTTTATTTGTCGACGATTTGTAGCAGATATATCATAGCCAAGCGTGTCGACAAAACTGTAATGACATCTAAGAAAATTAAACAATTAAGAAAAAAGCCATTTTCAGTCGGGTATTTCATAGTCGAGCAGCTTGACAAAACTGCAATGAAATCGAAGAAAATTAAACAGATTTGAAATCTTGAAAAAATTAACCTATTAATTCACACTTGGACCCAGTTTCAGTGAATTTAATGGATATGTTATATTTGTTAGCTATTTTTAGACGGATATTTCATAGTCGAGCAGCTTGACAAAACTGTAATGTGATTAGGTAAGGAGTGGGGTGGTTGTTTCGAGCCAGACAGCAGTCAGGCAAATACTCGTACATGAGCTTTATTGAAATTGAAATTCAAAAACCAAGGATAATTGGGTTGATTACTTTAGATTTTGCCCGCCCCGCTTTTGATATCCTCGAATGCCTTCTGCCAGAGTTTGTCGAACTGTTTGGGCAGCTTGGCACGCACAAGTTCCGCCATGCGACGGGCTCCAATTGAATTGGCCTGCTCGTAAAAGGACAACGACGAGATTCGAGTCAACCAGGCACTCAGATTGGGATACTTAGTTGCATCCATGGGAGCGATGCTCAGATGCGCTGTGCTCACGCTAGCGACAATGCTGAAGTCGGCAATGGTCAACTGGTCACCGGCCATGTACTCGTGTCCGTCCAGAAAGAGTTCCAGAAGTGCGTACGTCTCCTGCAGCTTCTCAATGGGCAACTCCGTGACTTTCTCCTCGAAGAGTAGTTGCTTGAGTTGCTTCCAACGAACGGAGAGCACACCCGACTCAAAGTGCAGACGCTGATCGACAATGGCTCGTTGCAGCGGCTCCCGGGGATACAGTGCATCATCCTTGGCATACTTCTGCACCAGATAACCCATTATCGCATGCGAGTCCCAGATGTATGCATCTCCATCTTGCAACGTGGGCACCGTATGCTGCGGATTCTTGCTTACGTAATCCGGTTTCATCTGATCTCCCGCGGTCAGATCAACTTCCCGGAACTCGTACTCCAGCTCGAGAGCGCGCATAGTCAACAGGACAGCGCGAACTGGAGAACTTACTTCCGTTCCATATAGCACAAGCACCATTCTGAAGGATCAACAACTAGAGTCTTATTTGAATGCGGATTATGTAGCTTCTGCTTCAAGTCGCGTCCAACAATTTTCAACTGACTGTGGCCCAACTGCACAGATAGTACCGCGAACTGATTTAAAACGTTAGATTAGATAAGATTAGATACTAGTACTATTGTTATAACGAAACAAAGACGTCATAATGCTGCAAGTTTAAGTTTTTGCTTGATTGTTTATTAATGCTGCAGATAAGTTCAAGTTATGTAGCTACCACTCACAATCGGTAAACCCGCCATATCTATGGCTAAGTCAACATTTGCACAGAGCTCCGGGCATGTGTCATGTGTGTGTGAGTCTAAATAATATATCATTACCGTTAGCACAGGTACAGGTATTTCGAATGTAACCAAGCAACTACCACTACATATTAATATTTTAGGCAGTTTTCTAATCGATTGACAAGACCAGAAAACCAATACCAAAGTTTTCGCGCAGCGTGTGCTAATGCATAAATAATTTAAATACTAAAGTTAATTACTCGAATTGAATATACCCTGTACTTCTATTAAGCAGCGTGTCAACAATTTTATACATTGCTTTTTATACAATTAATACTTCAAAAAAAAAGTTCATCCTAAATAAATATATAAGTTTATACTTAGTCTTTACTTGAAGGTTAGTTTACTTCGTTTTTAAATTTTGAACTTTTTTTTAACATTTTAATCAAGTTTTAATTGAATTTCTTTATTTCGATTCCTAGTGCTACAAGCTAACACTTTTTATTTAAAGCACTAGTCACTATTATTAACATAGATTTTAAAATATTATTAAAAAATTCATAGTTAATAAATAAAAATAATTAGAAACAAATTACCATATATTAGGTTTATTTCGAAGCTTTAAAATTAATTTTATTTTTATTTCACAATTTAAATTATTTGAATAATCCATTATATTATTACTATTATTATTTTTTTTTCATCTCATATTGACTTATATTTTGTTCCTTCTTTTTATTTTCACACTTAAACATATTAGTAATATTAAATTTTTTTAAATAAAATATATTTTTTTGTATGCAATTTAATGTTTAGTTACTTTCAGACTATAGTCAGATAAACCCTCAATATCCTTTATTTTGTTGACAGTCTTGATCGGTCATCAACTTCGACCTCGAAATAATAAAGGTCGAATAATTGAGTCCTTGACTTTAGGATTACGTGTACTTTGCTGCAGGTTGAGTTTCCCATGCCTGCCGTGCACTTCTGGGGTATAAAAGGACCTGGCTGCGTGTCCTAGTCTTCAGTTACAGTTTTCAATCGCTACTTAAAGTATGGGTAAGCTTTCTATTTACGGCTTGGAGGCCAGTCCGCCAACTCGTGCCTGTTTGCTGACGCTTAAGGCACTGGAGTTACCCTTCGACATGGTTAAAGTCAATTTGATGGCCGGAGAGCATTTGTTGCCCGAGTATCTTGAGAAGAATCCGCAGCATACGGTGCCTGTGCTGGAGGATGGCGAGGTTTGCATCTGGGATTCGCATGCCATAATGCCATATCTGGTGGGTAAATATGCCACAACGGATGCACTGTATCCCAAGGATCACCATCAACGTGCCATTGTGGATCAGCGTCTGCACTATGATTCCGGTTCGATGTTCATTGGGACTCTGCGAATCTTAACGAGACCACTACTTTTTATGGGAGCTACGGTCATTGAACAGTCCAATATCGATGCTATTGCCGACGTCTACGATGTCGTGGAAACTCTTCTAGGCGATAACGAGTATATTGCTGGCACTAACCTGACCATAGCCGACTTTAGCTTTGTCACCACCATTTGCAGTCTGATGGTTTTCCTCGAGCCGGATCCAAGCAAATATCCAAAGATTATTGCCTGGCTGGAACGCCTCAGGCAGTTACCTTACTATGAGGAGGCCAATGGAGTTGGAGCATCTCACTTTGAATCTATGATCAAATCAAAAAACTTTACAATTGAATCAAACTGAAAATCAATTAAAAAATTTCGTCATTTCTTTCTATTTATTTATATTTAATTTATAATGAAATGCACATCAACTTGTTATAAACATATTTTTATACAGATAAGAATAACAAATTTTGCAGTCATGGCGACACAGCACAAAACGCTTTCTTTTTACAAATCAATAACAGCACAGATCACTGTACAAGCTTTCTGATAAGAGAGACTCGCGTATGCAGAGAGCGGATCAAAAAGCTTTTTCTCTCTCGTTAATCGTAGCACACAGCTGCTCAAAGAGCAAACGATAAAGAGCGATCGATATAAAAAACACACACCATACTCTAATAATGCTTAAATCATTTGTATTTTGCTCTTAAACTTGAAACAAAACATTCTATGTTAATTTAAAATGGTCAAAAGTGTGTATTATTATTGTAGTTTGGTGCAAAATGTATGTAAATTATTAAATGATTTGTTATAAAAGTCAATAGAAAGCATTCAGCAAATTTAATCATATTCTTAACTTTCAAAAAAATTTTATTTTAACTGTTCTTAGTGCTCTCACTCTGCTCTCCAGAGCGTCAAATAGTTCGCGATAGACAGATATCTCTATTAATTAAGTTGGAGCCGCTCAATTTGAATCTATGATCAAATAAAAATACTTAAAAATTGAATCTAGCTGGAAATTAATTTTGAAATCTCGTAATTTCATTTTATTTATTTATAATTAATATATGGTGAAATGCACACCAACATATAACATAATAACATATTTTGCCGTCACGATGACACAGCACTAAACACTTTCTATTTACAAATTAATAACAAACATTTAAGTGCAGCGCAGATCACTGTAGAGGCTTTCTGATGAGAGAACAGCTACTCAAAGAGCAAACGGTAAAGAGCGATCGATATAAAAACACACACCATAATGCTTAAATCTTTTGTATGTTGCTCTTAAACT
The DNA here is from genome assembly GCA_035047525.1 of Drosophila quinaria. NCBI lineage: Eukaryota > Metazoa > Arthropoda > Insecta > Diptera > Drosophilidae > Drosophila > Drosophila quinaria. Next base: position 106,550 of record JAWNPO010000031.1, read on the forward strand.
TGAAAAAAAAACACTCTATGTTATATATAATGTATATTATTATTGTTGTTTGGTGCAAATTAAATAATATTGATTTAAGTGATTTATTACAAAAGTTATTGCAAATAAATTTAAAATTTTGTTTTAATCATATTCTTAACTTCCAAAATTCTCCAGAGCGTGAAATAGTACGTGATAGACAGATATCTCTCTTTACTCTTTTGACACGCTCAAGCACATTGTCTCTCTTAAATGTTTCGTTGCTCATTCAAACAAACAGTTATATAGGTATAGGGTTATGCATGTGGGATTCATCAGTTGTCATTCAAGAGACAAGCCAGAAACATGGGAAAACTTACTCTTTAAGGTTTTGATCCCAGTCCTTCAGTGCGTCCAGTCAAATTGGCACTGGCAGCACTCCAGTTGCCCTATGACTTTGTCGAGGTGAATGTCATCAAAATCATTACCGATTTCTTTCTCTACACATTAATTTTGTAAGTGATCCCAAAACATGTTATGCCTTATCTGTATAAAATTCTGACACTCTCTGAGCTTTAGTTTCTCTTTAGCGAAATACGCTATATAAGATCCATTGTTGACTGCTTGGTCAGTCAATAGGAGTTCAACTTATACACCGGCAACATGGCAAAAATAACGCTTTACGGTATCGATGCCAGTCCCCCAGTTCGGGCTTGCAAACTGACATTGGCAGCTCTTGGACTGCCCTATGACTTTGTGGTGGTTAATCTAATTAAGAGGGAACACCTATCAGAAGCATACCAGAAGAAGAATCCACAGCATACAGTGCCCATGCTGGAGGATGATGGGGCGTGCATCTGGGATTCCCATGCTATTATGTGCTACTTGGTTAGCAAATACGCCAAGGACGACTCTCTGTATCCCAAAGATCTGCTTAAACGCGCTGTTGTTGATCAACGCATGTACTTTGAGTCTGGTGTTATGTTTGCCAATGCTCTGCGCAGTATTACCGCACCCCTTATAATCCATGGCATAAAAGTAGTGCCCAAGATGCGTGTTCAGGCCATTGTCGAGGTCTATGACTTCGTGGAGACTTTCCTTAAGGATCATGACTACATTGCTGGCGATCACCTAACTATTGCCGACTTCAGTGTCGTCACAACTGTCACTTCCTTGCCTGCATTTGTGGAAATCGATGCAGCCAAATATGTGAAACTCACTGCATGGATCAAGCGCCTGGAAAAACTGCCTTACTATTCGGAAAATTCCGTTGGTGCTCAGCAATTTATCGGCATGATGAAAAATTTAAACTTAACTGTGGAAGCTTAAAATAATTTTTAATAAATGACTTATCTTATGTATAAAAAGTAAACTTTTAAGTAATACTTAAAGCTCCAAACTATCTTCATATCGGTAGAAATGCACTAAACACAAAGCCCGAAATCTGCTAATATTTGACTTCATAATAAAAGTACTTTACAATTGGCTACTAAACAAAATATTTATTATTCAAAATGATTTAGGAATACTTGTTCGACACTATAGAAAGAAATGTCCAAGAATCGCATTGAGGCGATTGCCGAAGTATATAACCTAAAAAATAAATTAGGAAATAGATTTAAAGCATGCATCAAAAGTAAAAAAAAGTCTTAGAGTAATAACATGAATTCTATCGAGTAGTAGGACAGGTGTAAAGCCTATCGGCAATATCAAAAGTTGATAAAAATACTGTTTAATTTTTTAAAATAATTATGAACATACATACATATGTATGTATGTATAGTATTTAAGAGAATAAGAATAAAAACTTATCATGTGTACATTGACACGATTTGAACATTAGCTACATGCATGAAAGCTTTATGTATGAAATCTTTTTTATAACACACCCAATGGCAACAGGGCAAAAAGCTCCAAAATAATCTTTCAAACACTCATTAACAAATTTTCTCTTCAAATACATTTTTATGTAATTCCCAAACATATTATCACTAAGTAAACAATACATGGAGGCGTCAAACAGGCATTTTAGTGGTTTCACTCGCTTTGTATAGAGTGCGACCCTGTTTTAAATAGAAATTTTTTTTCCATCATTTTTGCTTATTATTGTTTAATTATTATTTTTAGTATTTATTAACTAACAACCGTTTTTTTGTGGTAAAAAATTATTGAATAATAAAAAAGGCCAAGAAAATGAGAAAAAAAATGTTTGTACTTAAAACAGGGTATGTCCGAACCGGTGATCGAGCCCGCATGTTTACATTTCACGCACACTTAGAAGCGTGCGCATGTTCACGCACACAAACGATAATGAGAGAGAGTGCGACACAGAGCGTGCTCATCGTTCTGGTGTCTATCCAAGACTGCGCTCTTCCGTTCTTGGGTTTACTGAAAAGAGAGTTAGGTTTTTGCCGAACGCTCTGGGGTCGCACGGCATACAAAGCGAGTGAAACTACTAAAATGCCTGTTTATCGCCTCTTTGTATTGTTTGCTTAGTGGTATTATGCTCTGCATGTATGAAATACAGCTTCTCTTCAGTTTTTTATTTCTCTTTAGGGCGACAGGGTATATAAGATCCCCCCTGACTGTTTGGTCAGTCAATACAGTTTCAACTTGCTACCTGACAACATGGGAAAAATAACGCTTTACGGTTTTGATGCCAGTCCTCCACTGCGCGCTGTTAAATTAACGCTTGCCGCTCTCGGCCTGCCCTATGACTTTGTGGTGGTTAATATATTGGAAAAGGAGCACCTGTCAGAGGCATACCTAAAGAAGAATCCACAACATACAGTGCCCATGCTGGAGGATGATGAGGCGTGCCTCTGGGATTCCCATGCTATTATTTGCTACTTGGTTAGCAAATACGCCAAGGACGACTCTCTGTATCCCAAGGATCTGCTAAAACGAGCTGTTGTCGATCAACGCATGCACTTTGAGTCTGGTGTTATGTTTGCTAATGCTGCGCGCAGTATTACAGAACCCTTCATAAGGTATGGCATAAAAGTGGTGTCCAAGGAGCGTGTTCAGGCCATTGTCGACGTCTATGACTTCTTGGAGACCTTCCTTAAGGATCATGACTACATTGCTGGCGATCACCTAACTATTGCCGACTTCAGTGTCATCACAACTGTCACTTCCTTGCCTGCAATTGTTGAAATCGATGCAACCAAATATGTGAAACTCACTGCATATATCAAGCGAATGGAAAAACTGCCTTACTATTCGGTAAATTCCATTGGCCTTCAGCAATTGTCTGCTATGTTTAAAAGTTTTAACTTAACTATGGAAGCTTAAAATAATTTTGAATAAATGTCTTATCTTATGTAATCTTTTGTATTGAAAGTAAACTTTTAAGCGGGGTGCCCATCGCCTATGGACACGAGGCAAATTTGTTTTTGTTCTGCACGTAGGGTATGGGAAGTAAGTAAGTAAATTACACAAAAAATTTTGCACATTGCGCTTTGGATCGTCATTCGGTGCAGGCAAAACAAAAACAATTGTATTGCGAAAAAATTATTTTTTTTTTAAATTCATGTATAAAATTTAATATTAATCGTCACAAAATTAGATATCAGAAATTTTGGGACATGCACATGTTTTCGTCACTAGACTTTTACCTCGTTAAGAGGTTATTTTGAAAATTTTCATAATTTTTGACAGTATAACCACTAAGCAAACAAAACATAGAGGCGTCAAACAAACATTTTTGTGCTATCCTATTTTTTTTACAGCCTACGACCCCAGAGAATTCGTCAAAAGCCGAACGCTCTTTTCACTAAAACCCCAGCGCAGCTGAGAGAGAGCACACACATACCCTGTTTTGAATAGAAACTTTTTTCCATTCTTTTTGCTTATTATTGTTTATTAATTATTATTTTTAGTATTTATTAACTAACAACCATATATTTGTGGTAAAAAATTATTGAATAATAAAAAAGGCAAAGGAAATAAAAAAAAAAGGTTTGTACTTAAAACAGGGTATGTACCAACCGGTGATCGAGCCCGCATGTTTACATTTCACGCACACTTAGAGGCGTGCGCATGTTCACGCACACAAACGATAATGAGAGAGAGTGCGACACAGAGTGTGCTCATCGTTCTGGTGTCTATCCAAGACTGTGCTCTGCTGTTCTTGGGTTTTACTGAAAAGAGAGTTGGGTTTGTGCCGAACGCTCTGGGGTCGCACGGCATACAAAGCGAGTGAAACTACTAAAATACCTGTTTAACGCCTCTTAGTTGTATTATGCTCTACCTGTATGAAATACAGCTTCTCTTAAGTATTTTGTTTCTCTTTAGGGCGGTAGAGTATATAAGATCCCCAGCTGACTGCTTGGTCAGTCAATACAGTTTCAACTTGCTACCTGACAACATGGGAAAAATAACGCTTTACGGTTTTATCGAAAGTCCTCCACTACGCGCTGTTAAATTAACGCTTGCTGCTCTCGGACTGCCCTATGACTTTGTGTTGGTTAATGCAATGAAAGGGGAACATATGTCAGAGGCATACCTGAAGAAGAATCCACAACATACAGTGCCCATGCTGGAGGATGATGGGGCGTGCATCTGGGATTCCCATGCTATTATGTGCTACTTGGTTAGCAAATACGCCAAGGACGACTCTCTGTATCCCAAGGATCTGCTTAAACGCGCTGTTGTCGATCAACGCATGTACTTTGAGTCTGGTGTTATGTTTGCCAATGCTCTGCGCAGTATTACCGCACCCCTTATAATCCATGGCATAAAAGTGGTGCCCAAGATGCGTGTTCAGGCCATTGTCGAGGTCTATGACTTCTTGGAAACCTTCCTTAAGGATCATGACTACATTGCTGGCGATCACCTAACTATTGCCGACTTCAGTGTCGTCACAACTGTCACTACTTTGCCTGCATTTGTGGAAATCGATGCAGCCAAATATGTGAAACTCACTGCATATATCAAGCGAATGGAAAAACTGCCTTACTATTCGGAAAATTCCGTTGGTGCTCAGCAATTTATCGACATGATAAAAAATTTTAAATTAACTTTGGAAGCTTAAAATAATTTTGAATAAATGTCTAATCTTTTGTATTGGAACTAAACTTTTAAGCGAGGTGCCCATCGCATATGCACACGACGCAAATTTGTTTTTGTTCGGCACGTACATAGGGTTTGGGAAGTAAGTATCTTTGGATCGTCATTCGGTGCAGGAAAAACAAAAACAATTGTATTGCTACGTTTTGCTTTTGCTAATCCGAATGTATTTTGTTGTTGCCTTATTGTTTTGTGTACACTGAAAATGAAAAACTTCACTTTGCTGTGAAACGTGTGATGCGTGTGACTTTTTGAAGAAACAGGTTTCTATTTTCTTTTATGGGTACGCATTGAAATAAAAAAATTTTCGTTATATGTATGCGTGTGATTTCTTAAATTTGTATTGGTGCGTGCACATCCATGTGGGAGTTTTGGGCACTCCAGCTTTTAAGAAATGTTCAGTAAAACTTAAAGCTAAGCGCTCTCTTCTTATTGATAGAAATGCACTAAGCCCTAAATCTGCAAAAATTTTATTTCATAACAAAGGTACAATTGGCTAGTAAAAAAAAATATTTATATTCCAAAATGATTTAGGAATACTTTTTTGACACAATATAAAGAAGTGTCCAAGAATCGCATTGATGCGATTCATCGAGGTCTATAACCTAAATAATATATTAGTAAAGCATGCATGAAAAGTAACAAAAAAAAGGCTCAGAATAAAGAACATGGATGCTGGCGAGTAGTAGATACCCTGCAATCAGGTGTAAAGCCTACTGGCATCAGAAATTTATAAAAAATCTTTTTAATTTTTTAAAATAATTATTATTATACATATGTATGTATTTTGGAAGAATAATATTGGTGAAACATATCATGTGTACATAAACATAATTTGCACATAAGCTACATTCATGAAATCTTATTTAGTACACATCTAATGATAAGGGGGTAAAAAGCTGCACACTAAACATTAAAGCTTTCATTACCAAATTTTGTCTTCAAATACATTTTTTAAGTGAGCTCAAAACATATTGTGCCTTATCTGTATGAAATACAGCTACTCTTAAGTTTTTTTGTTTCTCTTTAGGGCGACAGGGTATATAAGATCCCCCCTGACTGTTTGGTCAGTCAATACAGTTTCAACTTGCTACCTGACAACATGGGAAAAATAACGCTTTACGGTTTTGATGCCAGTCCTCCACTACGTGCTGTTAAATTAACGCTTGCCGCTCTCCGCGTGCCCTATGACTTTGTGGTGGTTAATCTAATGGAAAAGGAGCACCTGTCAGAGGCATACCTCAAGAAGAATCCACAACATACAGTGCCCATGCTGGAGGATGATGGGGCGTGCATCTGGGATTCCCATGCTATTATTTGCTACTTGGTTAGCAAATATGCCAAGGACGATTCTCTGTATCCCAAGGATCCGCTTAAACGAGCTGTTGTCGATCAACGCCTGCACTTTGAGTCTGGTGTTATATTGCCAATGCTCTGCGCAGTGCTGTCGCACCCATTTTAATCCACGGCATAAAAGTGGTGCCCAAGGAGCGTGTTCAGGCCATTGTGGAGGTCTATGACTTCGTGGAGACTTTCCTTAAGGATCATGACTACATTGCTGGCGATCACCTAACTATTGCCGACTTCAGTGTCATTTCAACCATCAGTTCCTTGCCTGCATTTGTGGAAATCGATGCAGCCAAATATGTGAAACTCACTGCATGGATCAAGCGCCTGGAAAAACTGCCTTACTATTCGGAAAATTCCGTTGGTGCTCAGCAATTTATCGGCATGATTAAAAATTTTAGCTTAACTGTGGAAGTTTAGAAAATTTTTAAAGAAGTGACTAATAGTAAACTTATCAGAAAAGCTCTGTTCGAACTTTCACTCTTCTTATCGTTAGGCTTACACTCATCACAACATACGTATGTATATTCGTACACCCGAAAACTTTAAGTATATGCTATGATAATAAAACTACAGTTGACTTATAAAAAAAAATATGCTTTTCAAACTGACTTGGGTATATTTGTTCTACACATTGAAACAAAACAAACAAACACAATATATTAAAATGCAGTACAAAAATTTGTTAAGTGATAAAAAAATTACTATTTATTTTAAATGCTAAGTAAAATGTTTTATTATATTAAATTGAATTTCAATATTATTTAATTTAAAATAAACCAGAAAAAACCAGCATAATAAATTTAAAACAAATAACAACATAATAAAAAAAATTTCAAACGGAATAAGTAAATAGGTCAATGCCATAAATTTAGAGTCCATAAATTGGATGAGTTTATGAAGTCCTTTAAAATATTAAAATTATTTAAATTGAGCATCCTTTAGAATTTAACACCTTCCAAACAAGTGTTAAAAATGGTTAAAATGGGTGAGCGAAATAATTGTGTGCGATTTTTGGCTCTTAATTTTTGATAATAGAAAAATTAACACAAAAAACACGATTTTTGAGTTAACCATGCAGAAAGAAAAATTTCATCATCCTATATTTAATACCGAGAGTGTGAGAAGATTATATGTTATTCTTTCATTTCCAACGATTCGACTTTATTTACTCAAAAGAACGACATATCTCGGTTATACTGCAATCGTTGACTAGAAAAGATTCTTTCATAAAGCTCAGATGTTTCTTTCCCAAATTTACAAGTTTGACCGGTTTTCTGAAACACAGGTGACACTTGAAAACTTTAAATGCGTTTATCTCGAAATGACATTTTTGTAAATATGTCACTCTTCGAGTAAATGAGCGAATTAGCCCAAAATAGCTGCTCTGATCATCTGCAAGCAAATTTATATTTCGCATAAAAACATGACCTACAATAACCGTTTAAGAATAAATAGTGAGTGTACTCTTAAATACTGCGCTGACTGTACGTAAATATGTATTTCTTATAATAATGTTATGAAACGTATGTATATCAGGAAAGCTTAATCTAGAAAATAATGTCCAGATCTACATAGATATGGTAAATGAATTATTGTTGCACTTTGTCACATCTGAATTACATCATATCAATTTTTGCCTGTCATCGTTAGTTGCCTAAAATATCAAAGCGAGAAGCAAACAAATTCTTCTAGAACTTTTTAAGCTCTCTTGATTGCCTTCATTCTCTTGAGCGCCTTCACTCTCTTTAGCTTTTAGCAGGCCGTAACTTGCTCTGTCAGTCGGTCACCAACTATCATATAGCCAGCACACGTCATGGCAAAAGTAACGCTTTACGGTTTGGACATGAGTGCTCCCGTGCGTTCAGTCAAACTGACACTGGCTGCCCTTGAACTGCCCTTTGACTATGTCATAGTGAACCCCTTGAATAAGGAAAATCGAACCGAGGAATACCTAAAAAAGAATCCCCAGCACACCATCCCAATGCTGGAGGATGGAGATGTTTGTGTCTGGGACTCGCATGCAATTAATTCCTATTTGGTAAGCAAATACGGAAAGGACGACTCTCTGTATCCCAAGGATTACCACCGACGTGCCATTGTGGATCAACGACTGCACTACGATTCCAGTACCATGTACACTGGAACTCTCTTAAACATTACGAAGCCCCTAATCTTCTCGGGAGTTAAAAACATTGGAAAGCCAAAAACTGATGCTATTGCCGAGGTCTACGATTTAGTGGAGACTTTTCTAGGCGATAACAACTATATTGCGGGCAATAATCTGACCATAGCCGACTTTAGTTTTGTAACCACAATAGGCTGCCTTAAGATTTTCCTCGAGCCAAATCCAAACAAGTATCCTAAAATTGTTGCCTGGTTGGAAAGCCTAACGAAGTTGCCCTACTATGAGGAGGCCAATGGAGTTGGAGACGCGCAGCTTGAAACCTTTTTTAAATCATTGAACTTTACAACTGAATCTAGCTAAATTATATTTACAGATAATTCACTTGTTCAGCTCATGATTTCTCGAAACTAACGACAAATAATTAAAAAAATGAAAACCACACATTCAAATACTTTGTGGTTGTTGTTTTTCTGTATGCATTTATCTGCTGAGTCATTAATAAAAATAATTGCTTGTGCCTTATAATAATAGTAACTATGCCTCTCATTACCTAACAGCCGATATCTCTTTTCTATAAATACAGAAACACAACAATTGCTCTGTCTGACTCTCTTGGCGGCTTCACTCTCTTAAGCTTTTGATGCTCTAGCAAACTGCACAAGGGCGACGGCAGCTTTTCAAGCAGTGGGGGAGGGCCAAAATATTTTTTTTACGTTTACAATCTCTGCACAGTGGACCAGAATCCAAAAATGTTGACAGAAAAAGTGTAAAACATTCTGACAAATCTAAATTTATAGCTAGAGACTTAAAATTTGACATAAATATTAGTTAGGCTAAGGTAGAATTTATATACATATGTATATGGTTTAAGCGAATGGAAGAGCTTCCATACTACATCGGAAAATTCTAATGGAGCTCAACAGTTTATAGCTAAAATTTAAAGTACAGCATTTACAGTGGCTGTAGAATTTTTCTTAGAATTGTTTCATGAATTTTTTGCATCAAAATATTTTTTGTAAAAAATCGAGGAAAAAAGGTGAAAAAGTAGACTTTTACATAAATTCAAAATGGGTTAAGGAAAGTTTTACATCATTCAAACGAAATTTAAACGACCTTTCCAAATATATTTTTTTACTGTGAAAACTTGACTTACATATGTAGCTGTTAAAGTAAAAAAAGGGTGTACGCAGACTTATGCGAGTGGGTGTATGTATTAACCTTAACAAAACAACATATACTAAGTTTAAAGGGAAGCCGATTCTGAATTAACCAATCACAATTTGACCTACAACACTTTTTTTTAGTCCTTAAAGCTACTTCTAAATTGTGTTTCTATATTTGGTACTCTGGCATATAACATATGACTTGCTTCTCACTTCTCGCATTAAAGCGCATTAAGAAAGTGAAAAAAGTCTACACGATTTCAGTTAAGCACACTTTAGCTGTCGTGTAAACTTTGAAACAACTGTTGTGTGTGTGAATACACAATCATTATCATGAATTGTACAGAACTTTGAAATACACATTCATCCAAATATTAATATTTAATTTTTTTATATGTATTTACAACCATATGTACATATGTCTGCACATACACATGTCTGTTTATCTACACTGTTGTTCACGTGCTTTTATGTTAGCCACACTTACCTTCTCACAATTTACGCGTTATCAGAACACAGAACAAACACTTTGATCGACTTGATTGTGTTATCATCGGATCGATAAGCCGTACGAACAGATTCAAAGCAGCGACAGCTAATAAAAAGGTTTTCCTAGAATTTATTCGACCGCCCTAAATACCATTGGTTACGAAACGAGTTGCCTTTAGTATGAAAATATAATCGATTGTATTCCTACTATCAAAATACGACTATTTTCATTTAAATGATTGACTGACACCTGCGAGATTTCAAAGACAACTAGTGCTCTATAATCTAATTAAATACGTAATGTGATGAAATTATAGTATAGTAATCTAATTGAAAAGAGACCCTGTAATTAATTTGTAAATTATAAATAACATAAATGATAAAAATTTAATAATAATTAAATTTCTCAAATTATATATACCAAAACTTTAGAAGTCAGTTTCGAAGCCGAACCGCTTTGAAAACTAAATGGACCCTTTGTAATTCTTAAGTACAGGGTCTTATAATGCAAAAGCTTTTAAAACGATCATGATTCGGAACGAGTGGGCATAGTTTAAAACTGACAGTCTAAGCCTGAACACAACACACGACGATACTTCAGAAATGGGAAAACTTGTGCTCTATGGAGTGGAACCAAGTCCCCCAGTGCGAGCTTGCAAGATGACATTGAATGCCCTGGGGCTCCAGTATGAGTATAAGCTTATCAATCTGCTGGCCGATGAGCAAATGAGCAAGGAGTATTTGTTGAAGAATCCACAGCATACTGTGCCAATGCTGGAGGATGATAGCAAATGCATTTGGGATTCGCATGCAATAATGGCGTATCTGGTGCGTAAATATGGCAAGAATGATGAGCTTTATCCCAAGGATTACCACAAGCGAGCAATGGTGGACCAACGTCTACACTTCGAGTCGGGGGTTTTATTTCAAGGCTGCGTTCGTAACATTGCGTTTCCCGTGCTCAAACACAATCAGACCGAGCTGCCACGTACTAAGATCGATGCTATCTACGAGGCGTACGCATTTCTCGAATCATTTCTGGGTCCAAATCAAACGTATCTGTGTGGCGGCAACGTGACCATAGCTGACTTTAGTATGGTCTCCTCGGTGTCCAGTCTGCTCGGTTTGGCTGCCATTGAACAGCAACGACATCCAAAGCTCAGCGCCTGGCTGGATCGCATGGAGAAATTGCCGGATTATCAGTCGAACAACGGCAATGGGGCTCAAATGTTAATTGACATGTTAAGTGCAAAGATTACAAAAATTGTTTGAATTTGAAATTGCAATTGTTGCTGGGGAAGAAATTCAACTATCTGAAATTGAGCTTACAATATCGCTCACATAATAAATCGTACATACATACATATATTTATTGTGTATTTTTGTATTAGTCCAAAAATGCATTTTCCATAACAATGTAGGCTTTAGTGTTCGACTTAAATATCACATTTAACAAACTAAGTTGTTTGAGGATAAACTTCTAGGCACTTATTCGAAGGTTATACGTACGTATTATACAATGCCAATCGGTTCGTCTAAAAACTGTTAACAATAGTTATTGCACAAAGGTTTTGTTTTGTTTTGTTTGCTGAGATCGCAAACTATAGTTACTCGTAGTTGAAACGTTGAAAGCATTCAACAACGGCGATATGCGTTAGCTATTGAATTTGATTAATCTACAAAAGGTGAGAGACTAACATAATACATATAACGTTTTGCATATCCGCTCGCATATCGAATGAATCGCCGTTCAAAAATGCCCTGTTTGGTTGGGAAGCACAGCAAGTTTTAATTAATCCATTCCAGCTAACTGGATGTCTTGCGTTTCTCGAGCGCCTTCCAAACCAGTTTCATACGCTGCACACACTCACGATGCTGTGTTTCCCACAGCAATGTTGTTAGTCGACCAACAGTAGCAACACCATCGTCGGCGCCTCGCAACCATTGTAGCAACAATTGGTAGATCACCTACAATGTATAAGATGCTTTATCAACTGATTCATCGAAAATATACTCGTATGTGTAGTAGCTTACCTCTTTGATATTGCCGTGCATTTGATGATCGATAATTGCCTGCTCGATCTGACCCTCGGAATGACCAAGCTGACGCATTACCTGTTTCCAGCCCTCACCCAAATGTGTAGCCACCGTGTCCAGCAGACGGACATCGGGCTCATCCTGTGACTGCATCATGGTCACAATGCTAACTGTTTTGCGTGGCAGTTGACGTTTTCCATCTGGTGCTATAGCCAACGATCCGGCGACCTCTTCCGTTGTGCTCGTGCTGCTCTTGCGGGAACTGCTAGCGCTCAAATTTTTATTGAAATTATAAACAGAGCCAAAGTGTAAGTTGCTGGCATTCGAGAAGTTCATGACAACCTGTTGCTGTGCACTATGCACATTCATGGTATTCATCGTATTGTTGTTGCTGGTGCTGCTGTTGCTATTTACCAAAGCAGATCCTGGAATCTGCGCAGATTGCACCACATCCATGGAATTATAATTGGGATCGGAGAGTTCGCGTAGCACTGATTCAGTTAAATCCGCTGATGCCGTTGGCGTATTGGATGCCAGCGACAATGCACCGCTATCTATGTTATTATCTTGATAATCGCTGACGGGCAGTGCATCTGTTTCCAATCGTCCCACCGTATCCGCATCCGCATTCATATTTGTTTTGCTGTTGCCAGTGTCTTTGTTGACGCCAAATATGTTGGGCAGCAAACTCTTTAGTTTCGGCATATCGTGTTTGCCGATTTAATTATTGTTGTTGGATTATTCTATAAATAGAATAGACTTTCGGAAATGCCAGAGAACGGGGTATTTTCCGAGCAAAGTAAGAAAAAAAACCTCTCCCTCTATCGTCTTTGTTGTGAATGGTGCTAAATAGAGTTGTGTCGTTTCGTGTCGAAAAAGCTCAAGTGAACGTGTCATTAAAATGAACGAATGAACCTATTCAGTCAATCGTGAACTACATTGTTCATTTCGCAGTTAGTCAGTTTTCTTTCTTTAAAATAATTTTATCTTTTTGACGGAAATACAATTAGGATATTATACATGAAGTTCCGATATTTAATTTAATTTAGTGTACTATATATACAAGAAACAATGTTTAAATTTCATACATTTTTAAGTTGTTAACCATGCGAAGGAATACTTAAGCCCAAAACAAGAAGCCAGTTTAATCTTTTTTCTTAATTTCAAAAGTCCAGGGTATAAGTCCAATATAAAATATGTTAAGTTAATCCTGAAACTAATTGGCATTAGTCATATATTAAATTAAAAACATAAAATACATTTCACATTCCATTAATAAAAAACAGTTGTAACTTAAACAACTTAATGACTAATTTAGCTCACTACTGAAAAATGAACTACTTGAACTTATGCAGCAAATTGAACTAAAATCCCACCTCTAGTGCTAAAGATGGCAAAACACTGTGGCGATATGCAACACCCACACATTCAAACCTACTGGCAGCACTGAATTTCTTGTACCAGCAGCGTTGCCACTGCAAAAACACTATGTGGCAACTCACTGCATTTTGCCACGTTCGCTCAAGTTTCTCATTCATTCACTTTACTTGGGAGTTGAATATCCGTTTCGTGTGCGTATTGCAGTTCTAAATAGAAAGTTTGATCTTAATTTAATCAAATAGATTTAAACAAAAGCATTTAAATGTTGAGACAAACTACGCGCTCTTAAATAAGCAATTTAAATTGTTAAAGTTCAACAAGAATGTGAATAAATTTACAGTTATGTGGGCCAAAAAGGAAGGCGGCGGCGACCTAAGAGAAAATTGAGGCCGCGGCTGCCGCAACGTGGAAACTTCTTGCTTGCACTTAAACAAAAATTAAGGCAAACACTTACGTTCGAGTGCAATGAACGCCTTATTTTTCAAATGAGGATAGTGATGAATTGAAAATCGGTTGAAATAATAAAAAACAACGTGTTTTTCAATAGTATTATCAACCGCACGGGCTGCCGTCGTCGTCGTCGTCTTCACACATATGCAGGGCACGGGCACTCACTCGCACGCACACAGAGAAAGACACAAAAGTCAGAGCCATATTTCGTTGCCCGCTGTGGCGGTGGCGGCGACGGCAACGGCGGAGACTACGACGTCGTCCACGCACACACCAATAAACTATGCACACATGCACATATGTACACATACATATGTATGTATGTGTGCCACTATCCGAATAACAGCAGCGGGAACATTCATAGTCGGCGGCAGCAGTGGCGTTCATGGTTGTGGTGGTGATGGTGATGGTGATGGTAGTGCGCGCGTGCCTTTGTATGTGTGTGTCTGAGTGAGCACGGGCCATACGTTTTTTTGAACTTTTAGTATTCGTACTCAAAATACATTTCGTCTAATTAAAATGCCAACGTTTTTGCCAAAGTAGCTTCAACGTTAGCTCCCACACCCGCCGAAAACAAGTCGTTGCAAGCTGCCAAATCCCTTTCATCCGATTAGAGAGAGCATCACTCTTCCACAGAACATTACTCAGTCTCAATCTCAGTCTTGCTCTTTCGCTCACACACTGGCTTCCGCCTACACATAGTTTATGCTCTACTTTTGTGTGTGCTCTCAACTGCAGTAGCAACAACAACAACAATAATAATAATTGTCCAATAAATGGCCCGCATGTTTATGTATAAAGGTCGCCGCAAGCCTGGGGGATAGCACTCTCTCTCTCCCGCTCTTTCTTCTCTCTCTCTCTCTCTCTCTCTCTCTGCTCCCGTAAATTGATGCACATTTTAAAATTTGTGATAATAACATTGTCTCAGGCATTCTATCGCTTGCCATATGCTCAACCAATTGCATTCATTGTAGCGCATTTGGGGCGGCAACACGAAAACATGTTTTTCACTCAAATTGTGGCTGTGGCATCTTTATTGCCATTTGCTGCTGAACATGTTGCGATTTACTTAACATATTTTACAACAACTAATTAATTAATTTTACATTGCATTTACAGCAGGAGACAGACACGCCAAGTTGATCAAACTGGATTTTGTTAAAGGACAAATATAGGCCGGATTTTTTGGATTTTACAGTACAGTAAGTTGAACAACCTGTCGATAAAACGTTTACATTTGCATAATTTAGCATTTTATACATTTCATTCGTTTAAAAAAGTGACTACGTCAAGACTTTTGCTTACACTTTT
Source organism: Drosophila quinaria (assembly GCA_035047525.1). Lineage (NCBI taxonomy): Eukaryota > Metazoa > Arthropoda > Insecta > Diptera > Drosophilidae > Drosophila > Drosophila quinaria. Next base: position 121,883 of record JAWNPO010000031.1, read on the forward strand.
TTTTTGTCTTTTTTTTTGTATAACTCTTTCTGCAAATCTCACAGCCGTTAAACGAAACACAGCAACAACAACAACAATATCAACACTTTGCATTTCAATTAACATTTTGTCTTGTCACCTTACCAAAAATTTCTATATGCAAATTGTGCATAGAAATTGTTTAAGCTGAACTTTGTCTGTCTTCTCGTCAGCGCCAACGCCAGCGTCTCTGCCAGGCAGTGCATGCATATGCATGTAAACATTTACATACATATGTATGCATGCATGTGTTTGTATTTCTCTTCGTTGTTGTTGTTTTTTTCGTATTTTTACCTGTGTCGTTTTGCTGCTTCGAAAGGTTCCAAGCCACCAATACCAGACGACGGCGACACAAAAAAAAAATAAAGAAGTGCGCATGCAGCGCAGAGCACGGCACAAATACACGCATACATACATACATACATACAAACATATACACACGTATACACACTTGTCGATCGTTTTATGTAGTTGCCGGCTATCATCCGGTTTTTATAGCTCCCCTCCTATTCCCCTCTCTCTGGCACAGAGCACTCATCAAGCCTAGACTCTCTCTCGCTCACACTTGGCGTGTTTCTTCTTTTGACACATTTTTATACACTGCATATGGAGCACAACAACATTATCATGCAGTTTGTCATGCAGAGAAATGTCACTTAAAAATAAACAAGGAAAAATAAAATAGTGTAATTTATGTCTGCAAATTAAAATATGTGAATTTTTGTATTTTGTCAAAATAATTACTTTGCTAACTGTATAATTACACCAATTACTTTAGAAAGAGCCAGAACCAGTTTTATAACTAATTACGGCCCAAATACCAGAGATTTGATGCTGAACAACTTTAAAGGAATTTCACAATCTTTGCTAGATTTTGATAGTTGTAAAGAGAGATCTTTTTAGGGTGTTTAAAATTTCGGCTAGATCGTTGTCGTTCATTTTGTGGGTACATAAAGTCAATGGCGATAGTGGAAACGTCTTTTGTTGTGTTGTTCTTGTGGCTGCCTCCGATCTTGCTGCTTTGGCCAAAGATGAAGAAAATGTAGGCTAAAAAACTTGTTGGGCGCTGATTTAGAAAACCACAAGTCACACACACGCACACACACAGAGAGAGAAACAGACATACATATATATATATATACATAAATGACGCATACAGACGATCAGGAACAGCTTTGAGCAAGTGCATGTCTTTAACGGTATACAACTGATGAAATACTTGGCTAACCGAACAAAGAATGCTGCTACTCTCGATCTCCGAGATTGTGGCTTTTTGGTTAACCTTTCACTGCTCCAAACCGGACTCTCTTCTTTCTTTCGTCTTTCTCTCCCATTTATATAATGTAGATACAAATGTATCTGTATTTATTTAGTACGTTAATGTACTTGCATCTATATCTTGAACGATTGAGCAGCTCTTATCACCGAAGTCGATAGCTATTAACGTTTGCTTTTGCTTTGAAAATTTGCCAGCGTGGCCGTGTGCTCAACACACAAACACACTTATCACCAAAGCTGAAAACATTCCTTCTAATGAAATCAAATATATATAGATTTTTTGTATATACATAGGTATGTTTTTTTCTTCTATATGGTAGCTAATAATTTGGCAAAGTAATTACGTGGCCATTTAACGTATTGTATCGCCTGTGTAGCCAGAGTTAAAACTAACATTTTGTTGACTTTATCAGCTGTGAGCGGTGAGAGTCGAGACCCTCTCGAAAATACGAGTACGAGTAGCTAGCTCTGCTCTGCTCTGCTCTGCGCTGTTATCATTAACGCGTCAGCGACATGCGGGTCGCTGTCGTTATCAAGACACAAGTCGATTTTCATTTCATGTGCCTGTGTTTCAGTATTACACGTTTATCTAGGGTTTATTTCTGGTGTTGTTGCTGTGCTATATTCACATTAAATACATAGATGGAGATTCGTGCTCAGGCCACACACAATACTCACTCAAAAATGTTGTTAAATAACATTTGTTTAACGAAGGAATGTAGAATCAATTTGTTTGTCATTTGAAACAGTTGCAATTGTTTTCTTATAAAGAAAATACCCCGTAAACAATTGCAGTTGAGATGAATATAAGCTTACTAGGTCAGGAGTATGATTTAGATAGTTAGATTTATGTTTGATCGAATTGACTTTTATATAGAGCGATTAATAAGATAAACAAATATAAATGTATTCAATTATTAAAAAAAATCGATTTTTAATAGTGGCATTTTCTTAAATGCATTTTTTGGAAGATTTGTTTCACTGAGATACTTTCGAACTTTAAAGATAGATGAGTTCTTATCTATAACCTTAAGAATTAAAGATATAAAGCTTGTGAGAATTTTTAAACATTTCAGATATTTTCCAGAAAGTATTTGCTGACTAAAATGTTTATCTTTATTGTTTATTAAAGACTTCACTTTTTAGTTTGTTTCTTAATTATTCCATTTTAATGTGCATTTAAATAATCTGGAATAAAATATTTCTAATTGCAGTGTTACTGTAACGACTTGGAACGAAAAAGGACTCTTCTCTTTTTTTAAGTAATGCAAGCAGCAGTGATGGAGGAATCTAACGGTAAGCATCAATTACAAAATAAGTTTATCATAAGCTAATCCTAAGCATAATGTTGAAATTTCTTGGTACAGCAACTAACATTGAGCAACAACCAAACGCCCTCAACAATGGCCAGGAGCTGGTGTCGTCCAACGAGCAGCCATCATCGCCCACTCCGGTGGCCACGCCCACCAGTAGCTCCGGCACTGGCAATGCCACGCCCGCATTTAGCTACGACGATCTATTCCCGGCCCTGCCGACGAACAACGCCAACGTCGTTGCTGGTCCAGCAATTGCACGTGTAACCAGCTCGCAGAAGACTCAGGTAAGTCCACCAGATGATTGATTGCTTTACCTGATTGATTGAACTCACTCTTGTATTTCTTCTCCATTTTTTGTGTAGGTTCTGCATGTGCCCATGGAGGAGCGCAAGTCCACGGAGTCGGAGAAGTTTGGCGAGGGCGAATCGAAGCGCATTTGCCAGCAGATAACGAAGGAGACGGGCGCTCAGATCGAGATTGTCAGTGGCAAGAATCAATCGCTCACGTTTTTGATCAAGGGCAAGCAGAGCGAGCTGCTCGATGCGCGTCGCAAGATCCTTATGAGCTTCTCAACGCAGGCCAGCCGTCAGGTGAACATACCGCGTGAGCATTATCGCGTCATTCTGGGCAAGCGTGGCGAACGATTGCGTGAACTGGAACGTCTTACCTCGACACGCATCAATATTCCGCATCAGGGTGATGAGAGCGATGTGGTCACCATTGCTGGCACTAAGGAGGGCATTGAGCGTGCCGAGCAGGAGATACGCCAATTGTCCGCCGAGCAGTACAAGAAGTCATCGGATCGGACTGCGGTGCCCAAAATCTATCATCCGTTCATTGTGGGTCCCTACGGTGAGAATCTGAACAAGCTGCAGGAGGAGACGGGCGCCAAGATTAATGTGCCACCGCAACAAGTGCAAAAGGATGAGATCATCATCTCTGGCGAAAAAGACGCCGTTGCCGCTGCCAAGGCAAAGGTTGAGGCCATCTACAAGGAGATGGAGAAGAAGTGCTCCACGGTGAGCGTTGAGGTGGCCAAGCCACAACATCGCTACGTCATCGGACCTAAGGGCTCTACCATTGCTGAGATCCTGCAGCTCACGGGTGTCTCCGTTGAGATGCCACCCAATGATTCCACCTCAGAGACAATAACGCTGCGTGGTCCTCAGGTTGCACTCGGCAATGCTCTAACCGTTGTCTACCAGAAAGCCAACTCGGTCAAATCGGTGGAGATCAATGCGCCGCATTGGATACACAAGTATGTGATCGGTCGGAAGGGTATCAACATGAAGCAGCTCGAGGAAGATTGCCCCAATGTGAATGTCAACTGTTTGGAGAACAAGATTAAGCTGGAGGGTGATCCGGAGAACGTTGACAGGGCTGTCTCCTATTTGAACGATATCATTCGCAACTATGAGGAGAACTTCACGTTCGAGGTGATGACTGTGAATCCATCGTACTACAAGCATATTATTGGCAAGGCGGGCGCCAATGTGAATCGCCTCAAGGATGAGCTGAAGGTAAACATCAACATTGAGGAGCGCGAGGGACAGAATAACATTCGCATTGAGGGTCCCAAGGAGGGAGTGCGTCAGGCTCAGCTTGAATTACAAGAAAAAATCGATAAACTGGAAAATGAAAAGTCAAAGGATGTGATCATTGATCGTCGCCTGCATCGTTCCATCATTGGTGCCAAGGGCGAGAAGATACGTGAGGTGAAGGATCGTTACCGTCAGGTGACAATCACGATACCGACGCCCCAGGAGAACACCGACATTGTTAAGCTGCGCGGCCCCAAGGAGGATGTCGACAAGTGCCATAAGGATCTACTTAAGCTTGTCAAGGAAATCCAGGAGTCGTCGCACATCATCGAAGTGCCAATATTCAAGCAATTCCACAAGTTTGTCATCGGCAAAGGCGGTGCCAACATTAAAAAGATACGCGACGAGACCCAAACGAAAATCGATCTTCCCGCCGAGGGCGATACCAACGAGGTGATTGTCATCACCGGCAAAAAGGAGAATGTTTTGGAGGCCAAGGAACGCATTCAAAAGATTCAGAATGAACTCTCCGACATTGTCACCGAAGAGGTGCAAATTTCACCGAAATACTACAACTCTATCATTGGCACCGGCGGCAAGCTCATCTCATCCATCATGGAGGAGTGTGGCGGCGTTACCATCAAGTTCCCCAACAGCGATTCCAAGAGCGATAAGGTATATGCAATCAAATGCACTAATGTAATTCAAATAGTATATTAACAAATTATTGTTACTCTTGCTCTCTATCTCTCTTAGGTTACCATTCGCGGTCCCAAGGATGACGTGGAGAAGGCCAAGGCTCAGCTGCTGGAGCTGGCCAATGAGCGGCAGCAGGCTTCGTTCAGCGTTGAGGTGCGCGCCAAGCAGCAGCATCACAAATTCCTCATTGGCAAGAATGGTGCCTCCATACGCAAGATTCGCGATGCGACGGGCGCACGCATCATCTTCCCCTCGAACGAGGATAGCGACAAGGAGGCCATCATCATCATTGGCAAGGAGGAGAGCGTGAACAAGGCCAAAGAGCAGTTGGAGGCAATCATCAAGGAGTGTGACGAAGTCACCGAGGGTGAAGTCACCGTTGATCCCAAGCACCACAAGCACTTTGTGGCCAAGCGTGGCACCATTTTGCATCGCATCTCTGAGGAGTGCGGCGGCGTTATGATTTCCTTCCCGCGTCCCGGCACAAGCTCCGACAAGGTGACAATCAAGGGCGCCAAGGAGTGCATCGAGGCGGCCAAGCAGCGTATTGAGGAAACTGTTGCCGATCTGGAGGCGCAGACAACCATTGAGGTGGTCATACCACAGCGGCTGCATCGCACCATTATGGGTGCACGCGGTTTCAAGGTGCAGCAGGTGACCTCTGAATTTGATGTGCAAATCAAATTCCCCGATCGTGATGCCACCGAACCCGTCGAGGGACTCACCAATGGTGTCAACGGTGACGGTGACGTTGAAGGCGGCGATGGTGAGGCCACCGCGGAGCCAGTGCGTCAGTGTGATGTCATTCGCATCACTGGACGCATTGAGAAATGCAATGGGGCTAAGCAGGCGCTGATCGACCTCATACCCATCGAGGAAGAGCTGAATGTTCCTTTCGATCTGCATCGCACCATCATTGGGCCACGTGGCGCCAATGTGCGTCAGTTCATGTCCACGCACGATGTGCACGTCGAGCTGCCGCCCAGCGACCTCAAGTCGGACGTCATCAAGGTCTCTGGCACGCCAGCCCGTGTGGCCGAAGCCAAGGAGGCTCTGGAGAAGATGATTGAGGATTATGAGGCAGATCGTGCTGATCGTGAGCTGCGCTCATATGTACTCCAGATTGAAGTCGATCCGGAGTATCATTCTAAGCTCATTGGTCGCCAGGGCGCTGTCATTAACAAACTGCGTGCCGACTACGACGTCAACATCTCGTTGCCCAAACGCGATGATCCCAATCAACGCATCATTTCCATCACCGGCTACCAAGCCAAGGCGGAGACTGCACGCGATGCCATCTTAGAAATTGTGGGTGAACTGCAGACACTGCATCGCGAAGTGATTGAGATTGATACGCGCATCCACTCGCACATCATTGGTCATCGTGGACGCACAATTCGCAAGCTCATTGACGATTATAAGGTGAGGACGCACTTGATCTTTTATGTTTCAAATTTGTTAATTAAGTATTCTTGTAAACTTCAATTTCATAGGTGGACATCAAGTTCCCATCATCGGAAGAAGCTCAAAACAATGCCAATGCCGTGACTATCATTGGCAAGGAGGAGGATGTGGAAAATGCCAAGGAAATGCTATTGAGTATGGCCGAGGATTATGAGCGCGATTATTTGGAGAATTTGCCGCCATCCCCGCAGCCACAAACTGTTGGCGCTTTTCTGACCGCCAGTTCCAGCTCTGGTGGTGGTGGTGGTGGTAACAACACCAACGAGAATGGTTTCATCATCAAGGATGCACCGTGGGAGAAGAAGCAACAGGCAAAGAATCCAACTGCGCCCAATACTCAATCGCAGGAAGATTTTCCAATGTTCGCTGCGGGCGGTGGTCCAGTTGCTGCCACGCCAATCACCTCCGTATGGGGACCGAAGAACTAAATGCTATTAGTCCAATCAGCAGCTACGGCAGCGGCATCAGAAGCAGAATGCGATGGGGATTCGGGAAACGGAACGGAATGGGCGGGCGGGCATTGAACAGCAGCAGCAGGCGTGCTTGGGCGGACTTTTAAGTCGGAAAACTAGTGTCAAACAATGGTACAGGTTGTCTCTCTCTCAGTCTTTCTCTATCTCTATCCTTCACTCAATCCCAGGAGCTTTTCCACAATGCAATTTGTGCAGGTTTACCACAATGATACACATAACGACAACAAATAATGATAAACTATTTTTGTATAATTTGATACAGAGAAACTCTGATCCTGATCCTCACAAGCTATCAAGAATACACATACAGACAAAGACAAATGAAATTGCATTTATACAAACTCTATATGTAGCGCCAAGTTCTGCTCCCCATTTTTCCTTTTTCCAATGCTCCTTCTGCCAATTTGTTAGTTTGCCCCATATGACTTAAATGCCAATTTCTTTTTATAACCATATTTTCATTTCAATGCATAATATTCTAATTAGTTCAAGCTACTTAAATTAAGCAGAAAGTTTAACAAATATGTTGTTAAAAAAACGTGGTTACAACAACTTTAATTGATTGAAAATGATATTTAATGAATCAAGAAAAGAAATAACGAGAAAACAAATTATGGTCAAGAACGAAATAATTTTAAGCATAAAATGTTAAATATTTACTATTGCTATTGCTTTTCTTTTTTTTTTACAAAAATCTATTGTTTCTAATGTGTTTCTTTCTTGAGCAACACATTATATTATACAACATCCCGAGTTATTAGTTTATTTTTGCCTTCTTTTGGGAAAGTGCATGTTTAAACGTTTGAATGTATGGTAAAAACGTTTGTAATTGTATAAAGAAGTTAGAACACACATATTGAATTGAAAGATAATAGCAATCGATTGAAATACATTCGACATGTACTTGAAATTATACAAAACATATACATATATGTAGATGTATACCTTAGTATACATGCATATATATCTATATAAATATTATTTAAATTTAACGCACGCCTGCTTCTGCTCCAACAACCAACCAGCTTTAGACCCCACACACACCCCATTCACATTTCAAAATGAATTCAAACATTTTAATTTTGTGCAATCTTCTTGATTTATATTAAATTGTTTCGACTTATATATTTTCCACTTAACAACTTTAAATCTACGTATACACGGTGTCTGGGACGCTTCACAACGAAGGGTGCGCTCAGCGCCCTGTTTATTATTATTTGAAGTTGAAACACAAAGTATGAAAAATTAAAAAAAACAAAAAAAAAATATTTTAAAATTTTTTACTTACCATTCAATATAAAACAAAAAACAAAATAAAACCAATAAAAAACGTAAACAAATTATAGAATTTGAGACCCTGTCTTTGGTTTAATTTCTTATATTCTTATGTTGACTTTTATTTTATGCAGTATTCCTTTCGACAAAAGAAAAAAAAAAACACCAAGAAATACAGACCTGATATTGTAAATTTTTTAAATATACATATTTACAACCAACTGCATTAGTAACTATAAGAAACGTAGTAAATACAATACAAAGAATATAAATGTATATATTTTCCTATATTAACGGACGAAAATCAAATGTAAACGTGGCGATGCGATTCGAGTGCTGAAAAGCAACATTTTTCACTTACGACAATTTTTTCAAACAGGCTATTCAGATACGATAAATGTATTTTTATTTCTTTTGAAATACAAAAATTTTAAATTTAAACGTCTTTTGAATCACTCCACAATTAACAATTATCTGGCAACTCTATGACGGCGCTTATCGATTTCGCCATTCATCAGAAATAAAGCTGCTTTTTGCAGTGTTGAGAAACGCTCGTATGGTTAAAGTTAATTTAATTATTCTTTTTTAAAGTGTTTTAGCAAAATATTGCTTAAATTTAAGGAATGAATCATCATCATCCGCTGTTCACTTAGACATCATACATATTTTTTTTCATTACACAAATCTTATGCAGAAGCTGTTCTTTAAGTTTAGTTCAAATTTATTTTTGTTGCAATTGCTTCCATTTAATTTCCATGTCTTGTGTTATTTTGATCGTCAAATAACGTTGCACTTTAAGTTAGTTCATAATTTTTAAAGCAATTTGGCGCAAATTTGAGAAGTATTGTAAATGAATTGAGCAAATGAACACGTGCAAAAGAATAATTAAAGGAGCTTGTTCATTAATATAGTTCACTGAGCAACTCAACTCTGTTCACTCATGAACAAACCAATTCAGATTTTTCTTCTCTCAACAACAAAATTAAAAAAAAAGACAAGTGCGTTGCAATTGAAATAGTGCAAAGCAAGAAACAATAATTGGACAGACACAACAGGCCAGCAATGGAGGATCGTAAGTGTATTCTAATTGTGTATATTGTATAGTAGTTATCATCAGTGTGAGATTACAACTTTTTGCCGCTTGCAAGTGAAGAAGTGACAGCGTGCTCGGTCCCAATCCCTGGCTCTCTTATTGGAACAGCTTTTGTTCGAGACGTGGGGCGCTAATTAAGTCGGCGACTTTTTTTGACCGACAAATCAAAGGTATTTCGGCAGTTTTGCACTGGGAAAAAGAGTCTCGATTCAAAAGTCATGTTGTCCCTTTTTGTGTCTAGCTCCCTGCTTTAAATTAAGATGAGTCATGCTCTGCGTCTGTTGACTGTTTGTTGGGCACGTAGTTTGCGCCTTTCCCTGCAATGCATTGAACTCGTGGGAGTTATTTCAAAATGCCACAAATACGTTTCGCGTACTGTTAACAGTATAATTTACTGCTTAAATGTGTTTGACGCTGAATTTTCCGAACTCTGACGACGTGGCAAGCAATTTGTGAATCTGCTGCGTTCTTTGTGTACATTTTGTTGCAACAACAACCACAACAACTGTATACAATGCGCAAATGAATAAACAGTTCCGCCTACCATTTATATTTAGCTTTTGTTTTTAATTTAATAAACAAAGTTTAATTGCATTTCATTCCCAGTTTATGAGCGAACCTCAAATGTAGTTGAATAATTTTGTACATGTCTGTAGTTGACAGTGTACTCCTGTACTCGTTCTCTTCCCACTTGTTGAACATGCAATTCTGCAAATTGGCTGAAAACCAGACCTTAGACAGTCCAATAAGAAACTTTTGTCAGTTGTTATTGTTGTTTTTGCCCTTTTGTTAAGTTGGCCGCGCTTAGGCTGTCGCTCTCTCTCTCGCTGTCTCTCTGTTTCGCTCGCCAATTGCTCTCTTAGTTTGGTTAGTCTTTTACGCTGACGAAGCCAACTTGTTGAGTTACAGTTGCTGAGCGAGAAGAGCTAGCAATACCAAATGGAAGTTGAGCTCAGTTAAAGTTTGGTTGTAGAAGTGCGCGGAAGCGAAACGATTCATAGACACGCATTTGTATGGACAGCATAAAAGAAAACGCTTTCCATCATGAATCTGTAGGAATTAGAGAAGCCGAAGCCGGAGAAGAAAAGAACCCAACAAACACAAAACGAATTGCTTTGGTGTGAATCGCTCGCTCGCTTTGAAATGTGAGGAGGGTCCACATGCGCCGCCACGTTCCAATTAGAAAGTGCTTGTTGTTGTTGTTGTTGGTGAACATGAGATAAACCACAGAAGAAACCAAAGAGTCGCAACAGCATGAGCAGCGAATCGGAGCCTGTTAGCTTGGAGTTCATTGAGGATTCGTATCTGCCCCGCATTGATGACATCACCACAACGCCATCGCTCGATGAACTGGACGATGAACTAACTCCCGTTAACGATTTGGAATGCTGCGATGAAACGGAATTATATTTGCGTAATCTAACACTGGACGAGATCTTCTATGATGTTGATTCGGACTATGCCAATACCCTCGAGTTGCAGGCAGTCGAAACGGAATTCATTGCTACCAAATTGTCCAATCAGACGCCCTCTATGTCAATTGCGAAGCGTTTCCGCTTAAAGTTCTTTACGAAACGAACAATGCGCGATGTTAAGGTCACGTTCATAGATTTCTCCAAACCTTATCTGGCCAAAATATCGAATAGTGATAACTACAAAAGATTTCTGACCATCGGTCAAACTGCTAAAGGTAAAGCTAGTGAATCTGCTTGGCCAAGATTTAATTTAGGAATTCGGGTTACGTTAATAGTGTCAAAAACGGGAAACAGTTGGGAACTTTTTGTTGAATTTAAAAACCAGAATGAGCCCTGTTTCATTCTTGCTTGTAGATTCCGACTAACTTATCTTATTTATGGCTTAAATGGCTTGCCAAATCGTAATTCAGAACAAGAACGCGTGACTAATCGACTTTTCTCATTTTCTCTCTATTTTTCACTTTGCTTACACTATGGCAACAACAGTTTGTGAGTATTAATTGTGCTGAGACTATTGAACAATAAAAACTACAAAATTTAAGTCTTTATACATTTTATATACAAACAAACAAACAAACGAACCGAAATTCGATACACTACTCAGCCTATGAAAAAGTTGTCTTTGAGGAAGTTGTCTTCCAAGGAGGTACATACATAAAATCAAAGCAAACAAATTAAAAGTGCGCCAGTTGTTGAGTTTATTTCGTAGTTAATTTCGAATACATATTGATTACCAATAACCGATGATCTAATGAAATTAAAATAAAATATGCACAGATAACACAGCCCACTTGTCGGAGCCCGCTTCTCCAGCAGCATCTGTGGCATCTGCGGAAATCGCAGCCGAGTTCGCAGTGCTCACCCAGGAGGAGAAGGAACAGCGACGCGCCGAATGGAGCCAGGCAAGTTGTTTACACAGTCCAATAATACTAATAATACTAGATTCCATAACTGTTGTCTTCAGATCTATTTTAAGAAATAAGGGCTATATTTTTATTTTTACAAGTTTTGAATTTCAAAATAAAAGTTATGGATCAAGAGTTATTTTGGATTTATAAAATGACTCTTGCTTAACATTTATTTAAAGGTTCTATAACTTTTATTTTCAAAATCAGAAATACTTGTTATTTCGTAACTCTTAAGAATTAAAAATTATTCATATTTGAAAAATTATAAATATATATAGTTATATTACAGTCCCTAATCGTTATAAATGTTATTAAAAAAATTTTGAAATAATTATGAATTTCAAGTTTTCTGGATTTGCTCATAAAATAATGATTAATTTTGAGTTATTCTTTACTTCTCAACTAGTAAGCATTTTTTTTTTTGGAGCAAAAAAAATAAAACTTAAGAAGTAATTATATTTCATGAGTCTTATTTTTTGCTCAAAATAAAACTTAAGTTGTAGTTTCCACTTTTTCTTAGGGAATGAAGTCAAGAATTATACATATTCCTAGTTAATAAGCCAAGCAATCTACAATAAAAATCCATTAAAAAAAAAAGAAGAAATTCTTGTGGAAATTAAAACTTGAGTTTTATTATTTGCAGTGCCTGGGTATAGCCATGTTAATGTAACACATTTCCAACACATTGTACAATTAATAATTGTATAATTTTTAATTTGTCTAGGAGCTGGCACGCGTTGATGAAGAAATCAATACGTTGCGCACGGTGCTGGCCTCCAAGACGCGTCATGCATCCGATCTGAGGCGCAAGTTGGGCATTACCGTGTGGAAGGAGCTAACCGACGATGTCAACCAGGGCGTCAAGAACCTCAAGGAGAGTCATGTGTAAGTTGCCGCTTGCTGCATAAATATTTTATTAATTTTTGGCTTTTTATTTGTATTTTGTTTGCTTTAATTATGGCTTAAATTATGTATTTATTTAGTTACCAATCGATGGAGCAGAGCGTGGGCAACATAAGTAAAGCCGTGCATGAGGCACCACTGTAAGTAACCGTGATAAGGATTAAGGATCTTGTGCCACAATAATCTGTGTATCTTGGCTTACTAACTCAACGCAGTCCAATGTTTTCTCTAACACTCTGCTCTTGCCGCTTTTGTGTGTCTCTTTACCAAATGCATTTGTCGTTATCTTTGTTGCAATTGCTGTTAATTATCAAATTATTAATTTTCTGCATTTGTTGCATCTTTTACAGATTCCAACGCACCGAATCGGTGCTAAAGTCGACGGGTGAGAAAACCGCATCGCTCTTTGGCGGCCTTACGAGCGGCATTACGTCAAAACTCTCACAAATGAAAAATTCCGACTCGATGCGTTCTATTGAAGCTTCGGTTGGCTCTGCCTATGAGAACGTTAAAGTAAGCTATGAACAGAACAATTTTTTGTGCCAATCTCATGCGGTAACTACTATTTTATTATATATCTCAATATCTATTTTCTGCCTCACCTCATAAATCATACACATTTTGTTTCACATTCATTTACTAACTATATATCGTTAATTGGCACATCATTTAAAGTACAACCGTTTAGGCACACATAATAATAATGAGGCTAACACTTGGCTAGTTAATTGCTTTACTAAAAAACAAATCTAATATATTATTTAGTAATTGCATGGAATTTCTTAGTGCTTGCTATTACCTAAGTCAATAAGTCTTTGTCTTGCCTTGCTACAACATTGTTCGGTTTTCTATTCTATTCTATTGTAGACGAAGGTGACATCTCGTTCGGGTTCGGTTTCCAGTTTCCCAGACGCTCTAGATGAGAACAACACATCATCGGGACTCAACTCACCAACAGACTCTCTAACAAAATAAAATCAAATGCGTGTAAAATCGTAAATAATTATGAAACACACACAACACGACACACATTCATACACACAAAAGCAGCACGCGTAAATAAATTAATCAAAAATAAGAAAAAAAATTACACTTACACACACACAAACAAGCAAAAAATAACAATTTAATTACTAACACCAAGAACGGAATTTAATTATTTATATTTGTACACGTGTGTGTTATTATTATTAAAACATATTATTATAATATTACTTAATGTTTGTATCTCAAATTTGCGCGCTTTGTTGGCATTGATAAGAAAGTTTAGCATACAAGTTGTGCGTGTTTTTTTACACTACTTCAAATATTAAAGTGAACTTAATTCATTTACATTAATCTAAGTGTACGTTTAATGAATGTTCAAAGAGTTGAATGGTAAAAGTATTCAACTATGCATTGATACCAACTTTGTTAACACACATACACATATGAGAGATATTCATTCCTAACTAAACTAAATATTTTGCCCTGTAGTAAGCTTTAATTGAATGAAAATAATTGTATATTGCATATTATATATTTTTATATTTTCATCTTTTTCTATAGGCTTTGGGTCACGTGATTAAATGGCGTTACTGACAAAAAACAAATGAAATTCCAAATTATTTTAAAGTTGTTTATACAATGAAAAGGAGCTTGCTTGCTAAAATGAATAAATAATGCATTGTTACATTTAAGAAAGTTAACATCCACAATGTAAAGAAATTCGAGTATATACAACAGACACACAGCTAATTCATTGCAACTACACTTGATTTAAGATTTGCTATATGTGTATAAATTCGACATTTTTGTGCCCAATAAAAAAAAGAACAATACATGTTGTTTGCTTTCTTAAATTACGCGCCATACAAAATTTTTCTAATCTGGTGACACCAACAAAGAATTCAGATAAGTTTTGCTTACTGGCAACTCTGTACTCAATCAAGGGATGCATAAATGTCAACAGTTGCTAGCTACGCTATCTGGCAACGCTGTGCATTATTCTTATAGCGACGTTCTGAAAAACCCGTATAGAAAAAATGACAAACTCTAAATGAAAATAAGTACGCAGCGTAATGCAGAGCACTTGACAAGACAATTAGTAGCTCCACAGTGAAGTGCAATTAAGTAATATAGTCTAATTAGTCTAAGTGCGGGCGCCAACATGAATTACACCTACTTATTCGTGCTCATTTGGTTGGCCTACTTGATATGCAGTGGCGTGCTTTTGTTCTCCCGAGGATTTCTGCTCGCCCGCGTCTCTAAAACAGAGACAAGCACCTGCCGCCGATTGTCCATCAATCCCAATGATGTAAGTTGTCTGTGTAAAGAATTTGAAGTGGGAAATTATAAAATAAAAACATTTATGCTTAGGAATATTATCTCACGCCTGAGGTTGTGAATGAGATCTTTAAGGATGTGAACGCGTCATCGTCATCGAATCTATGTCTTCCACAAAAATCCAAAGTCATTATACTCGTGATCGATGCGTTGAAATACGAATTTGGTCTGTACAATGAGAACACCACCGAACCGTTGCCTTATGAGAACAAATTGAGAATTCTCCATCAGCTGCTCCAACAAACACCCGAGAATGCGCGGCTGATGAGATTTAAGGCGGACCCGCCCACCACAACGCTGCAGCGTCTGAAGGGTCTCACCACCGGCAGTCTGCCCACCTTCATTGACATAGGCTCCAACTTTGCCTCGCCTGAGATCAATGAGGACAACATAATCGATCAAATGGTCAAGAGTGATCTGCCTTTGGTGTTCCTGGGTGACAGCACATGGACTGATTTATATCCGCGACGTTTTAGGCGCGCCTACTCGTATCCTAGCTTTGACATCTTCGACTTGGACACCGTTGACAATCAAATAATGCAGCATTTACCCAAGGAATTGGCCAGCGATGATTGGCAGGTGTTGATTGCGCATTTTCTGGGCGTGGATCATTGCGGGCACAAGCACGGACCCATACACGAGGAAATGGCGCGAAAACTAAACGAAATGAATGATATCATAAGGTAAGCAATAGAACACAACTTGAAATACAAAGGTAAATCAATGGATTTTATTAATCTCAGCTCTGTTGTGGCTGGCATGGACAACGAGACGACGCTGCTGATAATGGGTGATCATGGCATGACGGCAACTGGCGACCATGGCGGCGACACTGATGACGAAACGAATGCTCTTCTGTTTGCCTACTCCAAGCAGCACAAGTTCTTTACGAGCACCGATTCGGGATCTGATAGTGAAATGCTGCAGCAGGTAAAAAAGATAAGACAACGTTCTGTTCTGTTCCTGCCCTTATCTTCCCACGTCACGTCACTTCATGCTGATAAGCTCTCTCTGACGCTGTTTGCAGATTGATCTGGTGCCCACACTGGCGACCATACTCGGCGTTCCCATACCCTATTCAAATCTGGGCCTGGTCAACTTTAATATTGTGCCCGCTGTGACTGTGCCGCATTTGAGTAAATTTCAAACATTGCTGCTGCACGTCTGGCAAAATGCACAGCAAATCTATCGCTATTTTTTCAACTATGCGCTGGAGAACAAGCGCACCTTCAATGTGGAGCAAATGGACACACTGGAAACGGAATTCATACTGCTCACTCATCGCGTTAAAACCATTTATAATGAGGCAGCCTATAAGTCGTTTGTACGCGATTTAAACATTCATTTACGTGACATACTCAACGTCTGTCGGGAGATTTGGGTCAAGTTTGAGCCGACACAAATGTCACAGGGTTTGCTATTTAGCTTCCTGCCCATCTTCTTCTCCTTTCTGCTCATTAACAACTCGAATGCGAGCGACTACAACAAGATATTTAAGCAGAAAGAAGTCTTTTACATATATCTGATGAACATTGCTGCCGGCGTCTTTGGTTATCGTTACTTTAAGAACTTTTCCTTTAAGACGGAGGAACATGGCGTTATTTTCTTCACCAGCCTGCTCAGCACTGTGCTGCTGGCCTTCTATACGCTGCGGCATTGGAGCAGCATTGCCACCAACTGGGCAAACGTGAAGCGTTTTAGCCACATGCCAACGCGTCTGCTGCTCTTTGCCACCATGGCTGTGTTCTTCTCCAACAGCTTCGTCATACAGGAGGCTAAAATCCTGTCGTATCTCCTGGTTGCAGTCATTTTACTGCTCGTCTATGAGCTATTGCAGCTGAGCGCCCGACTGGACTTTAAGAGCAAGTTCAAGTGGTCGCAGTTTTGGCGCTCCACTGCACTGCGCCTGATTCTGGCCAGCGTATTGGCCATCTGTTGTATTCGTTTCGCCTACACGCTGTTCCGTTGCCGCGAGGAGCAGGGCAATTGCGCAGACTTCAACAGCAGCTCAACGGGATTTTCAGTGAAAAAACCGTCGATGGGCAAGACCTACATTCTGGCTGTTATTATAATTGTGTTGTACACAACGCTTACACGTTTATACTTGCGATCCTGCGGCAATTTGACCGGCAACGCACCCAATGTCCTGCTGGCTCGCTATGGACCGACTGTGGCTTCCATTTGTGCTGGGGGTCACATACTGCTCGCCAATAGCGCCATTAAGAACATTCAACGTACGCACATTGATGCCATGGCACTGGTCATCTATGGCCTGTTGCTGCTCCAAATAGTTGTTGTTTCATGGGCACCCCTGATGACATTCGTGCTTCCTCCCAGAAATCCCAACACCATCAGTGTCAATGGACGTGACAGCATTGTGCCGGAAATATTTAGGAAAATGAAACGCATGTACGAAGGTGACGATGCCGAGCATCGCCATGAGATTCCCATCGTCTACGGCCTCGCCACTGTCTATTCATCGATCATCATTTCCTTTGGCATTTTTCTGGCCATGCTTATGGTTGTGCTGCTCGAGCCGCGTGCTAGCATTGGACTGATTATCTGTGTGGTTGTCGGAGCCATCATCCTGAGTGTTCATGGCATTCTACGCTATCGCACGGCCAGCAGCTTTGGTGAGTACATATCTTTAGCTGCGCAGCTGATTTTTTAATTAATTAATTTATTTTGTTTACTCGAAAGAGAGCTGTGTGCAGCCGACATTCAGCGCTGTGGTCAGCTGGTTCCTGTTGGCCCACTTTTGTTTCTTTGCCACTTCGCACCAGACGACGCTGTCACAGATTGATTGGCGTGCCGCCTTTGTGGGTCGCTCCAGTGCATTGGGGCAGTCTCATCTCATTTCCGGTGCCTTGGTTATCCTCAACACCTTCTGTGGTCCCATATTCTTCTACTGCATGTACGCACTACTCAGCACGGAAACGTTCTCGCTGTTTGCGCTATTTCCCAATCTGATTCGCAGCAGCAGCAGCAATAGTCGGAGTAACAACAAGGCGGATGCATCTACATCCCTTAACGATATTGCCAACGAAGCAGTTGGCTTTGATATGACACGTGGCGAATTGGCGTTGTACGAGTACGAGGATGTGTTCCTAGGTGCCGGTTTCAAGCTGGCCACGCAGTTCCTTATGCTGCAGGGCATCAAGGTGAGTTGTATCTTTAAACTAATATTCAGAGTGTATTTTATTTACTTCTACTTCTTCTGCAGATTTTTTGCGCAATGCTGGCATGCACAATACACTGTCGTCATTTGATGGTCTGGAAAATCTTTGCGCCTCGCTTCATCTACGAGGCCTTGGCCACATTTGTTGGTCTGCCGGCTCTCATTGTGGGCTACATGCTGCTGTTGCGCATAAATCGTGCGGTGGATGGACTCATCAAGCGCATCAACAAGGATAAGTAATGATGATCCGATCCACAGCTTCATTTGCTCTAGTCGCAACAACAAATCAACCAAACTCAAATTTTGTATTTAAAATTGAATTTTGTATGCCCAAAGTTTGTATTACGCCAATGGCAAATTATTTATGATGCTTTTACTAAATTATAGATAATGAAAAGAAAATAGATAAACAAATTGTTTTGGTGGTCTTGTCCTTAGCTGATTTATTTATTTCTGTTGCCTCAAGGTTCATTTTTGTATTATTTTAAATTGTTTTTGTTTGATTTTCATTACATTAGCTAAAAATTACATTAAAAATTAGCACGCATGCGCTTCTACGGTTCTTCTTCACAAAAAAACCCACAAATATCCATCTTAAAAACAAATGAATTTCACATATTACCGCGGATTTACAGATGTACTTGTTATGACTTACAAATAAACACGAGCAAACATAACAAATCAGGTATAAAAAAATTAATTAATTAAGTACACTCGATCGGTTTTCTTCTGCAGTAAAAATAAAGTAGGACTCATAGCTTCAGTTGCATGGTGTTTAAGTACGCAAATAATTAACAATTGTGGGACACAAATGATTCAAAAAAATAAAAGTACCTTTAACTAATTACATTTAATCATTATACACAACATCAAGTTCTTTATCTGCTGTTAATCACTTAAATTAGTTACCAGGTCATTTGTTGTCGTGTTTTTCAATTTATTGTTATATGCGTGTTAAGATATTCGAGATTCTGACAAAAATCTACTGCCCATTGAGCACCAATGGTGTCGTACTTATAACTCCGTTTGTGGCGCCCCTAGCTACAAGTTAAGAAAATCAAAAGAAAAGAAAAAGAAAACGATCAGGTGGTTGAAATCTAAGGCCAATATTATGAATGGATAAAGCGATTATGTTTTGACACATGCAAAATGCAAAAAAATTAAGCATAATACGAACTTTAGCGTATAAATATTTACAGCAATAATCAAAAGCAATTTCTAGACTACACAAAATCTTTGGCTTTAATGGCGCCAGCAGCAGGAGCAATGCATGTTATGATGTTGTGTATGACCAAGTAGCTAGCTGCCTTAGTCACTGTTCTCATAGTAGGGCTTATACTGCTTCTCCGATGGTGGATGTTGCGACTGCTGTTGTAGTTGTTGTTGCAGTTGTTGTTGCTGCTTACCATGCGATGTTGGGCGGCAGTATTTCTTGGTTGTGCTCCAGTCCTCTTTTAGCGAGAGATTAAACATTGAATAGTCCGGATCGCCAGTGACCTCCTTAACAATGTTCAAGAACTTGGGCATGCAGTTCTTCAGCGCCTCTCCAGTAAGTGAGGAGTATGTCTCTAATAGAACAAGACCCTTGCAACTGTAACAGGAAAATGACAACATTTTTATATATTATAACAACAAGATATATTTAAGACTTACCGTGGATGACCCGGCTCCCTATAGATATCCAGCTGGAAATATTGATTATTAATGAGGAAGCAACGTCGCTTCTTATAGATGGTAAAATGCGCATCATCGCGCTGTGCTAGCAGATTCATATAATCGCGATGCGTCAGTTGTGTCTTCACCTCGATGCGAGCCTGGCCATGCACATTGGGACGACGCTGGGTGTGTATGTAGCTCCAGTGGTTCTTTTGGCCACGTTTGCGCAGACGCGCCTGCACTTTGGGGCCGGCTGACTGCAGATAATGATGGACCACATCAAAGTCTTGGAACGGCGGAAACTCGCTATCAGGCGGCAGCATAGCAACTAAACAAAGAAAACAAATAACAATTATATTTTGATCATCAGCCAAATGGATATATCCTTCAGCAGTGGGACTTACTCAAATATTTGAGCTTGCGTGACGTGGCCTGCAAACGGTCGCCAATGTCGATGCCCAGTTTTTGGCACACGCTTTCAATCATGCGATTCATTTTGGTCTCAAAGTTGGTCGAGTTGTCAATCACATCAAAGTAGGGATGACCCACCCAGGCGGCTGCTGACTTGTAGTCCAGCTCTCGCGCCAGCTCAACGCCTTCGGAGCGGCAGGCATGGTCCTAAAATATCATTATAACTCAGATTAGCATTTTCATAAATTGTGTTTAAAGCTGAAAAGGCATCGATAGTACTACCAATCTACTAATTATACGAATGCCTCGGAGAAATAATCAATTGCTTAATTTCTCTAATTTCATTTTTTTGTCTGTTAACTTTATGACAATTATCAAAATATTCAATATTTTAAATCTCAAGTTTTAATTAATAACTAATCATGCCAAAATAAACAAACATTTTGGCCAACTTAAAACTTTCATATCTTTTTCAAAACTGCTTTCCTGCTTTCACATTTTATTAATTTCGTTAAAATGCATTTAAATGCAATTTTAAATATTTATTTACTTTTAACATTTATTCAACTCCTGTCATAATTAAATGAACTGCAAACAAAGTGCGATAGTAAAGTTGTTCATGAATATCGATTTAATTTATGATTGACATTTGGTTTCCTTTTAGTTGATAAATCAAATATGGGGTTAATTGATAATACTATCGATTTCAAGATCAAAAGACTAAGAGCTCAATGGCACTTGATTAAAGCTATTAAGTAAGAAGCTTACAATCAGAGACTTTATATCAATTTCCGCTAGATTAATCGCTTTAAGTCAGTGTCATTGTGTTGTAAATAATGCGCCTAGCACACAGCTAAAAAGCTTTTAGCAATATAATCTTATATATAGCCAGTGCTTTTTTTGAGTACCTGATAATGGCGTTTTCTTTTCTTGAGTTTTAAATTGTGAGTGTTTTTTGGCAAAGAAAAAGGTAAATCGAATCAATAGAGCCGCACTCAAAACACTCACCTCAGTCGAGTAGAAATCCTCGGCTCCATTAGCGGCAGATACCAGATGCAAGATTTGATTGTAACGATTATCGCGCATCTCCACGGGATTCCATTTATTGCCCGCCATCATTTTCTCCCACTTGTCCTTTGAAATATCTGTAAAGGGAAGTTCAGTTTAAGTAGATATTGGGATTGGTTTGGGTTTCCACTTACATGCACTGGCATCCATGACGCCGCGATCGCAGATGATGAGACAATTGCGGGTGCTCGAGTTTCCCAGCTCGAAATATGTGTTCTCGATTTGCACCATTGTGCGTATCAGATTCTCCTGAAATTTATAAGCTACAAAGCGAGAGAAACAACATTCCCATTAGTCTGAAGCAACACTTTATTTATTTATTTTTACAATTAAAAAATTTGAATCAAATTCATGAAATACAATTGCAAGCAAATTCGTTAAAATTAACATGAGACTGGCCAAAAAAAAAGTAATAAAAATAATACAAACATTGAATTGAATCGCATAAATACATACATACGTTATACATTGTATGTATGTACTTATGCTTGTTTATTTATTTACTTGTTTATGATGTTCTTCGTTGATTTCTGCTAACGAATCAAGTAACATGAGATGGTTTAATGGTTAACTATATGGCGATGGCCTGAACCAATTGAAAGAATTGCGAAATTGAGGTGCGGTGGCAATTGAATGAATTCGAATTCGAACTAGAATTTGAATTTCAGGGCGACAAGCAGCAAACCAGCAACGATTCAATATACTTTTATATATAAACAGAAATTGAACAGTAATAATATTGTATGACAAACAATAAAGTTCAATCCCCTGACTCATTTATGAATTCATAACAATTCTAAGCCCAAGCGTGTATAAGTTATGCGATCATTGTGGGATTTTTTGTCTTTATGTAATAATATGTAGTATAATAATAATAATAATGTAATAATGAATACAGCAATTTAATAGGATGTTTGCACAATAGATGCCACTTAGCTGACAATCGAAACAAGAACACGCAACGCAAGCTTACAAATTTAATAAATCTTACGGTTAGTCAAGTAATTGCTGTCACATTTTAATAAAATCTTAACTGGTTTTTAAATCTATTATTCAGGGGTGCCACAGAAATCGCTTGCGCTTGAATTTCATTTAAATTTGTATGATGATAAATGGGGTTTTTTTTTTGCTTATTAAAATATATAATTTTTGTTCTTTGTTACAATAACTGTAGATTAAAATTCTTGATACATTCTGAATGTACAGTTAAAGCGTAAAATACTATAAACAAATTTGTTACGGAAACAAATGGAATTCGTCATCGGAAATGTGTAGTACAATTGTGTGTTACAATTGATAAAAACAAAACATTAGCCCAGACCTTGAGATGCACCAATAGAGGACGCAAACGATAATAATACACAACCCCACACACACACACACGTAGCTTCTCACTAGAGATGGGCACGGGCCTCCTTCTTAAGGGCCGGTCCGGCCCGGGCCCGAAATAAATCTTTCTGACCCGGTCCAGGCCCGGCCCGGTCAAATTTTCAAGAGGCCCGGCCCGACCCGAGCCCTGTCAAATTTTCAAGAGGCCCGGCCCGGCCCGGCCCGAGCCCGGCCCGAAACAACTATATACAATTTTTTTTTAAATTAATTTTTTTTATTCATAATTTTTTAATGTCATAAAAAAGTGTTTTTTTTTTCATTCAAAAGTTACATATTTTTATGTAAAAAGATTAACTTAACTAACTAATATTTTTATTAATCGATATGAAAAATTTACTTTTCGGGCCTACCGGGCTTCGGGCTTTTTGCTTAGGCCCGGGCCCGCACGAAAAAAGCCCGTTTTCGATTTTCATGCACGAAGCCCGGTGATTTTTTGAAGAGGCCCGCGGGACACGAAGCCCGGCCCGGCCCGGCCCGTGCCCATCTCTACTTCTAACTAACGGCATTTAAATGAGTATATTTTTAAATTGGTAAAAAATAAATACAAATAAAATGTACTATGAAACAAAGCACAACAGATTGCTGTGGTGCTCGGAGGGGTTGGGGGTCGGTGAACGTATCGACGGGTGGTGAATAAATCACAGTACCGCTGTTATTCAACTCTTTCCCCATTCCCATAATATATGTATGTATGTCGACACTTGTTGCGGTCTCGTGCTGTCCCACTGTAAGTATGTCATTGTTGTTGTTGTCCTACACTGTTGTTGTAGTTGTTGTTGCCGTTGCATTGAACTTGACTGAGCGCATCATGTGACGAAACAAAATGGAATTGATCGAACGTACTTAGTTTGGAATGATGGGAGGTGGAAAGAGTGCAGGTGGAAAGAGATTAAATTGTTTTACGTCAGCTAGAAAATTGTTTTGCTTGGCATTTTCACTTTTTTTGTTTTGCCTTGTGTTGGTGTGTGTGTGTGCTTGGTTTGTTTGGCTAATTCAATTAGCAGAGGGTGATATAAGCAACTGATGCAAAAACCAGCTAAATACCGTACACAAACAGTATCTCAAGTAATTTCTTTTACAAAGCAAAAATTTATTTACATTTGTTTTTTACTTTTAAAAAAATGGTTTACTTGAATGTAATATAAATGTAGTAAGGGTGCATTCACACTATTCATCTAAGTAGGCTGTAAATTTTGATGGCAACTTAGTCAACTCTAGTGTAAACGGTGGTCAACTCAAGGTGTAAATCCACCTTAAAAGTGTGTTGACTTTGTAAAAAGCATAGCATACTGACATGAAATTTACAAGCTTGTCAACAAGTGTAAGAGCACCTTAAAAGGGTTTTGAAAATTTAGGGAAATTCTTATGAAAACAATTTTATGACATACTGTAGATGTGGATAAAATGCAGTCATACTTTTAGCTACTGCGCAACAGCCTTTGTTTGGAAATTCAAAAATATATTAAAATTTAGGAATAAATTCGTTCTCTTTCTTGATTGGAGACTAGTTAATTTAAATAGGCATACAAAATTCTAAATCATACCAATATAATTTTATAATTAGCTAGTTAAATTTACATATGTATGTAGCTTGAAAAGAACGAATGCAAATTTCTTGGCTAATGACGAAATTAAAAACAAAATATGAATAACAAATTCATTAAGCTATCAATTTAGCGGGAATCCATAAAAAAAACAACAACAACAATAATTGCTAGCAGTATCTGTATCTGGTTTGTATCCAAGGCATATATACATACATGTGTATCTGCATAATATATGTATGTATAAAAGTAACTAAACCGAATCATTAACGCCACGTTGCGAAGAGTAGAGCACACATTATTTTCATTATGACGGATATGGACAGAATGACAAACTGACGATGCATGGATGAATGAAAGCACGATCTGGGACTCGCTTCAAGAAACACAAACACGTGACATCTCTGTGTAAAAGTATAATAAAGAATTCCATTAGCCCAAAATCTATAATACATTGATCGATTGACTGCTAATGAAAATTGCAACGGCAACGACAATGGGAAATTGGCCATGTGGCCATGACTGACCAAAAACCAAGCGAAAGTATATCAATTGGCCAAGGTAACAACAAATGCTACGGAATTCATAACAACAACTGCAATTAGTGTACATTGAAAGCCATTTAAAATGTACTAGTATTAACTCGTTTAATAATGGATAGAGCAACTGTTTTTAAGCCTAACACAGCCAATAATCATAACAATTGTTGGTAAAAGCGTCAACTAACCAATAATGTCAGATTAAACTGGTTCTATTTGGTGCTAATGCCATAAATTTAATTTAATATAGAATGTAATTTTATAATATCTATCTATTTGATGGGGCGTGAATCTGGGCGGCGGCACGTGCTAGAAGTCAGCAGCTAAAATTGGCCAGCGCCAAGAAACTGTACATTCTGCATATATAGAAATCTGTAGACTATACGCGATTTTAAATATAAATGCCCCATTTAAAATCGTACATACATATGTCTGCTCACATGATCTAAGAAATACAAATGTATACATAAGTACATACATACATACATAGGTGATATTAGAGATGATTTGCAAAGCAATCCTAGAGTTTGTTAGTGGACAAAACACGAAACATACACAAAAACACATAAGAAATTAAATAAATAAACAAAATACTTGAGCAGACTTAGACAGATACAGACCGTTAGTCAAGTAAATGTGTTGACAAATTAAAAAATCACATGCTTTAGTAAGAAAACTTTTCCGAGTTTTTCTATGTTATTATGGTCGCTTATATTTTTTTAAAGAGTTTAAAATTAAAATGAAATAATTTTATTACAACATTTGATTTTATCCTTTTTGTATGAATAAAAAATTCAAATTGTGAATTTTTGTATGTTGTCAAGAAATTGATTTGACTAACTGTAAGTGGTTTCAAAGAATGTTTGCATAAGCGCAAATTAAAGAAGGGACAATAAAAATAACAAAAATAACGAAAGTGTCAACTCATCAACGGCGCGAACTGTAGACAAAGCAAACAAGTGATCACGCACAAAATACAAATAGAATATACAAAATGCAAGTAAAGGATAGAGACAACGATCTGTTAAAGATTATATTGTTGCCTAGATAAAGCAGCTCTTAGCACCACACACACAAACTCACACAGACACAGAGAGAGAGAGTGAGAGAGACAGAGGGAAACATGTGAACAAACGTTCAAAGGAATCAATGGAATGAATCATTTATGTGGATCGCATCGATCGAATTGGATCGTTTGGATTGCATTGATTAGTTGTCTGCATTTTGAGGACACACACATACACGCACGTACATGGCACACACATACGCACACGCAACGCACACGCACAAACACACACTCACCTTCGCTGCCATTGGGCTTGGAGGCAGCCTTGGCCAGGCAACGTGGGCAGGATGCGGTCAGATCGATGATACTGTGCTCCGGTGCGGCAAATGGTAGATCTTTGTAAACGTAGGTGGTTGGCGTGGGTGGGTCTGTGTGTGTGTTCAACGTCGCAATTAAAAATATCAACCGAACAACAACAACAACAGTAACAAACTAACTGTAGTAATCGTATAACTCAACTCTATTCCTATCTAAGGCAACACATTTATATCACACCCAATGCTATCACTTTATCAATATGAAAGTGCCAGGAATTCGAGGGGGGAGGGAAAGGTGAAGGGGAAGGAACTCGTGACCAACAACATGAGATTAAGTTCACTAAGTATTTTATAAGTCAGGCAATTGAGCGATTGGGGAATATTTTATATTTTGATATTTATAGCGATTCTGTCTTTATCGAGGAGGGACTCCACAAAATAGTAACAGAATCGGCGAAAAAGCCATATTATTAGGTAAGTACGCAATTGACAAATTAGTTTTGAAAACTGAAACTGTCAAGCAAATTGCGGCAAGTCACGCAATTGTTAGACTCTTAAGACGCCGCCCCCGCTAAGGATTCACTTATATTATTTATTGCTATCTTTGTGAAGGTGTACGAGGTCTCTTTGAGTGTGTGTTAGTGTGTATCTGTGTGTCTGTATGTCTATGCAAATTACGTAAATGAACTTTCATTGAAGACGTGACATTCAAAAAGGGGTCCGAGAAAGCATTTTGTATTTGGTAGATACAAACAAGAATACTATATCTATAGATATATAGACTATGGACTATCTGGCAGCTGAGATAGTCGCTGTCTGTCACAGTCTCAGTTGTTGGTATTAAAAATACACGGCTGACATAGACAGCCACATAATCATGCAGATATACAAGTATATATAAAAATGTATAATATAGATTTTTGTATAGTCGCATTTAAAATGCCTTGTGGCCGATCTCAAAAGTAAATATTTTGTTTTATTTTCGTTTTCGAGAAAATGCTCCGACGAACTTGACAGTGTGCAGAAAGAAATGAAGAATGCTTTTCACCCACAAATAAAAGATCATTATGAAACAGCAGGGAACTATGATGTATCTAACAATACTAACAATACTCTTACCTATACTTAAAGTATTACAATTAAATTAAATGATAAATTCCAATAATTAAATATGGGGAATATGCTTGCAAAGGTAACCTATTATACATATCTCCTGCGTAATACTACAACTATACTAAAGTCAGTTATCAATTGAGAACTTACCCTCTTTCTCGGTCAGATCGGAGAACTTGACGCCACCGCTATAGTGATTGTAGAGGGAGAGATAGAGAAAACCATTGAGAATTGAATTAGAGCAATCATTTGGAGTTGATGACAAAAAAAGGCACTACAAATAAGCTACAGTTTAAGTTAAACTTTAATTACTTTGCTTGGATATAAAAGATAAATAATTTAAAGATTGTATTTTTTTTTTCGAGAGTGAATTGATATTGATTGATTTATATGTAGATGTACTTATTTAGGCAAGGCAAATTATTTAAGAGCGCAATCAAACTCAAATCGTTATCGTATCTGTGAATGCCGCACAAACAAAAAGGCACGAAACATTGTTTGCAGCAAACACAGCGAGCCAAAAAGGACATTCCAGGCAGACAGATACATCTATCCACAGATATACATATGTATCTATAGCTGACTATCTGAACTGGGTATCTCACTTTGGCTGGCTGTTGTTTTTGGGTTCGTTTGTGTTTGATTGATGTGTTTAAGGCATTTACCTGAGTAGTACAGTGGCCGTTTCAGGCACGCGGAATACCTGAAAATATTCAACATGCTCATTGCTTTGTTTTTCGTGTTTTTTTTTTTTTTTTTTTTTTTTTTTTTTTGGTTTTGCGTATTTATCATTTCAGCTTTCATTTTACTCTGGGCAATTATTTATTATTACTATTACTGCCACATAGCAGGAAAAGCGGCATGAATAAAGACATTGGCTCTGCCATTTGGCACTACTTACAACTGCCACTGGCCCCCACCAACAACAACAGCACGTTAGAAGCATATGAGGCAACAGATGCGCTGCCTCTTAGCCTTAGCCTAACAACCAAGCCCAATTAAAAACCCAGCAGCCCAATAAATAAGCCAGAAACTCACCTTCCAGCCAAGATTCTCGAAAAAGGTGCACAGACGGCTCTGACCAGTTGTTTTGCCACCGCAGGGACCTATAAATGATAAAACACAATTACATATATTAAATATTTATGATGTCAATCGCGAATAGCATTCATCAATTGTTTGGGGACACAACCCTGACTGCAATTAGTGACGCATAAATTGCCCAAGAGAACTGCAACGAAATGTCGCATGTGCAGCGATGAGGAAACGAATTCCACTAAATTGATTTGAATCAGAGAACTTCATCATGAGCTTCTACTATTATCAACAGTATAGCGCTAAGTACGATACAAATATTTACTATCAAAAATTGTGAAATTCATTGTAACAATTTCTGAAGGGAAAACTGGTCAAAACTGATTAGATTACAAAATATCAGAATATTATAAATAGCCTTTTAAAAATCTGTGGGATGTTCCTATCAATTTTTGGTGCTCGGTAGAGATTCCTAGAAATCAGCTGTATATATTTTACTATTATTAATTAAATGTTAGGTATTTTTTTCTTATCAGGCCAGATTAGACAAGAGGAAATGAGCTGTGATAACAGAGGCAAGGACAAAAGTATACAAAATTTATGTACATACATACATACAGATGTGTATTTGCATTCTAAATCATAATATATACGTTAGTTTGTAAGATCGCAACTATAACTTGTGCCAAATCAAATGATTAGGCCACGCGTCAATTTCTGTTGTTAACTGTTGCTCGTGGAAGTCACAAACTGGTTTTTTCTCCTCTGTTTTTTTTTGGCGGGCTTACGCTTAAAACACTTATTTACATATGTATATTGCAAATAACAATAAAAACACCGGTAGAACAGAAGCTGAATACGTTAAATGATTTTTTAATTTGATAGTCATGATATTTCCATAACAAGAAACTAAATGTATATAAATAGATACATATAATCGCTAATTGAAAATGTGCGTTAAATGTGGTCTGACTGCGCAGGGGGGTAGTAAAAAACAACCCCAACGGAAATGTGAAAATGTGAGACTTTCAGGGTCCTGGCGACCTTGACATGCTTCGAGAGCACACAGAGCACACTTCGGTTCGGTATCACACATCGTAAACAAAGAGATACAGAAGAGAATATGTATTTTGTAACTTACCGCCCGTAAGGACAATTTTGTAGACACGCTTGTCCTTTGAGGACACTGAGCCCATTTTGGTTAGCTTTAAACTGTTGATGGCATTTGGCTTTGGCGAGGTTGATTTGTTGTTATCCATTACTACAGCAGCTTCCTCCTCCATATTTGGGCTTGAATTTGAATTTGTTTTCAAGTTTGAGTTTAGGTTCGTGCTCGCGCTCGATTGCATCGTTGTCGCGACACTCAGCACTGAAGACTGATTGCCGTTGGTGGTCGGGACCAGGGCAGGTGCCATTAGTTGGTCGGCTGTCGTCGCCATG
This sequence comes from Drosophila quinaria, assembly GCA_035047525.1. NCBI lineage: Eukaryota > Metazoa > Arthropoda > Insecta > Diptera > Drosophilidae > Drosophila > Drosophila quinaria. The sequence goes on from JAWNPO010000031.1 coordinate 151,347, forward strand.
GTTAAGTTTAAGCGCAACAGCAACAGAAACCAAAAGAGCCGAAACAGAGGCAGCAACAGCTGTTTTTCGGTATGTCAATGGTGAATCCTTGCGCCTTATATTCTTCTCTCCTTCGTTCTCGGTCTCGTTCTCGTCACACTTTTTACTTTCCCGAGAACCGACGCAATACACGTGCCTTTATAGGTTATGGTCTGTGATGGCTCGATGGACGATGGCGACAGTTTGGACCTTCTAAATCTGCGCAATTGATAATTACGTACATAATTTACAGTTGTTGTTTTTAATTGACAGAGTTATTGAGAGCAGTTCTATTACCACTGACTGGCCGTAACAGTTATAAATCCTTGCAGTATTGTGCTCTATATTTGGTGGACATTCTCAGAAGCGCGCGCATGTAGTACATATTACAAACATTTAATGCCGATTTCCAAAGTATGTATGATTATTAGATATTATTTGATGAAACATCAAACGACCTCGGGGTCAGCAACAAAGGAATCCTTATATACCACATCCGAGTTTATAAATATCAGAGTTTATTAGTTTTATAGAAGAGCACCATCTTGCACGTTTTTATCAAAAAGCAAAATTATACTGAGAAGCCTCCGCACTGTGCAATACACTTTATAAAAACCGAGTGAGCGAACAAACTGATTCCCTGATTGTGAGTCATATAGTTCCATTGTTTAGTTCTTTTGCATGTGCGTCAAGATAGCAACGGTTCTTTAGCAACGAAAAACGGAACTTGGTTCATGAGTCGGAACCAGTTATGAACTTTCTCATTTTTTAACGTTTTTCGACCTTTAATCAATAAAGCAATGATGAAGAATTGTATAAAATTGATTTATCTATAGTTTAAAATAATATCTTGGCCATTTCAGCTATTCAAATGGGTGCAACAAGTGAATAAAGAAAGTGGAATAGAGAACATTCTCACCATTTCTTAAAAAGCTGAGGACAGGAAGACAGTGCGCGAAAACCCCTAACGCACGATTATAGCGTGCAGTTTTACCATTCTAATGGTACCATTTTCAAAAAAAATTTTCAGACCGTTTTTCAGATATTTTGAAATGAGCGAAGCTACCTCAGTAAAAGTCCCATACAAAATGACCGCCAAAATATACACCTTGTTTTTAAACCTAAATAGCCTATCTCAGCAAGCCTGTGCAAAAACGAGGCACATATCAATTTAAAGCTAAAGCTTGGGGATGCTATTTCAATTTAGTTTGGAGAAATTTATCAGTCAGTTTTTTAGAATTAATTAAATTTAATTCAACCCCCAAAAAGTTCATGAGCAAGTCCTAGAATAGTAGTCAACGTGAATGATACAAAAAACCAAGTTGGATGGTTGTAAAACAAATACAACAAAAAAATCGTTGTGGTTTTTAATTGAAGTTATGAGTGTGAAATGCACGGTATATGGGGCAATTGGCGCTAATTTTACAAGCATTTCATGTGCGTATATTCATTTGACAGCCTGTTATTGAGAAATTTACATTTAGGTATTTTTTCCATTTTGAGTTTAATACATTTTTGCGCATTTTTGCGCATATGTATATAAGGTTGGCAGCCCACACTTACCTATGTCGGCACATGATGGAATAACATAAGGTGGTCTCGTCGTCTGCAGAATCGTTCGGTTTTTGTCCATTAATTCTCAGTGCGGTGCAATTCGGTGATCCTATCCTTTCCCTCGCATTGATTATCAGCTAGTTATGGACTGTTTTTTCCCGACGAGATCACCTTATGTTATTCCATATGTGTCGGAATGCGCCAAAATATATATAATAAAAAATTTGACAACTTTTGCGTGTTTTATAATTTTAATAAATAAAATAAAAAGACCACGATCATTTGCATTAGTCACGTCACCTTTATTTACATGTGTACATACACAATGCTGCTTCGTTGTTTAATGCATATCTATTTAGGATAAATGAAAAAATACTAATTAAATTTCTCAAGAACAGCTGTAGAATTTTTATATCACTAAAAATGCTTGTAAAATTAGCGCCAATTGCCCCATTCCGTGATTTGCACACAGTGTTAATCTTAATCAAAACCCAGCAACGATTTTTTTGTTGTGTTGTTTTATGCAAAAGCTGCCAACTTGGTTTCTTGTAAATAACTCAAAATGGAAAAAATACCTAAATGTAAATTTCCAACAACAGGCTGTCAGAATTGAATGATACGCACATAGAAATGCTTGTAAATTAGTGCAATTGCCCCATATACCGTGCATTTGCACACAGTGTTAATCTTCAATTAAAAACCAGCAACGATTTTTTTGTTGAGTGTTGTTTTGTACAAGCCATCCAACTTGGTTTTTTGTAGTTCAGTTCACGTTGGAGTATAGTTCGTAGGACTTGCTCTGAACTTTTTGGGGGTTGAATTAAATTTAATTAATTCTAAAAAATGATGTAAATTTTCAAATAATTGAAAGCATCCCCAAGCTTGTAGTTAAATGATAGTGCTCGTTTTGACAGGTTGGAGAAGGCTATTAGGTTTAAAAACAAGGTGTATATGGCGGTATTTTGTATGGGACTTTTACTGAGGTAGCTTCGCTATTCAAATATCTGAAAAACGGTTGAAAATTTTGAAAATGGTACAAGAATGGTAAAACTGCACGCTATAATCGTGCGTTAAGGGTTTTCGCGCACTGTCTTCCTGTCCTCAGCTTTTTAAGAAATGGTGAGAATGTTCTCTATTCCACTTTCTTATCATTGTGACCCATTTGAATAGTGAAATGGCCAAGATATTATTTTAAACTATAGATAATCAATTTTATACAATTCTGCATCATTGCTTTATTGATTAAAGGTCAAAAAACGTTTAAAAATGAGAAAGCTCATAACTGGTTCCGACTCATGAACCAAGTTCCGTTTTTCGTTGCTAAAGAACCGTTGCTATCTTGACGCACATTTCTTTTGCTCGCTCGTTTCCATCCGGTGAACTAAATGAGCAACGCCGGCTCCTGACCTTTTTTATACACTGGACCTTTTTTATACACTGGGTGTATCTTAAGTTTGTGCAAAAGTATGTAACATTCAGAAGGAAGCATCTCCGACTCTATAAAGTATATATATTCTTGATCAGCATCAACAGTCGAGTCGATATAGCCATGTCCGTATGTCCGTCTATCTGTCCGTCCGTGTAAACGAAAGGATCTCAGAGATGGTAAGAGCTAGGACCACCAAATTTGGAATGCAGACTCCCTATAATGTCAGGCAGAACAAGTTTATGTTAAAATTTTGCCACGCCCACTGTGGGGGCGTAATTCATCAAAAACTGACATCACCTTTAATTTAGGGTTTTGAGCTAAATTTTGAATTTTTTTTCTTTCAACGGGTGTAGGATGATGCCCATAGACTAATCACCAACTTTCAACACGATTGGGCCATAAATAGTAAAGATATTAAGCTACAAAGATTGGTATAATTTATATGTATTAATGGTATATTCTGGAAAGCCTTTTAGATTTGATTTAGATAATTTTTAACCAAATCTAAATCAGTTGACGGAACGCGTGAGAAGGAAGCATGCTTCCTTCGCAACGAATACAATATCCCCTTTTACTTATTTTTATAAGTAACGGGTATAAAAAGGACGTAATTGCTTAAAATGACGAGAGGCAGCCAGAAAATTAAATTTATAAACGTATTAAACGAAAGTTTAATCATCGAATATGTTTTTATTGAATATTTGCAGATTTCCAATGTAAACAAACACCATTTGTCACACAGCTGTCACAGTTTTCAGTTGATACCAAATCGAAATCAATACGAAATCAGCCTCAGAGCAGATTTCACGAAATCAATTAGTAAGACCACATTTCCCTGATTTGCTCTGGGTGCACTAAAAATTTTGGATGGAGCAACTGTGAACAGCTACAGCGAAATGTAAACTAAATCTAAAAGGCTTTCCACAATATCATTATAATTTCAAGCCGAATTTCTGACTTTTTTTGTTTGTTGTTTTCAGATTTTTTTGTAATTGCCCAAATATAGGGGAAATTGAAACCCAACATTTTCAATTGAAATCAATTCCAACAATACTTTTGCAAACCTGGCTAAGGTTGTCATTGATTCTTAACAAAGTACTTTAAATAATGTAATTTGTTCAATAGCTTGCTACTAAAAATTAAAATAGTATATTTGATTACCAATTATAAATTGTGCTGCTACACATATGTATAAGCCTCCCAATAAATTCGTACAAATGATAAGAACGGGATTAATATATGAAAAATCAGGAAAATGCGAACAACATTGATGACATTATTTACATTTGCTACTGCTCAAATTGTTCAGTTTCTTTCTGAACTCTGGGGAAAATACAGGAAATAATGAATTTAAAAACTAGCTTTTTTATAGCTATTTTTAAATTAATTTTTCACCGTTTTTGCATCGTTCCTCCCGTCAACAACAGTTTTTTTTTAACAAAAGTTGGCCGTACTGATCTGGCAACGTCCCTTTTCGTCGCTTGATGGTTGCCATCGTGTTTTTGTAATTAAGGTTGCCACTGCGGTGGCTGGTTATCGATATTTCTAATCTAAAATAAAGAAAAATATACAAAATAATTCACAAAACAAGTGTACATTTTTGTACACAGTTTGAACCAAAGCGAACGTTCCGCTCAGCTGGCTTGAAGGTCACACACGAAAATCATGTTCGATGGACATGCTTGGCTCGTTTAACTTTACTGTTGGTCACAGATGGCGAGGGGATTTTCAATAAATTTGTTTTCTTGCCTGCGTCGATGCCTACCCGTTGACGTTAAAAACAAAATGACTTTTTCATTTGATGTTCGCACACCACGCCGCTGTGCGTGGCTCGCTTGCTGAAAACTAGAATTTTTCTAAGTCAATGAGCCGCTCGCCAACAAAACATGTTCAAAATTTAAGCGAGTCGAGCATGCTCATCAAACTTTATGTAAGCGATTCGATAAAACTCTGCTTTAGATTCGATAAAACTCTACTGCAGATGCAACTATGTGCGTGTGTGGTGCGTAAGTGAAGTCAATTGTGCAATAAAAGTAAACAATTACATTTCAGACAATCGTGTAATAAACAGCTTTAAAACGTTTAACAATTGAATCTGTGTCTAGTGCGTAATACGAAAACATTTACAATCAATCAAACAGTACATACATAGCCAAATACATAACGTAACATGTGTGAGCGCGAGTGAGAGCAAACGTCAACATGACAGCAACAACAGCAGCAGCAGCAGAGTAAAAGAGAGCCCCCAGCCAGCTGTGCAGGTCGTCGTGGTCGATTTCTGTTTTTAGGCTCCCCCAAAAAGGAACAAAATTTTTCAGTCTAAATTTTGTTATTTACATTGATCTAAAAAGGATTAACGAGTGTCAGAGAATTAATATTTAAACAAAAAAAATTGTTCGTTATTGAATTGAAAGAGCGCTTAAGGGTGAACTACATACAATTGTTATGCAGATATTAAATCTGTACAAACTCAAGTGCATCATTTTAGACAAACTGCGTCACACTTGGACATTTGTTATATTTGTCGCCAAACTGTTCGATAATTATTATCGAAAAGCAATCAATCAGCAGGAACAGCCCCAGCAGCCCCACCATAATAACAACAACAACAATAACGTAATGGAACAAGAGATACAAGAGGAACTGCCAGAGGAGCAGCAACAGCAACAACAACAGCAGCTGGAACAGGCGCAAGCTGATTTTGTGGCACGTTTCAATGCAATTGCCGAGCCAATGGATGCCAGCGACATGGAGAACGAGGATGCCGATGATGAAATCGATGTCGATGTCGATGACGAGGACGACGACGTTGATGACGATGAAAATTATGTAAGCGAAGAGGATGAATCCGATCCCGAATTAGAGGAAATGTATTCTGATGGCGACTGGACAACATCGAATGATGAGAGCGAAATGTCCACAACCATATCGAACGTGGGCTTGGGACCATTAGAGCCAACCGAGCCGAGGCCAGCTCGACCCCTGTACACCTTCCAGCCAGCGCGATTGGTCAGGTGCCAGTTCAAGGAGAAGCATTGCATTGGTGGATTTCCCCTGGCACGCAGTGGCCATCGAATTATTGCATCAAAATCGCATTTGTATTCGCTTGGTGGATACAATCCGCGCAGTGCGCTAATTGCCGCTCGACGAGGCAGGTGCCTCTTGTTCCAGGAGCTCTGGAGTTATAATTTTGCCACAAATCGCTGGAAATTGGAACTAAATGCGGACAATGCTAGCAACATGCCCACTGAGTTGGCCTCAAATGCGCTTGCCATTCACAATGATGTGCTGATTGTGAGTATTGAATATATATAGGGAAAAGGGAAAGAGAGAAACAAAAATAGATGCAACTCTAAGTATGTGTGCGTGTGTGTGTGAGGACAAAAACACAACTGTTTGAGGTGGCATACGCCCCCGCCTCCGCCTCCAGCCCCTGTCCCTGTCAACGTCCGCTGCCCAGTCGAAACTCGTTTTGTACACAAAACATAAGTAATAATCGTAATCGTTATCGCGCATAATACGAGCGACATTATTTGCATTCGTCGCTGGGCGCCGATCAGCTTTGGCTTGGGCTCAATGCCACGCCCGACAGACAACGATACACGTTAAGTCATTGTTGTTGTTGTGTGCCCTCTTGTGCTTTGGTTATTCGCTCTTGCTTTTTGTTTATACATTCTAAACATTCGAGACTCAAAAAAAAGCCAAACAGCTGCGCGCTGTTTGCTGCCTGCTGCTTTGTTGCTTAGCCCGCTGCTAATGCTGCCATCTCTTTTGTGCGCATGCCCAGCGACAGTAGCAAGAGCAACAACACCACTAACAGCAGCAACAGCAACACCAGCTCATCCCTCTTGGCAATTACGCAGTTGTTTATGTTGCTGCATGCAACAACTTGTTTACCAGGTTATCCCCCCTACTCCAGCCTCCTCCTCCTCCTCCTCACCTCAACTCAACTATGACAAAGCCCAAAGCATTAGTTTTCCACTCTATTGCGACTTGCGCGCGCTTTTTCTTTCAACATTGTGGTTTTTATTTTATTCATTTTTGGGTTGAGACTTTGTGAATGTGGCAGCGACTGATTGTATTTTAGTGGCTTTTGCTTGATTTACCGCAAAATTTGTCCGACATCCACAGCAATCACGAGACTCGCCAAATTATGTTTATTTTGTTTTTACTGCACAGAAAAACCTATTTTCTCGAATATAAACACTAATCAAGTTTATGGAATTACTTGGCTAACTGTATATTAATTAGAAAGTCGATTGTATTCCATTTCAACTAAAATGGCAACAGATTCAAGACCCTTTACAGAAAATAATTCAATATATGCTGGTTCATATAACTTCACAATTACTTTTAATTAGAAAGTTAATCATTTAACATGGTCAGAGACCCGCTTTCCCACATCTCTTTAGCCCCGAAGTACGCCCAGATACACACACACACTCACTGACAGAGGAAATCATAAAGATACATTTGTGTACAACTTACTCGCAGCATACTGCAGACACATGTTTCCGCTTATCGCGAACTCTGAGCTGCTGCTGCTGCTGATAAGCCATGAGCATCGCCAGCTTCTTTGTTTGTTGTTGTTGGTGTCAATCTGCTTATTGAATGCAACAGCAGCAACAGTTGCAGACCAGGGCTGCCTGATTTCTATGGCATAAAATAGCTAAATTGATATTAAAATTATTTTTATAAGTAACGGGTATAAAAATAAGCTAGAAAACTCCAAAGAAATTATCTAACATGCTAAAGAAAACGTTCAATAAATAATAATAATTACATATTTAATTACTTAATATTTTTTGATCTGATTGGGCTTTTCCCAATCCATGCAACAAAAGTTGGATCATTTAAATATTAATTTTTTGAATATCACCAGATTCTCATATTTTATTTCTTAATCTGAATTTTAGAATCTGCATCCTGAACGTTTTTCCTATTGTATTATGTATTATGTTTTTAAGGTTAACACTGATCAAAAAGTATATTGAAGTTATTTGACAATTCGGGAAGTAGTAAATGAATTTTTAAAATAGCAAGATTAATGCATTAATTAATAGCTAATTCCAGCTATGAATGTGTATAGCTAAAAAAGCAGAACTATTGGAAATGCGTGCGATATTCCCGCTTCCGTTACGCATCATAATATTTAGAGATAAATGTAGAGGGAATTAACAAAAATTTCCCATCTTTTTTTGCAGTCACATGGCGGCACTGGATATCCATTTGGAGAGTCATGTTCGAATGATTGCTATGTGTATCGCACCAGCGATGACAGGGCCGGCGTGGAGCGTTTAAAGGTTAGTGGGGATTTGCCCACGGCTCAGTATGGTCCTGGCATTGTCATACACAAGCATTATCTGTACACGATTGGAGGGACGACAGGCTTTGATTATTCCTGCGACGTGTACCGCTTGGATCTGCGCACAAAGGTGTGGGAGAACGTTTACATATGCCGCCCAGAGATGCGTGACGATCCGGAGGGTCGTTATCGCCACGAGGTCGTCTACGATGGCAAACACATCTTTGCGCTTGGCGGTGGCACATCGAATTCGGTGTTCGATCTGCAGCGTATACCGGCATACAATCTGGATGCAAACAAATGGGATTACTTTGATACACTGCCCGATCGGAGTAATACGGCCTGGAGCCAGAATGACAAGGGGTATCCGAAGCCGAGGAAATGCTTCTCTTGCGTGCAACATCAGTCGTCCACTGGCGACATTGAAGCGTTTATCACTGGTGGTCTGCAGGTGAGTAGATCTCATCAATCTCATTTCATCTAATAATTATTATTCTATTAAATGTAATCTAATCGAATTTAGGGTGACTTTTCGACCTATTTCTCCGATATCTGGAGGTTGAATTTACGCACCAAGCAGTGGACCATCATTCAAACGGCCAGCTTACCGCGTCCATTGTACTTCCACTCGGCGGCGCATTCGGACAATGGCTGCATGTACATCTTTGGCGGCATTGAGTATAACGACAAGGAGATGCGTCGTCGGAATGATCTCTACAAGATGTGGATGACCATACCAAAGCTAAGTGAAATGTGCTGGGATGCCATCACTTACTACAACGATAATCTCGATCTGTACGATCGCAAGGCATTGCTCAGTGCTGGCATACCCAAGAGGTTCACAGAGCGCCTGCCCCCTCAGCGTCTTGTTGGCGATGATGATAAGCCGGGCACATCCATTGTTACATCGCTGTACTCGATTGCGAAACGGGCCCGATCCCAAATGCAATAATAGGCATAGGCATAGGCATAACCATGAGCATCAGATCCTCCTCCCTCCCCAATGAACATCAAATCCCTGCCCAAAAATAAAGTTGTGAATTGATAATGTGTACTGAGTGGTTGCCCCTGTGTTGCAGTTACGTTTCGGTTTATTGTTTTTTTTATGAGTAAATGAGAAAAAATACGATGAAAATGAAAATGATAAAAAAAATGAAAATACGTTATTTAGTTTTGAGCGAGCGCTGTGATCGAATACGAATACGAAGGACATTTATATTTATACTGCATACAAACAAAAATATGTGTATTTTGGATATGTCGTAGACTCGAGTTTGAAAGGCGAAAGGCATGTTTTAGCATGTAAATAAGACGTACATATGTAATTAAGTTTAGATAGCGGATCGATAGTACGAGATGAAAAAATTTTAAAATAAAAATAAAAAAACAAATATCAAGTAACTGAAGAACAGCCAGCGCACAGTCCACCCACAATCCACTATCCACACACAATTAATACATACATACTTATAATAATAATACTACCAGTATATTCTTCCAAGTAGTGCTGTTTTGACTTCCCCCTCCCCCCTGGCACGCACACCCCGTTTCCCTTCACCTATGCAGAGAGTTTAACATGCACGCAACCTTGAAGGCTACACCAAACAACGTCATATAGAGGAAGTATGAGCAGAGCAGAGGCAGGTCGTTTGCGAGAACGAGAACCTTTCTTCTGGTGCACTCTCTCTCGCTCTCTCGCAAACTGCCCAACAGCAATGTACTTCCAATGTATTTTTTTGTCAACGTGTGTACATAATACTTAGACGTAGTAACTATTTAATTAATATAAGATTACGTCTTTATTGTGGTATCTTGAAAGGCACTAAACTGAGCCTGCCCAATAATACACATAAACAAAGTTTGCTCGATATTATATATACACATACATATATATTTTAGCCCAGGCTATACATTTGGTTGACTTTAAGTTAATAAAGTTTTTAATGTAACAATATTTTGTTGTTCGTTTTTTTGTATCTGTAAATTGCGTCGCATAATTTAATTTTCAGCATATTCAATCCCTGTGCGGCAGCTTTAACTTATTGCGTCGTTGGGGTGACCTAGTTTTTGGTTTATTGTCCTGTGAATGAATTTTGGCTGCACCAATTCAAAAACTGAGTCATGCGCATTTCCGCAAATGCAGCCCAAAAAAGTAGTGTTAAAACGCAAAAGACATTTTTGGGCCCCTTTTCTCGGTGGTTGTTTGTCTTTCAATCTGTTGCTGCTGTCAATTTACAAAGAGCGTAGAACCGTGACCTGGTTTATCTAAATGCATGACGTCATATAGTAATTTGTATGGCCGGAAATTGTCTTATATATTTGATGTAATTATCAAAACTGCATTTCAGTTTAAACTTTCATTATTATTATTTGACTATCAGTTATTTTTTCGTTTTTTAAAAAACTTAACATTTAAATCTCAGCCCACTGTTAAATGAGGCGCAATTCTGTTAGAGAGCAGCTGTTAAGTGTTCTTAACATACATTTGTTGTTCGCGTTTTCCTGTGAATGTCAAATCTGTTGTGGGCGTAAATTGTTTGTGACTTTAAAAATAGGAAAAACTACACAAAATGCTAAAACCCAAAGCGCTTACCCAGGCATTAAGTCAAGCAAACACTGGCGGCGTCGAGAACACACTGTAAGCAATTGACGCAACAATAAATAAGAGCTATAAGCCCAAAAACACTTTACTTTTCACTTGCAGTTTGTTAAGTCAGGAGGGTGCTCTGCTGGCCTACTCCGGCTATGGAGATAAGGACGCGCGCATTACAGCTGCCATTGCTAGTAATATTTGGGCTGCTTATGAGAAACATGGCCGAAACGCATTCCGCGAAGATCGTTTGACCTTTGTGCTGATTGACTGCGAGTGCGGACATGTGGCCATTACACAGGTGAATAGTTCAGATACAAACCCAGCTGCAGTTTTTGTTAATTACCCATTGCATTTTAGGTGGCCAGCGTACTATTGTGCCTTTATGCCAAGGAGCATGTCGGCCTGGGCATGCTGAAACAGAAGACAATGGCCCTGGCCGAGTACTTGGAAAGGCCGTTGAAGCAAATCTCGGCATCGTAACGAGATCAAGAGCAAATGTCTTCGGTTTCGATTAGTCTTAAGCGTAAAGCCTGTTTTGTAGTTGGTAATTGTGTACATATAAACTAAGCCAATAGCTTTTGGATCGCAAATAAAAGAGAATGGTTTATTTATGTAGAACTTTTGTATACGCAGAATAGCAGGTAATTGTTTCTTGTATGCGTGTTTTATAAAATGTTGAAGAACTTATGGCTAACTATGGATCTCCGATTGCTTAAATTAAACCAAGCAGTTTTTATTCGATGGCGTACAGCTTCAAGGTGCGATCCATGCTGGTGGAGGCCAGATACTGTGCATGCTTCCCAAACCGGACGCCCGTGGCAAGTGCTGTGTGATCGTTGAATACCTTCAGGTCCTGCCACTGTTTGCACAAGTAAACCCTGTAAATGGAAACACAAAAAATAATCAATAAATAAATATTTTAGACCCTAGCAACGCGATAAACAAACGGCGTTCCTTAACTGAAAAATGAAAAAATTGAAACGAAAAATTTATCGCAAATATGAAGGTAAATTAAAGTGCAATTAGCTGGCAATTTATTAATTTTTCAGCTTTACAGACTACATACGACCGGAGGATTACTTGGAGCCCAATGCACCGAAGCCCATCAACTTGTGCATTGACGATTTTAATGCGGTAAGAAATACAAATGAAATGTATTTGAAATAATGGATTGAATCAAGTTTGATGATGGCTTTTACAGCGCGGCGAAGTTGCCAATCCGCGTGCACCATGTGTGGTCACCACCATTGATCCCGACTACATTAAGGATGCCAGTCTGCAGCGTCTGGCCAGAAAGTTCCGGATGAAAACGTTAGAGGATGCACTATGTCGTGTAATCTTTGTTTTAATTTAGTAATATGTTTTCATTTGCAGTGATATTTTATTATTACGCGACATAACACGCAACAAATTCATGTGCTACTCCACGCAGGAGATGTTTCTCGACCGGAAGCGCGAGGTGGAGCATCAAAACAAACTATATGAGGAGGCGCAGGAGTTTCACAAGTTTGCTGACGAGTCTTTAATGAAAATGAAGGCCAACGAGTTTAAGAAAATGTTGGAAGCGCAAGAAAAACTAAAAAAGCTAAAGGAGAACAAGGTGGCCGAGGAACTCAACCAGGTGAAGCTGCAGCATCAACGTGTGCTCATGGAGGTCCAGGAAGTCTATGGTCGCTTTCAGTATTTGCTTAAGCTGATTAGCTACTTCGATGACACTGTGGAGCAGCAATCGGAGCAGGTGGACCCCAAGCTAATAATGCCCGAGCACATTGTCAGCATGGAAATCAGCGAACGACATCCAGCTGGCTTGGAGCAGGTGCAGCAAGTTAAGGAGTACATGGAGAAAGTAGTCAAGCCCTATTTGGAGAAGAGAAATCATTTGAATGCCGACATTTGGATCAAGGGCTATGAGCGGAATCGCATGAAAGTGTCCAACTACAACAAACGCTTCACACAGCTAGCGCTGCTGAACCACATTGTGGGCATGCTCCACGACAAGTCGGTTGGTTGATGAACTCCACTGAAAGAGCTTTAGAGTCCACATTTCATCTGTCATCATTGCAGGAAAAGACCCAAAGACGCAATGCGAGCGCCGTGGTGTTTCTCAGAAAGCCAGATTTTCTACAGGGTCGAGTGGCTGCACTGCAGCAACGTGCCCACGAGCTGTTCCACGACTTTGAAGAGTCATACTGCAAGGAGTAGGTATTAAGTTAAAAACAGTAATAAGTTAATTAACAACACTTTTAATTGCGCAGCAAACTGAGCATAAAACTAAATAGTATTGTGCCCGTGATCTTGAAGCAGCTGCAGAACAAGGTGCGGCCGGAGCAGCAACAGCAACATCAACAGCCAAAGAAGGAACCAATCAAGTCGCCAGCACAAAAGTCCTCCAAGCAGTGGCGTACACTGAAGGATTTGGAAATGCCAGCGGCAAATACAAAGACGGCCATCTACAAAGACGAACAAGACACTACACTGGCCAAATTGGAGAAAATACAAACATTCGCCCTGGTAAGTCCTGATTAAGTTGATATGCGGACAGTATATGAGTTGTTACTACTACAGGAATTGCTGGGTAAATTGGACACCATACCGCCGGCAGAGCTTCGCAGACTAGAGCAGACCGTGCGATGTCGCATGGCCAGGCAGAAGGAGATGTCGCGTCGTGCTTTGGTCAAGCAGAATCGTCTGCACAACTGGATGGAGCACTTCAAGAAGCATCATCGTCTGCAGCAAGCGCAGCGCATCAAGAATAAGGTCTAGGCAAATTAGGGAAAATGTATTCCCTCTCATCGACTCTCTGGACAACTTAAAAATAAATAAATAAAACTCAGCGCTGCTCACCTGACATCTGTGCCGGCAATGGCCAGATAGGTGCCGCTCTGATCAAAGCACAGATCCTTGACCTCGTAGCCGTCGTCCAGTTGTATGGTCTTGAAGTTCTTTAGTTTACGCAAATCCCACAGCTTGACGCAAGCATCATCCGCTGCAGTGGCCAAATAGTAACCGTTCTCCGAGAAGGAAATGGCTGAAATGGGGCCAGTGTGTCCTGGAAAGTTGGCCACATTGCTCTGCTCCTTTAGATCCCAAATCTTAACCTGCGAGTCGACGGTGCCGGTGCCAAAGATCAAACCATCTGGATGGAATTGAGCTGTGGTCAAGCCAACCTCGGCCGTGTCGATGACCTTTGTCAGAAGTCGTCCAGTGCGAATGTCAGAGAACGCCCAGTGCTTGTCCGATGACGTAGACAGCAAGTAGTCGCCAGTGGGATGCAGCGATAGACCAGTGACCGGTCCCTCGTGGCAGCGCAACAAGAGTTGCGTCTGCGATGTGGGCACATGCCAAATGCGAATGTTCATGTCTGGTGAGCCGGTTATGACAGTGTCCTCATTGGGATGGTATATGACCTTAGTGATCTTCTTGGTGTGCCCCTTTAGTATGGCCACCACTTGTTCCGTGTCCTTGTTGAATACAGTAGCATTCTTATCGTTGCCACCAGTCAGAATCTTGCTGTGATCGGCGCTGTTGATGTCCAAGGCCAAAATGCCCGGCACAGACGCCGAGTGCAGGCCAGGACGCGAGGCGACCGTAAGGAAATTCTTAACTTGATCGGGTGTGACCAGTTCATCGGGCACAGTACGTCCTCGCTTCTTGCGCTCCTGGGTCAGCACTGTGGCCTTGTCCTGCAGTTTTTGTATGACATCCACACTCATGCCGGCCTGCTCCATTTGATGAGCACCACCACTTCCAGCTTCCGCCGCCAGTGCAGGCTCTGTAATCATCGATGGAGCACTGACAATGCCCGCCTGAGGCTTTAACGTGGCCAACGCCTCACGGGCCGCCGTCAATTCCTTCTTCAGACGCGCAATCACACGACAGGCAGCATCGTGCTGATACAATGCATGTGACAGTTCCTGACGTGTGGTCTGCAGCTGTTGGCGCTGTGTAAACGAGTGTATCATCAAAGCGTCCCATTCATCCTGCATCGTTTTTAGCGTTGCCGGTATGCTGGTGGCACTTGGCGGCTTTGGCTTCACCACTGCTGGCGTCTTGATCTCAATGAGCTCCTCCTGTTTTAGCTCCTTGCCGCTAATTGGATCGCAACCGTTCTCCAGAATATACTTTTCAATGACGCGTCTTTCGAAAACGGTGCCCGAGTACGGAGACACGACGGGTGCCTCGGGAACCTCGTTTGTAACTGAAAAGCCATTAGTAAATTACATGAAATTGCCACTCACAAAGTAGGCAAAACTTACGTGCACAAACCAAAGCCATCGCGACAAGTATTAAAACGTTTCCGGCTGACTTAAATACGTTTTATAACTTTTTTTACACACGTTTTCTAAAGAGAATCAAGCGCAAAAATTGTCGGCAAAGCTGCTTCTTGCACAATTAACATTCGCAGCGAGCGCAAACGTTTATAATTGCCCATCGATAAGAGAAATCGAAAAGTTAAAGTTGTTTGGCGGCTTATCGATAGTATATCGTATAATTTTAGATGATTGGCAGCACTTGGGGTAATCAGCTGTAGCTGTTATTTAATTTACGCGTGCTGCTTGAATTTCGCTTTATTCCTATTTTATAATAATTATATTAACTTAACAATGCTAAAAAACTTGGTGCACTGGAGAACATGCACGTTTGTGTTAAATAGCCCAGTGGTCTTTCGAGGCGGAGCGGTACGCAGCTTGTGCAATCCCTTCAAACAAAATGTAAATGCAAATAAAAATGCTGCTTTGGAGGCGCCGGCTGAGCTAATTATAAAAAAGCATGCAAATCCTTTTGCACAAGCCACTAGCACACTACTCCCAGATAATTCTGTGCCAGAAACACAAGAAGAGCGTGACAAGAGACTGAAGGTACTGCAGCTTGAAGTTGACATTGCGCATCAGGAGGGACGCCGAGTGCCTGCTTTGGATTTCTTCCAGGACCATCACTGGGCGCACGTGTTGACGCTGCCTTCCAAGTCGGCCCGCATTAAGTACTATGCGTTTCTGTGGCAAATCAAAATGAAAAAGGAGTCAAACCAGCGGAAGAAGGAAGAACGCGCCGAGGAGACGGAACGTCGTGTGGCTGAGATTCGCAAGGAGCGGGAGGCGAATGATCACATCATCTATGGACTGGCGCACACTTCAATGTTCCTGCGCATCTACGACTCGACCATCAATCATTGGCAAAACAATCGATTGACGCGGGCCATGCAATTTGCACCCAAACTGGTGTTGGACTGCTCCTACGATGACCACATGAATCATCGCGAATCATCCTATGCCGCTAAACAGCTGATGCTGTGCTTTGCCGAGAACCGCGCCAATGACGAGCCCTTCGACCTGCACTACTGCAATACCAACTTTGGCGGCAGCTGTATGCAGAATCTCAAGCGATACATACCCACAATGCTCAACCCCGAGTTTCCAATGAATGTACATAGCCAGTGCTTCACCGAGTTGTTTCCCAAGGAACAACTTGTCTATTTGACACCGCATTGTCGCGAGGATTTGGTCACATATGATCCAGATGACATTTACATTGTTGGCGCTATGGTGGACACCGTGAACAATGAGCCATTATCGCTGGCCAAGGCGAAGCGTTTGGGTCTTCGCATGGCACGTCTGCCATTGGATCGCTATCTACAGTGGGGCGCCGGTTCGGGAAAGTCCCTGACCCTGAATCAAATGATCAGCATCATGCTGGATCTGAAGAAGACAGGGGACTGGAATACAGCATTGCAGCACGTGCCGCGTCGCAAGGTCGCGGACTATGGGACTCATCCTAATGATCGACAGTCGTTAAACAAACGCGCCAACAAGCTCAACGTGCGCGTCGATCATCTGCTGAAATACGAAGGCAATGGAGGACGAGCAACTGTATTTGCCAAACCCGAGAAGCTGCGTCATCACAAAGAGGGCATGGATTTCAAACTGGAGAACTGGGCGACGGGCAAGAGGAAAACGAATCGGAGCAGTTAATTGAATGCTTTCCTTGTTAAGTTAATTCTAATAAAGTAAAGGTATTGTTTAACTAATTATGTTAACAATTAATCATGAATATCTTCCACCTTCTTCTCAGTCTCGTGATCTTCCAAGTCAGTTGGCTCATTTGAAGTTCCCTCTGGTTGTTCGTCATTCAATTCGATTTGCTGCTTGATTTTAATCTCTTCCGGCTGGACTTCCTGTATTTCGGTTATATACAATCCCATTTCGTTGGACTGTTCGTCATCTAGTTTGTTGGACTCTTCCTCCGGGGATTTGTCATCTTCCTCGCCGCCTGGTGTCTTTTTGTACTTTAATAGCGTATTTTTGGCGTTAATTGCCTGATAGTTGATACAAGGTTTCAATCCCGCTTCCTTGAGCAGATCCTTGATTTGAGCCTCAAACTTTTGCACCTGCTCCTTGCGCTCAACTGTCAGCAGCTTGGTCTCCATCACAAAGAGAGCCCTTTCCCGCAGAGCACCAAAGAACTCCTTGCTCAGATACGTGTAATAGTTGTAGGCCATAAAAGCAATGTCAAAATGATCCTGCCAGCGTGTTCCCTTCTGCAGTTCCAGTATGTCCAGGATGGACATGAAGTGAATCTGCACACCGGGCACTGGAATCCAGGGCTTGTCGTAGCTCTGCTGTGCCTCGGTGACGTCGCACTCGTTGTGGGAGAGCAGTGGCGTCATTAGCAGCTGCGTTGTGCCATAACGCCTGGAGATGGTGTTGTCGTGCTCATAGGCGGACTGTGTCTGCAGCTCGTGGAACAGCTCGAGCAGATTTCGCTCGGTTACATCTGTGGCCCGAAAGTCGTTCTCGCCGTGCTGAGAGTGATGCATGCGCTCCTCGGAGCTGCGCAGCCCGAAGCCACAGAAGGGTCCGGTTTGGATGTCGCCCACATAGCCGCGATGGACATAAGTGCGTCCGTTGCGGCTCAGGCCAGCTGCCAAGGTTTTGTTCGGCTTGCAGTGCTCGTACTCGGGAAAGACGAAGGCGACGCCGCATTCCCGCCAGTAGCGATACTCCTGGGAGCAGATCTGCTGCCCCTCGCGATCCTTGAGGGTCATGCTCAGGTCCCAGTCAAAGGCGCCCTGACGATGATCGTAACGAGGTCCCAGCAGAGAGCGCACACGATGCTCCCAGCAGCGTTGTATATCGAATACTTGTTCCGGATGCCGCCAATAGTTAAAGGCCATTTCGAGGCCATCACGCTCCCGATACTTGAAGGCGTCGATGTTGAAGATGGGAGCCAGGCGCTGTCGCAGATCCTCATCGCAGATCATGCGCAACAGAGTGAGTCCCTTGGCGGCCATGTAGTGATGGGAACTGGGACGCATCAGCGAGTTGCCATAGATGTCCATGAAGAGATGTGTCTTGCACACCAAGCTGAAGGAGTCGGGTGGTTCCAGTGCCAGGCCGAGAAGCAGCATATTCCTGGCCACAATCTCCACACAGGCATCCAGCAAATAGATGTTCAGCTTCGGCTTCCTGCCATGTGTGTAGCGTTTGGCCATCGTTTTGATCACATGCCGCGGATCGGCGCCTCCACAAATGAGTATATTGATCTCAGCTGGTTGGCCTTCCACTTCAGCATCTCCATCTGCATCATCCAGCAGCTTAAAGGCCTTCACATATTCATCGTATAAATCGAGTGCTGAGCTCAGACCCCAAAACATGTTTGCCTTAATTTCAAATGAACTCTGTGATGAACTCTATGAGAACTTTACTCCTCTGTTTATTTGATTGACTTCAGTTGCCAGGACGACTAGCTCCACTGGCTATTAAGTCGTTGTTGTTGCCTGGCAACGGAACTGGCAGCCTGCTTTGCTTATACCCGCCTTGCTCTCTGACTTTATTTGTTTGGATTGCATTCATTGCATGGATTTGAGAGCGTTGCTCATGGCGGAAATTGGTTTTTGATATCAGCTCGTCTGCAGTGCAGCCACAAAGTCCAAGTCCAAATGGGAAAACTGACGCTGCCAGTTGGCTGGACAAAGTGCCGCGGGGATGTGCCACTAAGAATCTTCTTACTCACGGATGCTGACCTAGCATAATCGCAATGCATTATTCAGTTCAGTTATCGTTGCTTGCTTTTAGCTGATTGCCATGGCCGTCGCGGGATTCCCCTTGTCAAAAGCAGCACAGCATAAGCTAAACTCATAACTGAAATTGACTCCAAGAACCGTTCAACTAACTGTTTATTGCAATAATAAATAATATTTACTCATTATTATTGCTAAGGATAAGCAAAACTCTTTCTGAAGTGCTCTGCTTTCAGCTATGAAAATAATGTCAGCAGACTGCAGCATTCATTTGCATCCCCTGTAATATATGAAAGATGGTATCTCTTAGTTTAGATCAGCATTCGAATGTCTCTCTATTTGAAAGAAATTATCTAAAATACTAGGGGTTTATATTTGCTAGATACATTCGTGTCTCATATTTAGCTCATTGAAATAAGTATATAATGTTTACAAAACACAATGAATTTTTCAAAATTAATCTTTTAATCTTTTCAACATAAGCCATCAAATTATATTCCTATTTAATTATTTCTTTTTTAAAAAAAATATTTTACACTTATCTCACATATTAAATACAAAATTATATTTTTATTTTCCTGAAAATATACAAAAAATAAAATATTTTAAAGTCGTATTAATAAAATGAGACAAAAAAATATAAAATGCATAACACTCTCTTTACTTAAGTTATTTAGAAAGGAGTGCTTTGGTAATAACAGGGTAGATCCTTGTTCCCCCACTTTCTTAAAAAAACTACGTGGCCAACAAGAGGAAAAAAAATGAAAATTATGCATATGATGGTGGTTGAGGGGTGCCCGGGGAAGTACCGATAAAAAGCGTTTACTGTGCGCCCAAGTGGGTGACTTAATCTTCATCCGTAGTTTGCGAGTGTCTTTTGGTAGTTTCTTTCAACTTAACTTTCGCTTGACAAAGCCAAAAACTTCTTAATACATAGTACTTATTGTTGGCCAAAAAAGTCTTGAATGAAAGCAGAGCATTTCAGTTGGTTCCATCTGAAAAGTTTTGGCTACAGCTTGCCTTAATTGCGTGTGTTTCTTGGCTTTTGGTTCGTCAGACGATGCAATATAACGTATACGCAGCGTATAACGAGCCATACAACAGTTAATATTATGCTGCATTCTGTCGTTTCAGTGCAATTACGTTTTCAAATTGCTCTGAGAGCAGCTTTTGTTCACCTAATGCCGAGTCCGAGCTCAAGTATCTTAACCACATTATTTTGAATTGATTATACGGTTGAGATTTGACTTTAAAGGAAGTAGTTTTGGCTTTATCCCATATATATTCTATAGTTTGCTGGCATTGCTTTTTTTGGTCAATCAGTCAGTGAGAATGCTATGCAGTTCATTTGACTGTGGTTCAATAAATTCGAGCACAAAACAAACCTAATGCCTTTCAAGCGACTCGCAATTCATCAGGCCGACAGTTTTCATTGAGTTTCCATTTTCAGTCCGTGTCTCATGCGGTTACTGGTAAAAACAAAAGTAATTAAAGCCGACAAGGCCTGTGGCACGAAAAGGCTAAAAGAATGTCAGACAATGACTGAAAAAAGGGTCAGTTCAACTTTGTGGTTACCATGGCTTATATATGTTATAAACACGATTCAGACTAAAATTTAATAAAAGTGTATGGCATGTTATGCATAAATGTTCCTCTGCTTTGTAACTGGGCTTAAGGTTTAGTCAATTACTTAGGACATGCAGACAAATGATTATTTTATGTATTTGCCTTTAAGGTCATCATGACAATTGAAATGTATGCGACACATGCGACTTTGTTTCGGCCAAACAAAAGTTTGAATAACAATCGATATTGCGAGTATATGTTTGAGAAGGAATTGTAATGATTTTTTTTCCTTTTTTTATTGTGTGTATTGTGTATGTGTTGGAATAAGCGCCTAACGAAAATGGGCCTGTACACTGATAAAAAAACTATCTGAAATCAGGATTTTGGTCTCAGAATTAAAAACTTTGGTCTAAAAAATAAAAAAAACAAATCTTGATTCTAAGAACATTTCAATTAAGACCAAGTTTTTGTTTTTAATATCATAAATTCTTATATAGAAGTAGAATAAAATTTATTATTCCTATTTATAGGCCAAAAAGTTATAAAAACTCAAATCAAAACATCTCAAATAAAGATTAAGCTTCTTAACATTTTAAGAAGAATGAAGTAATTTTTAGTTATCTTGAAAAAGGTCTAAGATCTCAAATTTTTTATTTTTATATTAAGAGCTTAAAATTTTTTAGAATAATATTCTTAGTTTAAGTAATTTGGTTTTGAAATGGTCTATTATTATGAACAAAATATTTAAATTAGAGAATTTAATTCTTAATATTCTTAGTTTTAGTAATTTGGATTTAAATTATTCTTATTTCAAGAACAAAATATTTAAGAGGAATGATTTTTTAAAAAGTGGTCTTTTTTTTCAGTGTAGTCATCTGCTCAATGCCACTTATTCAACGCCGGGAGGTAAACCCACATTTTGGGACTCAGGTTGTCAGTTTATGCTTGGGTTTTCCTCCCTTCTCCCTTCTTCCTTCTCCCTCTCTTTTTGTCGTTCACTCTCTGTCATTTGTTCACTGTTATCAACGGTATTCATTGTCAATGTTTTCCGCAAACTTTTCTCATTAGACATTGCAAACAAAATGGCTTAGTCTGCGGTTTGTTGGCTGCTGATGTGGCCGAGTTTGTTAGTTGGCTGAAATTCCCTGGCTAAATGGTGTCATAATGGCCAACAAGAAAGGCGTAACAACAGTTGTAGCAGACATAACACCAACTGGAATTGCATAATTAAATGCTGTCAATCAAAGTGCAGCAAATTAATTGTTTTGTTTCATTTGTCACACTTAACACATGTCATTAATTAATGTGTAAATTAAATGTAAAACATTTGTTTTACATGTATACTCGAATCTTTGCAAAAACACCTCTTTCCGAGGAAATAATCTAGTGACAAAAACATTTCCATACCCCAAAATAATAAAATTAAATGTAACATATTAATTATTTGAAAAAAAAAGTTATTTTTATTAGGTACGGGGAATTGAGACATTCTAGCGATGTCGGTGATCCCTAAAGTTCAAGGATTTTAGTTCTTCAAACCTATTTTTGAAGTAAAAAAATCTACTTTTACAACTTTAATATCAACTTAAAAAAAAGTTGTGCTAATTTTAGGTGTGATCTAAATGCATAGTTTAATTTAAAATTCAATAAAATAATTTAATTTAATTTAATCAACTATAACAACAATCCATTTTTTAACTTAAAAATTCATTGGTGGCTTGATTTCAGGAACAATAACAATTACTTTTGGATTGTTTTGGCGCTATATGGAAATACTGATATATCAGCTTCAAATTACGAGTTTGTAAGCTTATACAGATCATTAGTTGATTGCATCCTTCAAACAATTAATCCATTTATTTTCATTGAATACTACCTATAGAATTAATTGAGAATATGTAAACAGGCGATGAATATTTACCAATTGTCATTAACTTACTTAACGTTTTCTCCGTTAGGCAGCATCATTAATTTCAGTGCCTTAATTGTTTCCATTAAAAGACTCGAGAGGTTTTGCTGTTTTCCAGTAAAGTTTAGTTTAATTTTGTAATAGACATAGACAGTAGTGTGTGTGTGTGTGTGTGTGTGGTGTGTGTGTTCTATTAGTAGTATATTTAGCACATGCATGTGCTGTGCTTCTTTGGGCTAGAGTTCAATGACCATTAAACTTCTGTTGTGGCACATGCCAAGAACCCGAAATTATTTTGCCGGCATTTATAAATTTGGTTTCCTACATTGAATACCCTTCTGGTCTTACAATAGAGCAAATGTCGTTCAACTATGTTCTACATATGTATGTTTGTTTCTATGTGTTCTATAGGGCCTTAGATTAGAGGTTAAACAAGTTCACATGTTGCATGCATAGAAGTACATATGTGTAGAAATATCGCTTTCTGTTAATATTTTATTTCATTTTTTTTTTTTGTCTTTTCTTTTCATTTATTATGTTTTTGTTCTAGACAAGAACTTCTGATTGTCAGATAGTTATTGAAGTTTACTAAGGTGCAAGTTGAACCGAAACAATAAAATATAGTGCACTTGGAACAGGGTAAAGTTACACAATTTGAACGCTTTGTTATGGATATGGATATGTGACTAAACAAGATTCTCATACACTTAATATTTACAATGCTGAAATGAAATGCAAGTAAAATGTGCGTTAACTTTTCTCATTTTTCCATTTTTTTGGTTTAGCATTAGATTTTTTGGTTTTTGTTTTTAATTTTAGTTTTGTCGGATAAAATATTGTGTATAAATTTATACTTTGGATTCTATTCAGCATTTGTAGCATTTTCATTGTGACAAATACAGTTTTATTTGTTTGTTTTTGTTTTTAAGCATAGGTACGCTTTTAACCCCTTGAAGTTTGTGGTTGTATTTTTTGGTTTCTCAACATTTCTACAAACTATTAATGTTTATACTCGTATATTACTAACAACATATATGTAGATCAAGGTTTTTTTTTTATAAGTAGGTACATACTTAAACATTCTACAACATTAAAATGTCAAAATGGCTCTCTTAAATTACTAGATTCTACAAAGTCTGAGACGGTGGTTTTTGCTTTTAGAGACTACAGACTACAGGAATATCTAAAATATGTAATAAGTATTAACGAAAGTTGAGTTTAACTCGAATATATGCCTTCTTCAATCCTCAAAACCTAATCTCTCTTGCCAAACAGACGCAAACAACAAATTCATTGAAATTCATAGATCACTGAGGAGAGTGTGAAAATTGTTATTGCTTACCATTTAAAACATTTACTTAATAACTATTGTAGATTAATTATCCTTTGTGGTATCCTCCTCCTCCTGTAGCGAAATGATCTATATATGCATGTGTATAGAATTTTTAATTATTAGTAAACATGTTTAATTTATAGTTTTGTTAGTTATTGTTTTACTAAAGCTAAAAGCATGCCTAGTATGCCCAGTTCTACAGTTTGGCATACTTAACTAATAGAAACTGAATAAATGATTATTTTTTTTTAAATATTATCATGGTAGTTGCAAAGTGAGAAATGTAAATGGATCGTGTCCATTTGAGGCAAATCATATACCAAAAGCAATTTGTTAAACTAGACTAAAAATATCAGTTCTAATTAGTAATCGGTATGTTTATCTAGTTACTTACTTGGTCAGTTCCAATATCTTCCATACAAGGAGGCCGACAACTAAGTACAATCTAATATATATTTTTATTTGTGTTTAGATTTGTATTATAAGAACGTAGTTGATTATGTTTCGAATTGTTTGTTGTGTGTTGTGATATATTTTGTAGAGCTCTCAAAAATATTTCAGCACTTGCAGTGAGGTAATGTTTGTAAATATATGAAAGATAATGCGGATAGTGTTGCGATTTATTGTTGAAAATTTGCACCCCAACTCTAAAAGAACTCGTCGAAATCGTCTAAAATGCACAAAGTTATCAATTAAGTACGCTATAGAGAATGTTTTACAGTTTTGGGAAGTGCTTAAAATGCTCGAATGAAGTTAATTTCATTGCACTCACATTCAGATTAATTAGTTTCAAGTGCTGGGAATTTTTGCAAGACTTTCTCCATGCCAACTAAAACTAATATTAATAAAGTACGAACTATTTTATAGTTTGTTGTTGCTGTTGTTTGGGTTGAGTTCTCGGAAAAGCGGAAAAGTCACAAACTTTCGACTTTAATCGGAGTTTAGTTAAGTGGGTAAATTGTCGTTGATAATGAATTTGTTGAAATAATTATAAGTATATAACTGCGTTGGATTTTAATTATTGCTGTTTGCTGTGTTGTTGCAGCTGTTGCTGTTGTTGTAGTTGTTGTTGTTGTTGTTGCTGTTGCTTATTGTTGCTGTGGGGCATGTTGCAGTGAGCTGCGGGAACTGGTTTTCAAACTGGTGGTGGCTGTTGGTTGTTGTTGTTGGTTCGTGGTTAGGCGTTGGTTCGTTGTTTATTAGTTAACCGAAACGAAAAAATGGAATTTCATTTCATTTGGGACAAAGCTCAAACACACACACACACACACACGCACACACATACGTAATTATATAAAAATATATGTGTTGCAACAGCAACAAAAAATCAACAAAACTTGAACAAGTTCTCAAATTTATATACACATCGAGATAGTGAGAAACAGAGAAAGACTATATACATATGTGTGTGTGTGACAAAAATTGAGAAAGGAATAAAGAGGAGAGACAAAGGACGCAAAACTTTTGAATTGGAATCAATGAATCAAAGTGTTACATAAGTAGATCGAGATAAAGCATGACATAGTAACATTTACATATGATACAAAACTTTTCAATTTTCCTCTCTGCTTTTCCGCAACTTCGTTAATGGGGTGGTGTGAGTGTTGTGGGTGGCCTGGGGTACAATTTAGTCGAGAGAGGGAGAGAGAGAGAGAGGAGCAAAACATGCCAACAGAACAACTGCAGAATTGGAGTAGGAAAGAAACTCTCGGCTTACCTCGACATAATCGTATGCTCCAAAACTGTAAATCACATATTATGCACACACACAAACAAAGAGACAGCCACTCACACACACACATAAAATGGGACATGCACAGATTGCAAATTGCAGAGCATTTATTGATTGCATTTAATTCATTTAAATGGCCCGTTCAATTCAATTGATTTAATCGATGCGAACCAATGTGCAGCATCTGCCCCAGACAAATTTGTTTTTGTTGTTGTTTCGTTCCTCGTTTCATGGTGTTAATCGAGCTGAAATTTTATTGATGGCAATTTATGGCGTTCATGTGAAATAATTTACAGCATACTTTTCAGCGTTCGCCATTTCTTTTTTTTCATGTTCATACATTGAACGCAATTTAAAGAAATTGATGCGAAATAGGAAAAGAGAACACGCTTCAATGAACAGCTGGGGAAGTATTGGAAGAATATATATTTATGCTATACACTACACTTACCTGCTTTGACTTGGAGCACACAAAATTCAATTATACACAAACGAAAATAAGAAGAAAATGTACACAAAAGTATTTGCAGTTTTTTTTTTTATTTTGAAACAAATTAAAACTAACTACTTTAGAAAAAACTACAGCTACAAAAATGTGTTAAGTTAAGAAGATTATAGAAAGTATTTTTGGATATTTTTAGTAAACAAAAGTTGTGTAGTGCAGTGTAGAAAGTGCCAAAAGAGTTGTGTAGCAGTTCAGTGGAGTGATGTCAGTTTTGTTTTTCACTGCGTCACGCAATCATTGCAACTGACAGTTGGCGGCTCAGTGGGCGTGGTTGTGGGCGTAGGCGTGGCAGGCACTTTTGGCTCGGATTTGCCACGGAACAGCGTCCAGTGGCAGCCAAAGAAGCCGCATGATTTGGGCTTCTTGGCGGGATTAGTATTGCTTGTACTCGGACTCGGATTCGGATTCGGATGCGGATTCAAACTGGGAATGGCATGCTCAATGGCCATGTGGCCAAGTGAAGCCTGTCTGCTTTGCGGATGCAGCACGAGATCGGTGCGCAGGCGTTGCACCTGCCGACAGTCATAGTTCTCCACCAGAATGATGGGCGTGGCACGTGCTCGATCCGGCACATTGACACGGAAATGCGGCTGCAAGGATCGACAGTTGTGCTGACGTCGATGGCGCCACAGGCTGGACCAGTGGAACAGATGGCGCAAAGTGACCGGACGCTCTGTCTGCAACAGATCACGAACCAAATCGGGCGCCACCAGAGAGTTAACCTGGCCAAGATTGCAGCTGGAATTGGGTGCACTGTTGTTGTTGCTGTGGTTGTCTGTAAACTTGTTGTTGTTGTTGTTGTTGTTGCTGTTGTTGTGCGAGGGTGCGCTGACATAGAATTTGGTACTGGTACGGGTGCGGGTGCGGGTGCGGGAAACACGCAAACTACTCGTCTTCCATGCATCGTGCAGGGTTCGGATGCCGGGCAAGCGTGCGAGCAGATGGATGTGGTCATAGGAGGCGGACAACATACCTGCACGCTCATCCAGATACTCATCGTCATCGGAGGACTCTAACCGGTCCTCCACCAGCGATGTCTGCCTCGACAAGCCCTTTAATTGTTGCAGTTGCAAGTTGCAAGTTGCAAGTTGTGTAAGCGAACAGAGACGAAGCCAATAAAAGTCAACATAAAATGGAAATCAAACGTTATACGATAAATGATGAGAAACGCGCTCTACAAAAAGAAGCCAACACGGGCGTGCTCTGGACACGCTCACATCCCTAAGGACTACACATAGTTTCTACCAAGGTCAGTGATACCAATAGGGAAGCTGTTAACAAAGGGGTGGAGGACTTTGCTTACCGCATTGTGTCGTCGTCTTGGCGGCGATCGTTTGTTCCACAACGCCTCCAGTTGATCAAAGTGCTGGGATTGCGCAAGAGCCGCCTGCTCGGGTCCCAGATTGGCCTGGGAGGCGCCCGTCTTGGTCTCGGCTATCTTGGAGATCTCCTCCATGCTGGCCGAGACACTAAAGCGTCGCTTCAAGCGCTCGTCCACCTGGGCCATCATCACGGAGGAGGTCAAGTGACCGTATTTCTTCTGCCAGGTGTACGTGTCCAGGGAGACTTCCTTCTTCAGCAGCCGCTTCATCTGCCGCTTGGGTCCCTGGGGTCGCAAGTCTGTCCGCGAAATGAAGCAAAAATCAGTCAAGTGGAGGAGGATTTAAGTTTGGCCAAGAGAGTTGTACCTTCTACGTCTTTGCTGGGACCCGAATACGTGGGCAGCTTCACATACTGTGCCGGCGTGTTGTGCAGACAGATGACGGGCAAGTTGTAGCTATCGACCAGCTGGACGAGCACACGCGACACCTCCAGGCTGATGTCGAAGTGGGTGAAGGGCACGTGCATCTGCAGCGACGTCAGTGCCAGGCCACGTTTCGTTTCCCAAACAATCAGAGTCTTGTCATCGCTGCCAGAGACAGCCGTCGAACCTGCACAGAGAGGGCAGATTCAAGAGTTGTACATTAGGAATCCCTTTGCGCTTTTTGACAAACAATATTAGTTAGTATTATATAAAGTGGCTTACAAATATTGTAAAGTAGAAAATATCCCAAGTGGGAAATGAAATCAGGAAAAATATAACCAGGCACAAATTTTGAAAATCTTTAATTTGGATACCCTGAAATATATACAGGCCTGTTTCGAATTTCATTTTCGATAAGATTTGTCGGAATTGAATTTCTTTAACCAGCTATAATTCTCTTACGGCGATATTCAGCGGACTGATATCACTTTGAGTTGATCAGTTTAAGTCCAATAATAGTCTTAATTCAATGTGAATAAATGCATTTCACTAGCTAGAGACTTCAAATTTGGTATGATACCGGACGCAGATCAAGTTTGTTTTTAAGTTTGAATCGGACCACTATATCATATAGCTGCCATAGGAACGATCAGTCGAAAATCAAGTCTTAGTATGAACAACTTTTTTGTTGTTTGAGATAGCTGAACCAAACTGATAGAATATGCATATGGGATGGTCGCATACATTTTGATCAAAATTGCTTAAAATCGGACTACTATATCATACAGATTATTCGAACGGCGTTAAACATTTATGTTTTATATGCTTACATACATATTACTAAGTCTATTATAACCAATAGTCTATTTTATGGAGACTGGCACAGGGTATCTTACAGTCGAGCAAACTCGAAAAAATTGCAAATCTAAACTTTTATTATTTTTAATTTGTATAATAAAAAACTCTTATATGTGATCCCTGGTTATATTTGTTTTTGTTTCTTCGCTTCTAAAATGTTTGCATATATGTATACTTATGTATATTTGTGTTTTAAAGAAGGTGAAGTGGTTGAAATTGAAATTCCTCTTGGTTACTCACCATCGGCGGAGACTTTGACGCCAATGACAGGTCCCAAATGGCCAGCCAGTGTGTGCACCTCCTCGCCAGTGAGCAGGTCCCAGATAAGGAGATTGGTGTCCTTCGAGCCGGAGATGACTTGGGTTTTGTTGGTCACGGAGACGGCCACACAGGTGACTGCATCGCTGTGCCCCACGAGGACTTGGCTCAGTTTGCCGCCCACCGCTTGCCAGACCTTGAGGGACATGTCCCTGGACCCAGTGATAATATGCATGCTGTCCGCGCTAATCTCGAAGCAGGTGATCTCATCCGAATGCGATACGGAGAACTTCTCATCCTCCTGGGTAAGTGACCATATCTTTAATGTGTTGTCCCCGTTGGTGGAGACAGCGAAGCGCATGTTGTTGGTTGCCCCGAGACTCTTGTAGGGTCCCTGAATGGTCTGGAGCACATTGCCCGAGTCGGCCATCCAGACGAGCATCATGGACTCCCGGTCCGTGGAGATGACACGCAGCGAGTCCATCAAGACGACCAGCTGCATCACCGGCGCTGCGTGGCCCTTGAATGTGTGATTGATCTCGCCCAGCGCCAGAGTCCACACCTGGACCAATCGATCATCGCCGCCAGTGACCAGAAATTCACCATTCGGCGCGAACTTGAGGCAATTAACCACACAGGTGTGACCCTCCAGGGTGCTCTGATATTCCGGCGTATTGATCCGCATCATGTGCACATTCCGGCCCGAGGCAATGGCCAATTGCTGCGAGTCGCGCGACAGATCGAAGCACGTGATCGGGGGCAACGTCGTCGAGGGGGAACGCTGTGCCTGCGTGTGCCGCTTGAGGCTTCGCTTGCGCCGTGGATGCCGTGAGTACGGGTTGACGTACAGCTCCTCGTTGCGGAACGAATAGAAGGTGATCTTGTTGCCACCGACGGTGATCAGGAAATCATCGTTGTCCATGGCATAAACGGCTGTGACGGGTCCCGGATTTGGCGGCATCGAGCGCACCAATTTGCCAGAGTGCATGTCGTAGATGAGAGCCCTCGTATCCTCGCAGCCGATCACACAGCGCTGACTGTCCTTGCCAATGGACATGGTGCGTATCTGAGGACATTCCACATTGGATTAGCCAACTCTTCTACCCTGGATCAGACCTACCTTCGATTTGTGGCCCTTCAGTGTGTGCAGCTCCTTGCCTGTGGCCAATGTGCGCACATACAGTGCATTGTCCTCGCAGAGTGCCAGCAGGAATACCTGAAATTACACAGGATTCATACTCCTACTCGTATACAATGCACATTAAACGTAATTAATTTGACATTTTCAACGCTATTTTAACGCATTCCCCGCCATTTGACGCCGACAAAAGATTAAATTCCCTTCCTTTTCCTGTCTCCTGTCACTTCCACTTCCACATCTTTTGAAAGCCCATATCCAATCAAATATTAATAAATTGCATTCCACAATTGCAGAGCTCAACATTTTTTTAACTACACTGAGCAAAATGATGGGCTAAATGGGCAAATTAAATAATGCTCTACGAGTCGCTGCCGTTATTTGATATACATACACAGAAAAAAAAATCCGGGCTATTTAGCCCGAATTCAAGCCGAAACGATGTCAGAAGTGGGGTAATCTCGGATTTTCTTAAATCAAGTACGAAATACTTGATTTTTTCAATCCCGAATTCAATCCTGAAATTCTTAAATTCAGGCTAAAAAAAAAATAATTTTTTTTGTTGCATTTTAACTTTTTTTTCTTAAACATTTTTTTTTTAACTTTTTTTTTTAAATTCTTTTTAAAATTTTTTTTTAAAATTTTTTTCTAACTTTTTTTTTAAGTTTTTTTGTAAATTTTTTTTTTATTTTTTATTTTTTTTTTTTTAATTTTTTTTTATTTTTATTTTCTGTAATAGTTTTTTTTTTTTAATTATTTTTTACTAACATTTTTTTACTTTTACCCTTTTTTTCTTTTTAATTGACGGTGGGAATCGAACCCAGGTTTTTTTCAAACAGGTCGGCGACTCTAACCACTGAGCCACCGAACCGGTTGAAATGAGAGAGGCCGAAAGAGAATAAAGTAATTTGGGCTTATTTTCCCATTTTAATCCCGATACAGGCTTGATTATTCAGCTTAAGTCTGGAAACATACTTAAAAAATGCAGGCTTAAATCAAGTATTTTAGGCTTGATTTTAGAACGGCTTTTTTTTTTCTGTGTAATTATTCATTTTACTGGGCTTTATTCTTAGACAATGTACAATTAAATATTTTTAAATTATTTTTGATATGATGGAAAATATATTTGCGTTTCATTTTAAGGTACTTAAAAAGACTTTAGTTTATTACAAATTAAACATTTTTATGTCAGACTTCTCGAATCGGGAATAAAACCTAGTTTTTTAATGAAACTGATAGACTCTAACCAATATATTAAGTAAATAGTTATGATTTGAATTTAACATATTTTTAAGAATCATATCAATTTTCAAAATTGAGTCAATTATTGAATTAATAAAAAAGCTACTCAAATTATTAACAATTAATAAATAATTGTTAGCAGATATTATTGTAATTTAATTCGGTTTAAGCTCTTTAAGTATGTTGTATAAGCTCTTTAAGTAAATTAATGTTCTTTGCAAGCCTTAGCTTACAATAAATAAAATAATTATTAAATAACAAAAATAAATAGCTTTTTTATTATAAAAAAAAATTACATATGAAATAAGAAGTTCATTAAGATAATGGTTTAATCATAAGCTAATGAGCCAAAGTCGAAACAGCTTTCGAATGCATATGAAAGTCGTAGTCACTAACTGCTTTTGAGGTTAATACATTTTTAACAGTGTGCCTCGGGTTGACTGCAATTTTTCAAGTAAGTCGGGAAATTGAAAAAGGCCAAGAGCAGCAACAACAACAACAATAACGAGTCGAGTCGAGTCGAGTCGAGTGGCAAACGGCAAGGACATTGTTGTTGGGGCCATTTGGCGCATTGCAACATTTCAATTTTCAAGGGAAAATGTCTGGAATACGACAGGAAAGAATGCGAAGCAGTAAGAAAAGGGAATTGAGGACGAGGAGGACGGAGAGGACGGAGAGGTAGACTTTTGCCAGGGATCTTGAACATTGGGAATTTAGCGTGCCGCAGGGCCATCAGGATGTGAGTTAAAGTGTAAGAAAGTTGATTTCCGTTTGCCATTTAACATTTACCATTTGCCGTTTACCATTTGCCACACGGCTGTCCAAGCCAAAATCCAAAAAAAAGGCATTTGAAATTTATCAAGAACTAGTCGAGTAAGTGGCTAGATAACCACACAAATATACACACACTTATATATAAATATAAAAATATCTTTTCTCATGTGTGTGAATGCCGTAAAAATTACATTTCAATTTGGGCCTGAAACAATTTGATTATTTTTTTTTGTTAGCACTCGCGAAATTTGCCTTTTGGGCATGTCTACGAGTAAGAAGGCTTTGTGGTGTGACGGCTCCTTATCAGCAGCAATTTGGCAACATGCTTATAGCCAATTTGTTCAATTTTCGGCACTTTTGCTTAACGCGATAAGCCAAAATTTGGTTATACTTTTGGCTTTAAATGCGTTGCCTTGCGGCGTTGTTGGATAACCAAATGAGTGAGAGAGAGAGAGAGAGAGAGAGAGATGAGTTTTCTAATTGCCAGTAGCGTATTCTGCGATTTGTGTGTGTGTGTGTGTGTGTGTGTGTGTGTGTGTGTGTGTGTGTGTGTGTGTGTGCGAGGGTGTGTGTGTATTGTGTAACACGAGCAGTGAGTTGCAAGGACATGGACAGGAGCTTTGAAATGCGAGAATCTCTTATATCAAAGTGCTGTTATCAATTGCGAGCAGACAAAGACCAATGCGAATATCCTGTCAGCCATCAGTCAGATATTGTCCATATATTTTGAGTCTAGTGTTGTAGCATATACACAGAGAAATAAAATCCAGGATTCCGGGATAAAATCAAACCGCAGTTCGGATATCCAGGATTTTCTTTAGTCCATTTAAGTAAAATTTTTACATTCTTTCTCTGCAATTATTTTCAGAGCTAGAGCAATCAAATTTAGCACGGAGACTTCTATAAACCCCACGCAGGCCAAGTTTGTTTTAGATTTTCGCCACTCCCCTTTTCGACTTCGTAAATCGCAAAACTTTTTACTAATTAACGTTAACTACTATTATTACCTATCATCCCGCTAAATCGTAACAAGACCGGACAAATAGAGAGGTGGTAATGGCTTTTTTTTTTATTTTTTTTAACAATAACGAAATATCTTTTATTTGGTAAGTGTGGAATCCGTACATACAAATTAGCAACATAACCAACACAGATTTGGTATAAATATAATAAGGACCAAACCTCTTGCGTATCGCAAAGGACTTGCAAAGAATATCAGATATTATGAGGGCGCCTGAGGGATTTGGCCAATTGTTTTGGCGAAGCCCAATCTTTTTAAACGCCTTAAAGGCCTGGCTGGGAGAAGTCGTCTGGCCAGTACACTTTGGTGTCTTATCAGTAAATCGCAAAAAACCACCACACGCACAGTTTTCAAGATATTATAATTTTTTTACTAATTATCGTTAACTACTATTATTACCTATCATCCTACTAAATCGTAACAAGACCGGACAAATAGAGAGGTGGTAATGGCTAAACAAAGTTTTTAAAGAATATAAGTGCCTAAAAGCATGCAATAAAAAATATTTTAAAATTCATTAAAATAAGTAACGGGTATTCTATAGTCGGGAGCTCGACTATAGCCTTTTGGCTAAATAGGCTTTTGACTTTTCTGAATATTTTAATGAACAGTGATGGCCATTTTTCACGCACATTGTGTTAATTAAACTTAAATCTTAACTTAAAATCATGATATTTAAACTTAAATTTTTAGTTGACTTTTTTTCTTTCTGTGTAGTATTTCCCACGTCGCCTTCGATTGTTGTTTACTCTTACGCTTGCGATATTAAAGTGACACAAAGTCGGCATTCCAGACTTTGTTGTTTGTCGATTTATAGCAATAGATAGAATGGCAACAAGCAGCAATTGAAGTGTGAGCAACTGGCAAGTATCTCGAGTTTCTCGAGTGTCCCTCTCCCCCTCGCTTTCTCTCTATCGTTGTCGCTGTCTCTCAGATAGCTCTTGACGTGCCTTGGCATACGCATCAATTGT
Organism: Drosophila quinaria; assembly: GCA_035047525.1. Lineage (NCBI taxonomy): Eukaryota > Metazoa > Arthropoda > Insecta > Diptera > Drosophilidae > Drosophila > Drosophila quinaria. The sequence goes on from JAWNPO010000031.1 coordinate 185,314, forward strand.
CACGCAGCTCCTAGCTCCTAGCTTCATAGTTGTCATTGACAAAACGTCTTCGTTTTGCTTATGTTGATATTGTTTTGCGTGCCAAATTGCTGCTAAGTATGCAATACATATTGGTAGCACACACACATACCAACACACACACACACACACACACACACTCGCGCACACTCGCACACATACACAGCAAATGGTACGTCGTCGCCTGGTAGCTTCTATTCTTTTATCATGCTGATTGACAACAAAGGATTTGGCTCGTAATGCGGATCTTCCAAGCCAAAATCACTTATTAGAATTATCCCTGCAGGCCCCTCTATGTCCCTCTCAGTCCCCAATCAGTCCCCCAGTTCGCTTAGAGCTTAAAGCGTTGTCACATCTTTCAGCTGTATCTGCTGTATCTTTAACTACAAAGTATATTGTATCTATCAAATGCAGCTTTAAATTGTGCACACAACAAACACCGAGAAATGAGAGCATTGAATGTGGAAAAAAAGAGGATGAATCCTTGCTAGTCCTTTGCTATATATGTGAATAAACAGTGAAAGAGATTGAGGGTGAGCAATAGAGAAGGTTGAAAGAGGAGAGCTTGCCATTTTATATACTGAATTTAAGCCCAATGCTTTAAAAGTTAAATACACAAAGCTGCAGCTTAACAAGTAGCATTTAAAAAAACAAATTTAATTAAATTGAAGAAAAAACGCCAACATCTATTGAATTTAATTTTAAAAAATATAATTTTTAAAATGTGCAAATTAAATGGCACAATTGCTGACCAATTACAAGTCATTTTTGTTGGGTATAAAATTTGATTATGTCCCCTTTGTATCTATAATAATATCTTATTTAAATTTGTATACACTTTAATTATTTCATTTTAAGTTACACCCAATTCAATTTTGTATTGAGTTACTTTGGCGGACATGCAAATTAAGCATAAAAATCAATTCTCTGTGGAAAATAAAACTGTTTCCACAGCAAAGCATTTTTTGTAAAGAATTGAAGAAATCAGAAAAGCTTTCAATTAAAGTACAAAAGACACGTAAGTTGATCCCAAGTTAATCGCAACTCAAGTTACACATATCATCAAGTCAATCAACTAGTTGTATTTATATTTACATGATTTATGATTTCTCTGTGAAAGTGATTTGTCAAAAATACATATCAAGTGAATCCATTAACTTACCGAATTCCATGATATATCGATGCGTAGGACTGGACTCGTCATTTGCATGGTATTGAGTAGCGTGTAGTTCTCCAGATCCCAGACGCATATGTTCCTGTCATGGCTGGCCGAGATGAGGACATCGCAGGCGCCAGCCACCAGGATACCGCTAACTGGGCCACGATGAAAGGTAATCCGATGTTGCTGCAATGACAATAACAAGACAGATAGACAGACAGACAGACAGACAGATGAGTGCAATACGCTTTTATGGTTCGATAAATGTAAACTTTTAACTTAATAGTATTATGCATGTGGATAGAGAGAAGGAGGAGTGGAGTTGAGGGTAAGGAGAAGAGGAGAGGGGATCCTTGCGTGACACAAGTGACGTTGTTGTAGTTGTTGTTGTTGTCGCTCTCTTTGTGAGTGTGGCGCATTTTGTATGCATTAAGTTAATTACCGCTTGGCATGCGATGTTGACAATGCCACAAAATGGGCTCTGGGCTGTGACGGTATGTGTGGGCGTGTGGGTGTGGGGGCGTGGCAACTGCCGAAAGTCACACAAAAATGCCAAAACTTTGATAAATTACACAAACTTTTAAATGCCGAAAGCAGCGAGCGTCGTAAGCAATGTTCCCAGCATGACTATGTACGACACGGCGTATACGTAATGTTGTAATTAATTTAATAAGCGCCTGTAATACTCAACGCTCTACATGTGCGTCTCTGTCTCTCTTTCTGAGCGACAAGTCACGCCATCACAAAAATGTGGAAGAGAAACCAGCTGCACTTGGCTGAAGCCAACTTTTATAATCGCCTAATTCTCTGTAGTCAACGAAATTGGCTTTAAAATATGACAGCAGAAATTGCAAGTGGCAATAAATCTAATTTATATGTGTGTCAACAGGCGGCGTGGCGCTGACGCCCACAAACATTTGCCACAGTAAACACACAACAAACGTCGACACCCAAGGACAATTCTGGAGCACTTTATATGCAAACATTGCATTGTAGTTAATCACAGTTTAATGTGCCTGTGTGTGTGTGTGTGTGTGTATGCGCTTGTGTTTGTGACTGTGAAATTTCAACTTAATATGATTTATGACATGGACACAGGGAGGCACTTTCGGCTTGACTGCGTCAGGTTTCCCCTGAATCCCCCTTTGAATCCCGTCCTGGAAACCACATTCGTCAGTCGCAAACACATGTTTAACTAGTCTCAAATAGCTGAGGTTGAGTGAACGAAGAGATGTTACCCTAAAGATCATTGCTCTAACTCTGATACGAAAGTTGCAGCTACAGTAAAACTAAAACACAACGAACACTTGTAATATATAAATAAGTCGACTTTTATTTAAAAAATTATTAATATAAAATTTAGACTTTGCTAAATTAATTTTTATATTTGACGTTGTCTTAAAACAGTCGATAAAAAAAAAATAAAAGTATTGAAATTTACCTCAAATTAGGAAATAAACAATGTGATATTATCAATAAAATTATATTTAAATCAATTTTAATTCCTAGCTTAACAAATAAATAAGTTAAATTAAATGAATGTAAATTAAACCTGTTTAAGTTAGCTTTATCAAAGTTTTACTGTAATGTAACTAATTTAATAAAATTACAATAAATTGTAATGCATAAATCATGTTAAATACTCGTATTATGAGTATTATATCATTTCTGTATAGGGTAATATTTCAGCGCTGCCATTTGCCAAACTCACACATACATATATGTATTTATATACACACACACACATTCACACACAGAGATTTTGACCTCATCTGCAATGGTTTTGGGTTTCGGAATTATGCAAATTAATGTGGTTTGCTTTTGTGCGGTTCGCGTCGCGTTTCTGCAATTTTGGCAACAGTAAAACGCATTTCACATTTCGCATTTCACATTTGCAATTTGACTTAGAGGCCAAAATGCTTTTCATAAAATAAGAGAGGGCAGGGGGGAGATAATTAGCCGTTGGATTGCAATTCAATTTCAATTAGGATTCATTTGCTGGACATAAATTTTGTACATGCTGCTCACCAATTTGCCGCTGGCCAGGTCAGTAATGGCAATTGTTGCATCCTCGCTGCTGCTGATGATGAGCGTGTTATTGACACCTGCTGCCACGGCCGTCACTGGCGCCGTATGTGCTCTAGAAGAGTAAGGAGAGAGAGAGGAGTAAAACACGAATGAAGGCATTAACAGCGAAAGCAGAGATTTAATACGCTCAGAAAAAACAGAAAAACCAGGGGTTATAAGATACTAATTTAAGATTGCGTTGACAAAAAAATAAGGTTCATTTCAATCTTGATAAATTCTCGATTAAGTACACTGCAATCTTAAATAAGAATAATGAAATGAATTAGAAAAGTTTAGTATAAAATGCTCAGTTGTTTTGAAAAGTATTTCACACAAACTATTTGACATGGTCTAAAATATTCTGTTTCATTTGAAATTTAAGGTCGTTTCATGAGCAATCTTATAATGTTCATAACAAGGCGGTCTAAATTCAAGTACGAACATTAGAGAGCATCGATTTGTATGGGCCCGAAAAAATGAAAAAATTTTAACATATTTTTGTAATTTCTGGTCAATGATGTTTTCACCAAGAAATCATAGTTCTAAAATAAACACCTGGTCCGCGCTTTTTAAGTTGAAAAATTCATTTTTTTTGAAAACCTATATTTTGTGTGTTTATTGTCCGATTCTGACATACTCAATACTCTTGTTACGGCCAGGACTTTAAAACATAGTTATCCTTAAAAATTAGTCAGAATTTAAGCTATTTTTTGGACCAACAATGTTTTTTTGCTTGAACCTGTATTTTTTGTTAACAAAAAATTAAACACGCATTTTATTAAATTTGCATGAAAAGTGTATTAAAAGATGTTTTACATTTTCTGAAAATAAAAAATATGGGTTCGAGGGAAAAAAAATTGTTGGTCCAAAAAATAAATTAAATTCTGACTAATTTTTAACGATAGAGACGAATCGCGAAATCGTTGTTCCAAGAATGAAAATTATCTTTAAAGCACATTTCCTCCTTTGGTTCTATGGACTTTTAAAAGCTCTGGTCCTAACAAGAGTATTGACATCAAGTATGTCAGAATCGGATAATAAACACCCAAGATATAAATTTAAAAAAAAAAAAATGAATTTTTCAACTTAAAAAGCGCGGACCAGGACTTTATTTTAGAACTATGGTTTCTTGGTAAAAACATCATAGAATTTACGATAGATTACAAAAATGGGTTACCATTTCTTGGGAAAAAAATCGATGCGTTTTAACGAACATACTTAAGTCAATATCGGAATGACATATTTTTCTAAGTGTACAAGTGGTATGTACTACTAGGGATGGGGAAGGTAAGTCCACTTACTTAATGTGCGCTCGTCGCTCGCGCATGGACACGTGCCACACCATTACGCTGGCATCCTCGGAGCCGGTCAGCAGCAGCTGTGATTGTTGGGGCGCCACCAGGAGGCACGTGACTGCCGCAGTGTGTCCTGTATGTGTGTGTGTGGGTGGGTGTGTGTGTGTGTGTCACAAGTCACATGATTAGCTCGCCTAATGCCTGACCCATTACACATTACAACTTACCCTTGTATGTGTGCTCCAGCGAGTTGCTCATGATGTGCCACTGTTGCACATCGCCCGAATTGGTGGCCAGTATCAGATGCTGCTTCGAGGGCGCCACACAAACGGCACGAATTACGCCCGTGCCCGAAACCGTCATGTTGCGTATCTGGGAGGGCAGCGGGGCGGGCAACCAGCCCGTTAAGGGGACCAGCAATGGCACCGCATAGCCATCACACCACGCGGTGGCCGATCTAACCGTCATGCTCAGCAGCGAGTTGTCATCATCATCATGCTCCCCAATCGGTCGCAGCCAAGAGATGAGCTGCGAGCCCAGCTGCATGGGATCCCGGGTAAGGACATCGCTCGACTTGCGTATCGTATAATAGATGAGCTCGATATCTCTATCCAGTATATAGCAGCGGACGTGCTCGATTAGACAGCGCAGATAGCTAATGGATACCGTTTGCACCTGCAAAAATGCAATACAATCTCCAGTCAACACATAAACTACAATATCACGTATACGCCGCATTAAACTGCAGCTTGATTAAGTTTCATTCACATTCAGTTCAGTTCAGTTAATACTTAATTTCTTGGAAATTTGTTAGTTACAAAATTGCCATTAGTGGTCCTTGCAAAGTTAATTACAAAACTGTAAAGTGTTTGCTTAAGTATGTTGCGTTGTCACTTTTGTAGAACTTTATATATATGTATTGCAAAGTTGCAACATTTACAAAAACGACTTTTGACCTTCAGCTGGCGTTGTCTAGCAAAATGTTAATTAAATCAGGTTGCAGCTGCTTCTCCTCTATCTATTTACAGCTGCTGCTGCACTTTTATGCATTCGTCTAATTGAAAAGCAGTTCGACTGTCTATTAAAGTTGCTCTCACAACGTATGGTCTCATTTGCAGCTGGCTGATTTGAATAAAATTCACTTTTAATATTGCCTGAAATTTCACAAAAAAGTTGGATCCTTTCTTTTGTATTCCTCGCAGAATTTAACTGGATTTATTCGCATGAATTGCAACTGGTCGGATATTAAATTTATGATCCTATGCATTTTTCAACTGTCAGACGGTGATTAAATTTCTATAGAATATGAAAACTTTTGTTAACTACATTGGATTTGGCTACGATTCGCCAAAGCTGCTTAAATAATCATGAATTGCAATTCAGCGCCAAAACTCATCAGGAACAACTTTCATAATGAATGACATCGTTTTAAACAATTAAGCGGCAAATGAGCTGTCAGCTGTCCAAGCAAAGTAAAAGTCTCCATCTCGGTCTCCTATTAAATTTAGCTATTGTTTAAAATGTTATGCAAACGCCTAAACGCTAAAGCCTGGACGGTACCAACTAGTTTGCTTTCAGTCAAATTCAATTAGAAAATTTGAATTTCTGCTAAATTAAATTCGCAATTTTAAAACAGAGTTTAAGCTACGCATTTGGTTTTATTAAATATTTAACGAGTTAATTGAATTTTCATTAATTAATTACAAGGCTGAACTATTTATTTATATGCATAAAGTAGAACTAAGATTTTTTGCACTGCTTAAATTCAAATAAATATGATTCTTTGTTTACAAGTTAAAAAAAATTAATTTTCCTGCACGAAGGAAAATAATAAAAAAAGATTCAAGCTCAATCGAATAGACAAATGTTACTTTGGGTTTGAAAAATGTATCCCCTGGATGGAAAATTGATGGGCTAAGCTTGCAAAGCTAAAAGTTTATTTTTTCCTAATTGAGAAAATAGTTGGCTAAGTTTTAAACTCAACTGAATAAAAGTGTGCAACACCAAATGTGTATAATTCAAAACCCAAGGGTGAAATTTGGGGTCAAAAGTATGTGGATAATAGTTTGATTTCATAGAACATGCACTTAACAGCTTTTATTTCTATATTCAACTCATTGCAAAAAGCTGAAATTTTAAGTTTGTTAGAGGTCAAACCAGCCGTGTTAAGTATAGACACAAAAAAAAATAATTCTTTTGTTGTAGAATGAGTTTCTGGAGTTTGATTGTCTACTTAAGTTGCAGTTGAGGGACAAATGTTGTTAGCTTTTTGGTGTTTTGTGCCCGTGTAGATTGCAAGTCATTTTGAATAGTTGCTAAACTAATTTCCGGCAAAACAGACTAATTGCAAATGCTCGTTAAAATTGACGCACACGGAGAAGGAAGAGGAAGAGGAGAAATAATGTTGTCGACTTACCGCCGCGAGCAGGAAATCAAAATTGCAGACTGCGATTTGCTTGAAGCGAGTTGTGTCATCGGAGCGCATGAGATGATGCCAACTCTCCTCGACGTGCCGCATGCTGTAGGAGACATCGGCGGCAATGGGATTGTAGAAGGTGGATGTGTCGTCGTTGTGGTGTGTCGAGGATGATTTACGGCCCGCCGACACATTATCCTTCTCCCGTTCTTTGTCCTTGTGCGGCTCACGTTCTCTTCCCTCCTTCAGACTGATGACGGACTTCGTTTCGCTCTTGGTCGAATCGTTCTCGAGCGTGCTCTCGTCCTCATCCTGCGGAAAGAACAAATTGGCCAGCTCCATGTGCAGGCTGCGTGTGCTCTCCACACTCATGTAGCGTCTCTTGGCAACGGCGGCACAGTAGTTGTGGCGCCATTGGATCAACACCTTGCCAGACATAATCTTGTCGTGCAGCAGCAGACGTTTATCTACGAAACACACAAGAATTCACAATAATGTAAGAATATTTGTAATAAACAAGAAGATTTGAAGCCCTTGCAAAACATTGTAGATATTTAAAACTTCTTTCCAAATAAGTTGGAATTCTTGTTCAAAATAAATAAAATGACAGAAACATATCAAAATTATAAAACTACATTATTATAGAGTATTTTCCTTCAAATTACTTGCCACATTTCCCAGACTTTCGCATTTGTCAAGATGAAGTAAAACATAACTTCCTTTGTTTTATCCTAATATTGTATTCGAAAACGACAAGTCATCAAAGCTTGTCTTTTAATTTTTTCATTTAAACATTAAAAACGTACAAATGCATTCTCGATCCTGGAAATACCCATATGTGTCCTATTATTTTAAAAAAACAAACATTTCGATTTTTAAATATTTTCGGTTTAGCCCATATGTTATGTGTCATCGGATAGATGATTTAAGTGGGAAATACATGACGTTCTTGTACTGATAAGAAACAGTATAAAAGAGCAGCACTGAACGACATTTTAATAGATTAACCATACATTTGCAATGAGGTGGACACTGTTTGCACTCTTTACAATTCTCGTAGCTGCGGGAGTGACAGCGAGTAAGGATTCTACTTAACATCTCATTCTTTAGAAATAAACAATAAATATTTTGACTTATCCTCAACGTAGATAAAATAGTAATCAATGGCGTTTGTGAGCGTTGCGTGACAAATCGTCCTATAATTGGACCTGATAGCCAAGGATATGACTATGAACAGCAGGAAGGTCAACAAGAATATGTCACTCGTAATACCGGACCAAGACCAGGATATGGAAATGGCTTCAACAACGTACCAAACGGACCTCAGCAACGATTTGATAATAACTACAGCGCTGCACCGAACAGACCTCAACCACGATTTGGTGACTACGCACCGAACGCAGAACCTTTTAGTAATAAGTGGAGTCCAATCGGTAATTCCCCCAACTGGAGTCCATCCGGCAATAACCAGGCCAATGTACCACGCAGCGATCCATCGAGATATAGCAATCCCCAAAACAATAATCCCTCTAACTGGAATTCATTCAACACTAGACAAACCAATGTACCAAACAATGATCCATCGGTATATGGCAATAACCCCGGTAATTTACCAAGTACTGATCCATCGAGATATAGCAATCCCCAAAACAATAATCCCTCCAACTGGAATTCATTCAACACTAGACAAACCAATGTACCAAACAATGATCCATCGGTATATGGCAACATCCACCCCAATAATCCCCTCAGCTGGAGTCCTTCCGGCAATAACCCCGGATATTTACCAAGTAGTGATCCATCGAGATATGGCAATACCCACCCGAATTATTTCCCCAACTGGAGTTCATCCGGCAATGTACCACGCAGCGATCCATGGAGATATAGCAATCCCCAAAACAATAATCCCTCCAACTGGAATTCATTCAACACTAGACAAACCAAAGTACCAAACAATGATCCATCGGTATATGGCAATATCCACCCCAATAATCCCCCCAGCTGGAGTCCATCCGGCAATAGCCCCGGATATTTACCAAGTAGTGATCCATCGAGATATGGCAATGCACAAAACAATTATCCCTCCAACTGGAATCCATCCGGCAATAACCAGGCTATTGTACCAAACAATGATCCATCGGTTTACGGCAATATTCACCCGAATAATCCCCCCAACATTAGTCCATTCGGCAACGGCTTCCCCTTTACCCAAGAGACGGCTCAACCATCCAGTGGAAATACCAACCCGAGTCATTCGAACCAAGAATCCACTTTAGATTATGTTAGAAGACGAGCCCAAGAAGCCCTAAAGCCCTAAGACGTTAGGGGTCGATAGTCAGATAGTCAAATGCACTAAATTAAATTTCAGTACATGAAATTAAAAAAATTTTAATAAATATCTATTAACAAATACTAATTTCTTAAAATGTGAAACGGACATAATTGGGAAATGCCACGAAATCAAAACGTATCCATTTATATTCCCAAGTTCTGGGGTTCCCAAGATTTGGAGAATGGCCTTTAAGATTCAGATAATCAGCTTATTTAAATAAGAATAAGGGTTTCTCATTGTGCGTATTGCTAATTCCACTGATAAACGATGTGAATGCTACCAATTGATGTGTATCAACATTAATATACATACCAATATATATATATATTTTATCACAGGTCGTTAGCTATGGAATTTCCAAGAGACAGATGTTTCCACAGAAATTGATTAATTCCCTCAAAAGTTCAACATTTTATTAAAGTAACTAACAAAAAAATTGGTGAATTAAAATTTTTAGCCTAATACATTTAAATTTTAGTTTCCAAACTACAAATTTTGCCAACTTTATTATTAAATAAACATTCTAAAATATAAATAATGCATTGATCAGGTCTGTTGCGGCACTAAGCAAACAATACATAGAGGCGTCAAACAAGCATTTTTTTGAGCGCAAATGATTTGTATGGCATGCGACCCCAGAGCCTTCGGCAAAAGCCGAACGCTCTTCTCAATAGAACCCAGAGCGAAAGAACGCTACAGAGAGAGAGAGCGCACAGAAAAATGTTCAGTCTTGGATAGGCACCAGAACAGTGAGCACGCTCTCTCGCTCATTATCATTTGTGTATGTGAACATGCGCACGCTTCTTTGTGTGCGTGAATGTACACATACCAACAGCGCTTTTGCAATGCGGGCTCGATCACCCGATACCCTGTTTTAAATAAAAGCGGCATTTTGTACAGTTTTAATCATTACTTATTATTATTTTTGGTAATGGTCTGTCCCTTACAGCACACCTCCAAAAAAAAAAAAAAAAAAATCCAAAATTAGGCCCTATTTTATGATGAATTTAGGTTTAAAAATTATGTCCGGGTCTTTTATAGTTTTTTTTTTTTAAATTTTTGAAATTTTAAAAAAAATGAATTATTTTTTTGTTCTTTTTTTGCAAAATGAACTATTTGAACGTTCTTTTGAGTTTTCCAGGGTTGATTTGAGCTTTGCATGGTTCTTTTTTTTCGGTTTTATGTTACGTTTACCAACACTAATTTCGCGTTTCCCCACACTTTTATTTAACGGGATCCGTACATCATTTTTATTCGCGTAAAATTCTGCAAAAATGTCGTGCACAGGCTGTGAAGTGGGTATTAAGAAGTTCGACCAATTCAGTGAGAGTGAGTTGTTCAGCTTTCTACGACAACACAATGTCATTCGGAAGGATCGCACCTGCCCAAAGTGTGGTGCGCAGTGCACACTTCAATCTCGCGGAGACACCATTTTCTTTTTTCGATGCCGTGCGCGCCACATGCGCCAGCACGGAAAGCAAAAACGAGTAAGTGTTCAGTGCTGCTTTCAGGAGAGTGTGCGGAAGAACACCTTCTTCGAGGGAACAGCGTTGACCATTCCGCAAATTTGTTCGTTTGTGAGTTGGGACTGCTTACGTTTAAAGGACGAGACGAAATGCTTGATGAAAGAGCATGGATTGTGTCGTCAATCCGTCATTGATTACAAAAGCTTTTTGAGAGAAGTCTACATTGACTGGAGCCTCAATAATAGTCGACAACAAATTGGAGGTCCTGGCAAGATTGTGGAAATAGACGAGGCCAAAGTGGGGAAGAGGAAATACAACTGCGGCCGAGTTGTTGAAGGCCAATGGGTGTTCGGAGGTATAGAGAGAGAAAGTGGCGACTTCTTCATCTTGCCTGTCGAGCACCGAGATACAGTGACATTGCTCGCCATAATTAGGGAGCGAGTAGCCGATGGGAGTACCATCATGTCAGATTATTGGAGGGCGTACAATTGCTTGGAGGAGGAGGGATTCGTTCACCAGACGGTGAATCACTCTAAAAATTTCGTGGATCCCGAGAGTGGTGCGCATACGCAAAACATCGAACGATTGTGGAGGGATATGCGGGACCACATTCCACGTTTCGGAAGGAAAACCGAACATTTTATTGGATATTTGGCTAAATTTCAATTCCAAAAGAAATTTCCAAGCCACGCAGAAAGGGTTCATGAGCTCTTTATGGCAATTGGTAAATTGTATGACCCGTACAAAGAAGCCATAATCAATCTAGATGCTCATGCAATCCTGGTTAGTAAAACGTGATTCAAGCGCCGCAGGCAAAAAATTTTTAAAAAAAAAAATCGCGCGCGCGATTTTTTCTTTTTAAAATTTTTTGCCTGCGGCGCTTGAATATCACACAAACCCCCTCCCCCCTCCTCCACAAATGATCTACTTTCCTTAAATACTAGTTGGGAGTCTCTACAAATTGTTCTAATTATCTATATTTTTATCTTCACCACCCTTTAGGATGTTGATGATGATGATGATGACGTTGAAGATGATGATAAAACTTGATTATGACCACATGCATTGATTTCCTGACCTTGCCCCTCACCTGCTTTACGATTTTGACGAATACTAGTGATTGATTGATGATGACCCCATGCCATTTCACCTGACCTTGCGCTTAACCAACATTTTTGATGATGCCTTGGCATCAAATCGGTCCTTTCCAGGACCACCAAAATTTATCCAAAGAGATTTACTTATTTTCAATAAGTTACATTTTTTTTATTCAAATCTTTGACATGATTCCGTTATACAGTGTTGGAAATCACGTTAAGAATTAATGAAAAAAGTAGTGTTGATAAACGTTCAAAATGAACAAAAAAATAGTTCATTTTTTTTAAAATTTCAAAAATTTTTTAAAAAAAAACTATAAAAGACCCGGACATAATTTTTAAACCTAAATTCATCATAAAATAGGGCCTAATTTTGGATTTTTTTTTTTTTTTTTGGAGGTGTGCTGTAAGGGACAGACCATTACCCAACAATTTATCAATTCGCTGAAAAAAATAAATATAATGCTTTCATTTAAAACATGGTATCGGGTGTATAAATTCCAGTAAGTTTTCATGAAAATTAATTATTTAATTATCTCGATTGATAGTCAAAAAATTATTGACTTAAAGTACTTGAAAATCGCTTCCACAAAAATCGAGTTGGCGATTTTTTTATCATATCGATATCGATATCGATAAGACTTGTAGCTTGGGTATAAACCAAAGAAAGAGAATTGGTTCAACTCACCCATTTGACTGTGTATCTTCTTGAAGCTGGCGAAGCTAAAGTGTCCGCATTGCGTTTCAATCTGGGACTCCGGATCGTCGGTGGGCATGAGTAGCTCCAGCAGCTCCGTCTCGGTCAGGCCGTACTCGGAGCAGGTGATGTAGGCAGCCAGGCTGGCCACCGCCTGTCGGCCGTAATGCTGCTCCAGCTCATCGAACTGATGTTCCATATAGGCCACAAAATTGACATCATCACCGCACTGCGGTGGTCGCTGCAGCTGCGTGAGATTCGCTTCGAGATTCAAGTCAAACTGATACTCTGCCGACTTGAATCGATCGCGTTGCATGGGAGTGAACTTGAGCTGTTCCACGGGCGTTGTGGTGCTGCAGATGATCTGGACATTCCAGGGCAGCGAGGTGGGCAGCCAGGACAAGGCGGCGACAATGTCACAGTCCAGCGGATTCAGCAGATGCAGATCGTCGATGAACAGAAAGAGGACATCATTGTTCATGTCCTCGATGCGGCGCAAAAGATTCTGAAACCAGTTGCTGATGTACAGCGGATCAAAGGACGCATCCTTCGGTAAATATCCCTCGGGTATGTTGAAGATTATCGAAATCTGTTGGCAAATCACCCGCAACAGTTCCAGATTATAGGCCGATCGGGGCGTGGCCTTTGCGAAGCGAATCACGCGATGGACTCGTGTCGAACTAAACCACCCGGCCACCTGACCATACAGGGTGCTAATGAGCACGCTCTTGCCACTGCCGTGTGCACCGCGTATAAAGTACGGCGCATGACGGCTGCCATTCTTGAAATTGGCCATCAGATTCTGTCGCAGCTGCTGTGGCACCCGCGATTCCAACAGAATCACGTTCTCCGTGAGCTCGCGCAGCATCCGCAAGTGTGTCGCATGCTCGTGAAAGATTTCCTGCAAATATGAACAAGAGTCAAATGCGGTTGAATGGATTCAAAAAGTCTGCAACCAAATCCCACATTTGCCAGGCCATACACCACAAATCAAGACTGAGGCCGAGTCCGAGTCCGAGTCCGAGTCCTGGCAGCTTGTCATCAGCACTTCTTATACACAAAGCCGTTTACATTTCTGCCAGCACTCGTTTCCTGATAGGAGCATACATACTAGTACATAGTATAATGCCAAAAGTATCATCCGCTACTGTCTGTATCACTGTCAGTTCTTCGCTCCTCCCTTGCACCGACAATCTCCTCTTCAACTGACTCAAAGTGAATATAAGTGACTTTCAGTGTGTGTGTGTGTTTGGTCGTAACTTTGTTTACCTGTGCTGCTGACTGTGCCACCTGCCGAACTGAGCTGAGTTCACCTCCAGCATGTTCTCTTTGTCATGACTGGTAGTGGCACGTCTGCCACTAACAAGTACTCCCTTCCCTTGCCCTTCCCTTATCCATCCTGCCCCTTTCATATTCATGCACTCGAGAGCTCTCCATCTTCGTCTTTGGCTCTCTGTCTCAGTTGTCCAGACTCAACTCATGCATACACTGAGCACGCTACAAACAATTCTAGAATTGAGAGCTCAAAACATGACCCTCTAAAGTTCGCAAATGTGGATTCAAGTCGCTGTATCTAAAGCTTGTTAAGCTGCCCCAATAATAAAAATAATGAAATGCTTTTTGAATTTATCTTTAAAGCGGGTCTCCTTACTTATTCCACTTATAAAATACTTATTATTAATACTTAAAAATTATAAAAAATACTAGCATTATAAAAAATACTAAAAAACACAATTTCAGTAATTATATTAAGTTTTCCATCATATTTAATAAATAAGTAGTAATACATTAATTATATTGATAAATAATTCATAATTAATAAAATATTAATAACTCATTTTTACCGCTAATTAAAAAGTTAAAAAATAATGGATTTTTGCATTTAATTTTAATTCTATTCACAACTGTTCATTTTAAATGTTATTTAGAATTGCTGTCTTAACTAGTTCAATAATTTATGAGTCAAACTTGTGGCAGTAGCTTGTTGAATAAATAAAGCTCTCTTAACTACATAGTTTCATCATTTAGTTTCTCGCAGTGTAAACATGTTCGCCGGGCATTATGAAGTATGCTTCTGTTCTGTAAGCTGCTTTTTCTGTGTAAATCTGATTGGTAGGATACATTTGCGTTGTAGCTTAACCACTAAATCAATATTGCCACTGAGAAGCTGCGGTCACCGACGAATACTTCCACACTCGGTCTGAGTCTGTTTCTGGGTTGGTTCAGACTCCAAGTGGCACTTAGACAGACAAATGCAGATGTGTCTTGAAAGTGTTGCTTAATTAGCTAGACATTTTTGCTTTTGCTTTCAATTTGATTATAGAAAAGTTGCGTATACGCCATGTTGCAGAGTGACTGGGTCGAGTCTCTACTCTTTGCATATTTCATGGCAGCATCGGCTTCAAATGCCACAGCATTTTGTCAAAGTGCTGAGCTGGCTGAGGGCAGAAGGACAAGTGGGAGGTTTACTGACTTTAAAGGCATTAAAATGCGGCTGCACTTGGCCAAGGGTGGTTGCTTGTACGGGGGCCTGACTGTATGCGTCTGAATGCAGTTTCTGTGTCGCTAAGTGCAAACACAGGCACAGCTCGTGTGGGCGCTATCAAGCACGAGGGGGGCGTGGCTGCATTGTACACAAGTGTAAGTGTGTTAATATGTCAGCAGCAATATTGTGTAGCAAGTGTCTAAGTGTAAGTGGAAGTGGGTGTGGCAGAGGCATGGGGCTGAGGCAGGGGCAGAGGCGTGCTGCTGCTGCCAACGCTCTCTAATGGGGCAGCTTGTGGCACGCTGGAATTACGCGGCGTGTCCTTCGCTTTTGCCCAAGTTGAAATGTTAAATGCTTTTAACAAAAGCCAACGAGTGGCGGACGCAAGACCGTGGCCAGCAGAGTGGCAGCAAGACCGGAAGACAGTGCCTCCCGCCACCCTACCACCCTCCCCCCCACCCCACAATGGCACCCGCATTCGCCCGCATCGTCGACAATTTGGCCAACTGCTTAAAGCCTGCGGCATTGAAAACCAAACAAAATTCGCCTTGTTTACGCCGCCAAATGAAGATGCCTTGTTAGTGGATATTGGTTTTTGCTTTTCGTTTTCTGTTTTTCTTCGTATTACTTTTAGGCCAGGTGGCAATTCAATTTCGCAGGTGTTTCGGCAAATATTGATCATGGAAATTTTCCAAAGTAACCCGAGATAAATTCAATATAGGCCCAAATATTATAATTTAAAATAAAAGCAGACCCTAAAAAGGTAATATAATATATTCTGGCCTTTCGTTTTTTTTTTTTTTTTTTTTAATTTTATCAGCTTTATCAGTTATATAAAAATCAATACAAAATTAGATTTCTGAATAAAACAAAATAAAACGAACAATAAATTGAATTAAAATATTAAAAATTGAATGAAAAAGGAAACTGAACGTCAGAGAGAAAGTATAGTATTCTTTTTTGGATCAATTTTGTTAACCATAACAAATTTAAATTTATTTCAATCAGCGTTGACTACGTTCATTCAAAGATTGTAAAATAACCCACATAATATTAAAAAGTAAAACCAATTAGATTATGTTTCTGTTAAAAATTTGCTTAAGTATAAACTACTTATTTTGTACATTAAATTTTCTTCAACTCTCTCAAGTCACTAAAGTTTAAAGTTGAGTGTGCTACAAGTCATTCCAAACCAATTGTCCACATCTCATGGCAATTTCTCTAGGAAGCAACTTAACGTATAATTTACTTGTCGAACACAAATTGTGACGCACATTTAATTAACCTGCCCAAAGCGTTTCGAGGGCGTAAACAATAAGAAACGTATTGCGAATTCCCTTAAAATGTTTGAGCATCTCCTCAAGTCAAACCACAAAATTTCCACAACAAGTTTGAAACATTTTGTTTTCATTTTTGTTTTTGGTGTTGCCTTTGGCTTTTTGGGCTTGTAATTCGGGGAATTAATTTATGACTGTGCTTTTTTCTTTCATTCTTCAATGAAATACATACTTTGCTCAAAGCGAGTAACAATAATAACCGTCATAAGCATGGAGGAAAGTCAGACTCTGACCCTCAAGATAAGAATAAAAATGTTATGGAATGAAAAACAAATGCGGCTGTCAGGCCGAAGAATAAATTGAATTTAATGCTCGGGGAATGAAGCAGTGAAAGGCACTTTGTAGTCTGTCTGTTGTATTAATTGTCCCTTGTCACAACTCTGGCTCTTCTCGAAATTGCTCGTACTCACCTGCACAGTCTTTTTCCTCCCCTTGATTACATCGGGATCATTAGTAATGTGCGCCTCGATTAGCAGACGCAGCTTGTCGGTGACTTTATTCTTGAATTTACTTAAATATGCTTCATGGTCCTCATTGTCCGGATCTATGGCCTCGCTTGTGGCGCTGCCAGGCACACTGCAATTACAATTCCAACAAGAACAATAACACACAAGCCATTACAACAAATTACGAGTATGTGTCGCCAATTAAATGAATGAGTCTCTCGAGAATACGACAATAGTGTGGACACTTACACCAGCGTCGTGTGATTATCCGTTGATAGGTTCATGGTCAGCTCATCTTTGATTTTACGCAACCGCTCGCCGGACTCAACATCCCGACCGCTGCTCTGGGCAGCCCGCTCTCGGAATACGGCCAATATCTTTTCGCTGGAGTGAGCTGATTATATATATACAGAGAGAGAGAGAATGAATTAATGAAAGTGTATGAGTACCAACATAAATTGCACCGTTTATCTATGACGAGTCAAAACTTTATTTTAAAAATAATAAATTGCTTCTTAATTATTGAAAATCAATAAAAAAAAATATCAATTTGTAATTAAACATATAATGGACATAAAAAGTCAACAAAAAATGTAGAAAACAAGTCTTCTTTATATGGACGTTGATGTACAGTACATTGAAGTGGCCCAAAGGACATCAAACACGGGGTTATTGACGCGTGGACAAAGAGACAGTCAGAGAGAAAACAAGACAAACAAAGCTAGTTACAATAAAAATAAAAAAGGTAGCTAAATGGTTAATAATTAAAGTATTAAAGGAAGGAATGGAAGATAGTCATAATATGTGACAGATTATTATAATTAGAGCAAAGTACACGGAATGAGTTATGATTAAAGAAAAAGTGGAATGAAATTTGCAACTCATTTATTAAATTCATTCAGGTGAATCAATTTCAACATTATTTAGTTTGTGTGGAAAAACTACACATAGCATTATTCTCCGAACAGAAGGGAAATTTATCAATAACTACAGTAAGGAGGCAAGCGAATGTTAGTATTCTAGTTAAGACCCCGGAGAGCAAAGAGCAGAAATCGTTTTTGTAAAGATTCTATTTATTCCTGATGAATCTTGCATTGGGGAGTCCATATACAAAACCCATACTTCAAAATAGGTCGAACAAGTGACACTTCGAACTATTATAAACCTACAATACTACGACATTTTTTAAAATGCATAATTTTTAGAAACATTGATTTTAAAAATAAGAAATTATTAAATCATATTAAATTGAATTGTGACATTGACATTAAAAATTGAAAAAAAAAGTCACAGCATTTAAGTAAGCAATATAATATTTTTGTATTTAATGAAGTATTATTAGTATGATTAGAGAATTTTAGAAAATTTCATTCTAACTCTAGATAGAGTATCTTTTAGTTTGTTTACTTACACATAGCTCGCTGCACTTCCAGCTCGATTTGAGTGCGACGCAGCAATTGAATGCGTCGCATTAAGTCCACATTCGAGTTGGCGGCCAACAGACGCTGCAAGGATTTCTCTAGAAGCATTGCCAATCGTCGTGATTCAGTCAGCCAGGCATCGGGGGGCAGAAAACTAATTAGACAAGAGCACAATAGTTAAGTGCTTGAGTTGTAAAGATTACTTTATCAGACTTTAAGTCATCATAATTCTGTCGAAATTAAATCGATTGAGCTAGTTAATTGGATGTTGACAATACACATAATCAAGTCAAGTGTTGATACTGGCTGCCCTCCCACTTTCTCCACTGCCGTTGTTGCACCAATATTTACATTGTGCAGCTGCAATTGACTTGACAAAACAACAAAGCAAATTGGCCTTGTCAGCAAACTTACCGATAGTCCTGTGTGAGGACCCGTTGCGATTGCGATTGCGATTGTGGGTCGGTGGCTATGTGGGGCAGTCCACACCCATACCAGCGTTCAAGGAGAGCCTCATCATCGGCTGTCGTCTGCTGGTCGGCCAGCAGAGCGGCATAGATGTCCTCGTCGATGTGGGTGGGCAGCGGGGGGCGGCCGATGCCATCGCCAATTAATGCCAGAAAGAAGACACTCTTTGAGTGCGCGTGACACGTGTCAATTTCATGGAGAAAGTCCAGCAGCATATACGGATCCCGTTCGACCAGCGCCACATCCAGTGCTCCAGTACCAAAGTGCATGTCGACAATTTCCAACTGTGCAATTGAGGGAATGCAAAAGGCTCACGAATAACCAGCTGAATTATGGGCCACATAATCTTACCTCAATCTGACGATCATCGTAGAGGGACTGCAGTTCGGGGCCCACGAGTTCGAGGAGCATGCGACGCTCCTGATTGAACTCCTGCTTCAGGCTGGCCACATAAATCTTGATGAGCAGCGGCTTGGGAAGACGCGTCTGGGCGCTGGTCACGCCCCGCAGCGCATTCAGAACACTCTCATCAATGGGCGCGGCCATTTTCGGTCAGTATCTAATTGCAAATTGGCAATTGGCAGTTGGCAACGAGTGATGCTCAAGTTATTGACTAACTCTGTTGGCGTTATTGATTGTTTATGCTGTGTATGCTTGTATGGTTGACTTGTTTGTTTAACTTGGCCAAAATGAAACGGTCGCGTCGCAGCAGCAGCTCAATGCTTTGGCACATGTTCAATATCAACGCGAGCACACCTAAATTATCTGTATCTGTATCTCTATCTGTATCCAGCAGTATCTATAGTATCTGTAACTGCGTGTACAAAACGTGCTTGCCTCAATCCCTTTGCAAGTGGCTTAACAGGGGATGGGGGACTGAGCAACGTTTGCCAGCAGCTCGACTTTGTTGCCAGTCGCCCGTGCATCTCGATCTCGTGCCAAAGTTTACCCTTTTTGTCCGGATTTTATTTTATTTTTTATTTATTCTCGCCGACTGTCGTTCCTACAAATACAAATTGAAAAGCGCAAATGTATTTATAGTATGTCAAATTTATGTAAAAAGTTTTTCTGGTAACACACACACGCACACACACACACTCAGACACACATGCTGAAAAGTTTTTTGGTTGGAAATTGCTGTTTTATGATCATCTCTAGCTGGCTGAAAAGGACGACCAAAGTGTTAACAGTTGACTGCATTTTTGAATTTGAAATTCTCGTATTTTGTTGACAACATAAGGAACAAGTTTGATAGCAAAACAAGTTGCACAAATCATTGGACAAATAATTTGTAGCACAATTTTCATCAGATTAGATGCCATAATTCTCAAATCAGAAACTAGGTCAGCTGAGAAATAATTTAATAGAAAAGTTGGACAGTCGTAAACGAACCTCAATTCATAGCATTGATTACTTTAACTTGTAACATGAGAACATCCATATAATAATAATATAATAAATAATAATTATTTACTGTCCCACATTGTTAACAGTCCACTTCCACTATTAAATGAATACTTAAGCCTTCGAATTATTCAATTTAAATTGTTTTATTGATGACTGAAGAGATTTCTGTAAGTTTTAAACTACTAAAAACTCTCAATGTATAATTTTATTTTATTATTTATAGTCACACATATCAAATTTGCCTGATAAATCATTTTTTTTTATTTAATCTAATTCCCAAAATGGCAATAAATTTCCTTTTTTTTTTAATTTTCATTTTCAATTAAAATTATCATTTATGAACGCATCGAATTAGTGTTCTTTATTTGACAAATTTTCAATTTGAAATACATTTTATTTTCATTTTAGTTACAATTACATTTTAAATTTTTTTTTAAATTTCTAGAAATTTGTATTGCACGATACAATTTGTTATTAGTGGACTTTAAAATCTATTAAATTCAATGTTTGCATATAAACCCAAAAACCAACAAGTAATCAAATAGTTTGTCGCGCAACGCGTTGACTTCAATACTCGTTTTAATAGCGTGTGGGATATAAAATGGGACAGTCAATGAGTTTGGATACACATGAAGCTTTAGATGCCGATACACTAACATACACACCACATACATTTACACACACACACACTCACAGGCACACATACATTGTGGACTAATGAAGACTCAGCGAGTTCTTCGCCTAACAAAATCGATTGCAATTAATTCCGCTTCAATGAGTTGGCTAAATTGCACGTTTGAGTATTGGCAGTGGACTAAGGGCCAGGTCCAGGGCCAATACTCGGAGCATCCGTGGCCTATCTATGTATGTATGAATGGGCAGCTCCTTTGGCTTAGCCTTTTTCTGTATATGTCTGTATTTGTGTGTATATCTTAATCAAAGGTGCGAGTCTAGCGCGTTGTTTCTTTTGCAATTACCAAAGCGTCTTGGCAATGACAGCACGCTCCACTGGTTACCCCTTAATTTCCTTCCCTTTACCCTCTTCCCCTTTCCTCCTACTTCGACGCCTTTCAGCCCATAAATATTTAATTGTCATACAAATTGCGTCTAATGAGTCGTCGTCTGTAAATCAATGCAGTGATGTGAAAATTATATTCCCACATTTCGATGCAATTAAACTGACCAACACAGTAAGCCACAAAAGTCACCATACACAAACAGACAATTACCCGAATATGTAAGAACCGATCGTTATACCGATAGATCCCATTATTAGTCAATTTCCAACACTTTGTCGGCCTACAACTGAATTTCGTCAATACAAAAATCTGACAAGGATATTCGTCCTTGTGACAGCCACAGCAGGAAGGCAGGAAAGGACAGGCAGGAGAGACAGTTACCAATTAATTGAACATGGTCAAAGCTATTATAGTTGGTGTCCTTGTTGTTCCTGGAACGAGCGTAGTTCCCGTCTGCCCCTTGTGCTCTTATCTGTGGCCCGTTGCCGTTGTCCGGTGTCAAATAACTTCCATTAGGAAATCGCATTGACCACGCCTTCGTCTTCAACGCCTCAATGTTCTAGAAGCTAACTGTATGTCTGTGTTTTGTCATGTTCAACATTTTCAGTGAACAGAAATAGTTTCGCATTGGCAAATGTCCATTCCATTTCTTTTCAAATATTTATCAAATGACATCGATGCCTGGCCACAAGTTGCAATTGCAGGTTGCAACAGTTGCAAGTTGTCTGACATATGCAACTCACCAATTTTAGACATTTGTCGTAGCCTTGGCCCCAATTTGTTCCACAATTTCACATACAAATAATGTTAAGCGAACCGTATTTTTATTATTTATTAAACTTTGAAACTCAAACATTCGCGGTTAAGTTTAAATGGAAGACTGTGCCTGTTTAATCGATAAAAATGTGTGTCATACAATTTTGGTCCGCAGCTGGAGGATACATTTTTACTATAGGTTTTTTGTCTATACATTATTTAATGGCATAAAGAGAGAGGCACATATCACATAGAATAGTTTTTAGAAAAATTTATATTGGTATTTCATTAGTCTTAATTCTACAAAAATATCTCAATACAAAGAGAAGATTAAAAGTCTGTAAACTGATTGTTATCTACCACATCTTTATTTAATTTATTTTATCGGTATTATCACTATCTAAACTGACTTCTTTAAGTATTACAACAATGGTCTGTATTGATGTCTGAATATATTATAATTATGAATATACCTGACTAAACTTTATCTTCTTCATATATACTTTTATTATTATTTATTTGTTATTATCTACACCTATTGAAGCATGAAAATATAATGTTGTTTTATACTATTTACGCTCTTTCTAGTCCAACTTTCAAAAAGAGGCAAGTTGCAGAAGCCGCATTTACCGCAGCCATCAACTACAGCAGGTTGATTAAGTAAATACGCATAAGACCAAGTTAAGCCATTAAACCGGGCTCGTTATGGGCAGCTGCTTTTGGCCGGGACTTTAAAGCATCGGTGGGCACGCAATGGCTCCGGGAGCCAGCGGCTGCTAACAAATTCAGATTTCGTGCCCACCGCTGCTTTAAAGTGTTGGGTTAAAAACGACTGTGGAAGGAGGGCTGTGGACACGTATTTGTGTTGGTTTAATGTTATTCTGATAACTGAATGTTACACAGTCATAACTTTTGACCCCCTAGGAACAAAAGTGCGTAGCCCAAAGGATCGAGTGTTTGGTTACGCCAAGTGATTTTGCGATTTCTTTATATATTAGCACAGTAATGGAAAGACGGGGAAGGGGAGGGGGAAACCTCAAACCCAGGACAAAAATAAAATATTGGCTGTGACGCGCTGCGCATAAATAAATTAATGGTAATAAGTCAAAGGCCGCAACAGGCGAACGGCAAGAAGCAGGCAAACAGCAGCAAGACAGCCAGACAGTTAGAGGTCTAAGAGGTTGCACAGACGTGAAGCAGGTTGTGTGTGTGTGTATTTGTGTGTGTGTGTGTGTGTGTGGCAAACACAAAGAAGGCAGACCCAAAAGGCAAACACCAAAACCGAGACAGAGACACAAAGAGTGGCAGGGCGAAAATAAAGTAATGGTCGAAAAAAACGCAAATTCAGCAAATAAACAATGTGGCAGCATTTTAGATAAAACAACAACAACCAACTACGAATAGGTGAAACATGCAACATATGTGTTTGTGTGTGTGTGTGGCACTCATTTCGATTGCGAGGCATTAATAATAAATGGGTCGCAGCATATGTGTGTGGCACACACCAATATACAAACACACACACCCACACACACATACATATATACAAGCACATGCAGACACCCATCGCTTAGTTGCTCATTTTTCTTATAAATATTTAAGCGTAATTCCAACGTCCAAAATTAGAGCAGTTGCTATTCATTTGCACTCGCTGTCTGCAACTGTTAAAGTTGCCACTCCCCCGCTGCCCTGCCCCTCGCCTCCCCCACAACTATAAGAGTGTCCTCAGGCCTGTCCCTTGCAATAAGCAAGTTTCTTTAGCTTTATGGCCTGCATTTGTATGCCAAGTAGGAAAAACTTGCCAGCTGCTTTTGCTTTTGCTTTTCCTTTTGCCTCGAAATTGTCGGACAAACGCCCTGAAAGTATGCTATGAATGTTTTCTTTTTGTTTCGAATACCCTGTGCACGTGCCAAGCGGCTGTTTTGGTATAATGTATTCGATCGACACCTATGTAGTTTTAGTGAAAACTTATTATGACCAGGGACCGTAATCATTATAAGTGTTGTAGACTTGCTCACAAAATAACGATTAATTTTAAGTTAGGAAAGTAAAAAATAGTGATTGGGGTGTTTTTAACATAATTTTAGTGATAATGTAAAAAAAGGGGGGAATGGATAATTTTTTTTAAAAAAATTTTAAGTTATACTTTACTTGTCAACCAATAATCATTATTTTTGAGCAAAAAAATAAAACTTATGGAATGATATAATGATCATGAGTTTTATTTTTTGCTCAAAATAAAACTCAATTTGTAGTTTCTACTTTTTCTAAGGGAATAAAGGCAAGAATGATAAGTATTCCTAGTCAATGAGCCGAAACGAAGCATTATAAAAATCCATTAAAAAAAACTAAAATTCTTGTGTTGAGTTTCAAATTCAGCCTTAACAAATTTACAACTTGAGTTTTATTTTGAGCAATAAAAATTTAAATTTGTTCTTATTAATTATTTTAAAGTATTTTATCATGGGTATCATTTAGTATCATGGGTATCATTAATTAAGGAACTCTTTCTTTTGCTTTTTAATAATATAAATCGATACCTAGCTGTCTGAATTTCTCATTAAAAATGTTATATTAAAATTAAAAATTTACTGGGTATCTTGCAGTCGCCTTAATGTCACGTATATGCTTATTTATATTTTTATTATCTCGTGCGAGGTACGAAAATAGCAACAAGCAGCAGCGAAAATTGCGGGGCACAGCTGAGACGACGACGGCGACGACGACTGAAAGTGGAGCAGAGTCCTCTTATTGTTGCTCCGGAGTCCGGATGCCAGGCTACAGTTCCAGTTCGGTCTCATTGAAATAAAAGTTTATGCCACCCATCAGACCAGACGTGGCTACATTTAGGGACAGTATGGGGTATAAACTGGGGACGAAGACGTTTCGTTTCCCCAGTTGATAAATACAAAATGAGCTGTTGCCGGAGCTGGTGAAAGTTTTGTTGCCGTCGCCCCAAATTGATTTTCATGCTTGGCGTTTATGTATGCTATTTTATTTTTTCACTTCAATTTCTTCGTTTCTTCGACTGATTTCAACCTCTTACGACCGTTAGATGATGCGTAAAAATGGAGCAATTTGATGTTTTAACTGTTGCTCGTTGTGATTACCGTTTTCCTGTAATCAGCCACGTGCCAAGTAGTTGAACATCGCACATCGATGAGAGTCATTTGCATGCCTCGATATGCAACAATTTCCACTCTGATTTGTGGCAACTGATTTCTAAAAAGGGGGCGGGCCAAGTGGCGTATGTATGATTTGTGCAATATTGCTGAAGAGCTTGCTGATTGACTCAAATGGCATGCACAATTGTATGTGCTCTTTCATCCATGATTGCGTATACGTAATGTGGGCCAAAGCTCAGCTGGACAGCTAGACACCCAGCAATGAATGCTCTGCTCAGTTATGAAGTCAATTTCAGTTTCACATGAACCCGGAAAGGTGATACAACCATACTCCTGCCTTTTTTCGGTTTCTGTATTGTTCGTCGGGTTTCGAGTACAGCTCGTTATATCAGAAAGGGCAAATCTTGACCCTTGACAGGCTGTCACACACACAGATACACACATATATACGGTAGCTGGTGGGTTATGCTGCCTTTTCTATTCACATTTCACATTTCAACAGCATGGCATTCGTTTGATTGTGAGCGGACTTTTAATTTGAGACACCAAAATCCTCGAAATGCTTTTGACAATTTTACGTTGCTTACCTGAGGCTGAAGCCTCTGAAGGTCTGTTTCCCGCATTTGCAAAAAATGTAAATAAAAAGACAAAAGAGAAAAAAAAGAGAAAACGAAAGGAAAAAAATGAAAAGACATTTTCAAGTATGTCTTTCATTTTGTGCTCATCGTCATCGTCGTCGTTGTCTATTCATTGTTTTTGGCTTTCAAACTGCTGCAAAAGTAAATAAACTTGCACAAGCAGCTCACGCAATTCATGCTCGACTACATTCAGGCCAGGACTCGTGACTTGGTCTAAATTCAACGCGATGGTGTCGCAGCGCGAGGCAGCGTAGGCGTGGCAGAGTAGGCGGCATAAGCAGCGAGCTCTACATACAATAAAAAAAAAAGATGCCGCATAAATCAAAAAGTGCTGGCGGCCGCTTCTAGCGCTTTGTTTGACTGCAAAGCCTTTGCTCACAACACACAACCACACATTTATTCACATATATAAATATAATGTATATATATATATATTATATATATGTGTATACACACGCTCATGTTTAACAGCCGTGCGCATTTCCGGTCGCTTGACAAATTCGATTTCATGGCATTGTCACGTAAAATTTTTGCACCGAATTTCATGTCAATGAATTTTTGTCGCAGTGCCACCAAAGCAGCAACAGTAACAACAGCAACAATAGCAACAATAACATCATTTGCAATTTGAATTATATAACTCTGAAGTTTATGTCTGTTTGCCAGTTAAGCTCATTGTAGATTCAACCTTGTGGCAGCCACTTTCAACCATCCCAAGTGGCAGACTGAGAGTCTCAGCAGAGTCAACAATTTTGATTCTATTTGCGCATTATTAGGGACGCTTCTTTGCTGATTGGGATTCAATGGCATATTGTGAAAGGATTGTCAGCTTTTTGGTATTTAATTATTAAAGGATTTGCTGCCACTGACTGCCACAACTCGGAACTCGAAACTCTAAAATGAATAGAAGTAGAATAGAAAGGCAGGCAACGAAGGACTTGTTCAAGACAAACATATGAAAGGATATATGATGGACGTAATTTTACTTTAGTTTAATGCTTCTGTGCACACACAATATCTCTGGCTCTTATCCCTGATTTGCAGC
The DNA here is from genome assembly GCA_035047525.1 of Drosophila quinaria. NCBI lineage: Eukaryota > Metazoa > Arthropoda > Insecta > Diptera > Drosophilidae > Drosophila > Drosophila quinaria. Next base: position 212,008 of record JAWNPO010000031.1, read on the forward strand.
CCTATTTTGATTCCTACTTGAATCCCATATGCTCATCGCTGGCAATTATATTGAAAGGCACTTGGGGAGTCATATCAACCTAAACCTAACGAGTAATTGCAAATATGATAAGCGGCTTTTAAATTAATGATGCGTGCTACGTGCCCCAACCACAGGCACAAACCTGTCCCCAGCTTCTGCCACTGCTCCCTGCCACAAATCACATATTACAAATCATTTCCATATTTCCATTTTCCAATTTCCCAGCGAAATGCAAACACAACGACGCAATTTACTGCGTGTGCTCCAATTATGGTTCAAACTTTTCTTTTCGCTCACCCAATACAACAACAACAATCAGAACAACAACAACAGAAAGAAGAAGAGCTTCAACGATAACAAAAACAAATGCGAATGGGATATGCTGACGTTTGGGATTAAAAATTATTGATTACCCCAAAGCATTCAAAGTTTTTATTCTCCCTGACTCCCTCAATTACTGAACTTGTGTATATCCAAGTTTATTCAGTTTCAATATGATTAGCTGCACTTGTGCAACAGCAACCAACAGTTTATAAATACATAATTAATTAATGACTTAATTGTTCATGACCTCAACTTAAGTGTTGGGTTTCAGTCCAAAGGATTAACTATTAAAAGTTTTATGTAAATTTAATTTTAAAACAAGTACATTTAAATTGAATTTTAAAGAAGAAGAAAGAGTTAATAAAATCAAGTATCCTGGGTGAAGATTATTCACTCGTAATAAATAAAGTGATTTCATAATAAAATAGTTGAGGTACACGGGAACACTCAATATTACAGCATTAAAATTGTTTTTTTTTTTTTTTTTAATTTGTATTTCATGAAAACTAATCGAATCAGAATTTAATGCAATTTAAAAATATATGTATGCTTTATAAGTTTTAATATGCTTACTTTCTAAAGCACTGCCAATGTGTACATGGCATAAACATTTTTAATTACAAACTTGACAAAATTAATCAATTTTATGATTAAACTTAATTGGGCCTAGCAGTCAATTTATTAGTTTTCTGCTTCTGCAGCAACTTGTCTTCTCATGTTTATACAATAAAAAATAAAATTGCAAGCATAAGCACACAAATAAATTGGATTTTTCTTCTGAGAAATATTAAGAAAATAAAGCAGCTTTTATGGTTTTTAGTAGCATTGGATCAGGCTATACTAATTTATATATTTTTATATACACATATATACGTAGTTGGGAGAAGCTTGAAGAAGCCAAAGTCAGTTGGCCAAATTGTTTACCAAGTCATAAAATAATTTTGTGGCAATAACATAGCCTCAGTTCAGTTTGCTTCGAGTGCAGACAAAGTTCAAGTTGTTGCCTCATGTGGAACGGTGGCACAAGAAGAAGAAGAGACGGCAGCAAACGCATGAGAGTTCAGCACAGGATCAGAGGGGCAAGGGAGGACTTTTGCACTTTTCATTAGGCGAATTAAGCGAAGCAAACTTTGTGTGCGTCTTGAAAATCAAATTTCAATTGAAGCAGTTTGTCTCGAGTCTCGGCTTTTTTGATTTTTTCAATAAAATGTCCAAACATACTTTTAGAGAATAAGGAACGCACTTAAGTGCGTAACTTGAATATGCACGAAAATGCAAAATGGAAAGTTGTCCAAATGAAAACGGCATAAAAACTTTCTGTTCGTTTGTAAACTGTTCTTTTTCTCCGTGTCTTTCTGTGATTCATGATGCCTGTGCAAGGAGTCAAAATCAAAGACAGATTTGTTTCGAGAATAGACTAGGATTATACTCTTGTGTGTGTTGTATGTATATACTATATGTTAGTGTGCATGTGTGTATGGATTACACTCTTGTGTGTGTTGTATGCACATACTATATATTTGTGTGTATGTGTGTACGTTTTATGCAGCGATTTGCATGTTAATCTCCAGCAGCTGCCAACTTCAGCATTTCCATTTTCGGTTGCAGCCGCAGTTGCATGTGTCATCAGGCCAGGGCCACAACTAGTTGAAAGCTGGAAAACTGGGTCTCCGGTCATGTATTGACCACGCCTAGTTCAGACCACAATCTTTTACATTTTCCCTTTTTGCTGCAGTTAAATTAGTTTCACCATAGGGATTTTTTTGCTTTCAAGGCTTCGTGTGTCGTATTTCTGCACGGCAAGTGCCAACATTCATTAAATGGCCATAAACAAGTGGCGCAGATTGTGCCCCAAACTACAGTAACAGCAACAACAACAAGAACCGATAACTAAGTACATGTTATGGCTTGTTCTCTACAAACGCGACGCCTCAAAGCATGCAACAGTTTATTTATGAGCCCAGCAAAATTGAAGAAGAAGAGGAAGAGAAGCCAGATGAAGAAAATGAAATGAAGAAAAAAAAACAGAGGGAGCCATTTCTCAGAAAAACGATAAAATTCGCACAGCACGCAATTTCGAATAGTGCGGAAAATAAACTGTGCGGTGTTTTCTCTGTTTATCGTTGAGTTTTTTCTTTATGCGATTCATCTTTTTTTCAATTTCTTGCAATAACAAATACTAAGAAATGAAATTGAAAGCATGTTAGAAAATTAATTACAGAATGTTAAATTAATTATTATTTAAGTGACAAAAACGTTGATTTGTATTAATATTTATACAAAAAATAAATAGTTTAATTTGAGAATAGTATTGGTATTTGATATTTGGTATTGATATTTCATAGTATTAAACAAATGCATAGCATAATATTGAACACATTTTCAAAACTTAAATTTATCAGAGAAACAAAAAATAAAAACTTTAATTACTACTACTAAAAAAAATTTAGTTGGTGAGTCAAAAGAGAAATCTAATTATGATCAAATTAACATTCCACAGGGAACAGCGAAAACGGTTAGAATCGAATCTCTCGAAAGCCATAAATGGGAATCTTAACAAAGAAATAAAAATTTAAAAATTAATAATAATAATAATAATAATAACAAAAAATATCAGAAATGAAACAAGATTGGACCCAGTCCGGAGAAGAAAACAATAAAAAACCCATTGCTCATCGGAATCTTTATTAATAATTATATGTATATTAGAGTGGGTCAATTTTTTCTCTACAATGTGAAACGAGAAACTTTTCGAATTTTATATTTTTATTGTTCTTTGACTAGCGCTTGTTAGAGTAATAAATTTATTTTTTATCCATTCAAATGGACCCACTCTATATATTCAAATGATTAAAATTAATAGTTGACATATTCTAAATTTAAGCTCGTACTTTAAAAATATGAGATGTCAAGAAAAAGTTTTATTCAATGTTGACTTTTGTTCATAAGTCATTAAAGTCCAGAATAAGTTGAGGCAATCTCATGGAAACTTCATTGTGCACCAGAGAAAACTTTGTGTGTGCTTATGATATTATTGTTTTTGTAGTTTCTGTTATTGTTCATATTGTAGTTGTTGTGGTTGTTGCTGTTGCAGTTGTTGCTGTTATTCGCAGTTGTCTTCGCTTGGCGCAGAATGTGCGAGCATTTGATATTTAATTAAAATTGTTGCGCACGGACGAAGTAAACTAATTTACCAGACATGTGCATAACACAACAGTATCTACATTGTGTGCGTGTGCTGTGTATGTGTGGGTAGGTGTATTCCATGCTATTCATTGGGTTAGGTGTAGAGGGGCGAGGTTGGGGAGAAAAGCAACGTCATTGTCTTGGCAAATGAAAATAATGAAACGTTGTGCAAATATTTAAAATCATACGAATGTCGCATTTATGTGCTTTTATATTCCACAATGCAGATAAGAGCAGTCACACAGACACAGCACAAAAGTACACACTCACTCACACACACTCTTACGTGGAAAGAGATAATAGCATGGCCATTAAGCGTGGCTAAAATGATGGCTAATTTGCAATTGCTTTGCGTTAAACAGATGCACAAATCTGCGCTGTCAAATGTATGCGGTGAGAAGGCGGCGTCTCTTAGCAACTGCCACGCCCCCACGCCCAACCGTATGCTGACGACTGCGGTTTGCCTGATGTTCAGACAGGCGTGGCAATTAAAGCGCGTGACGAAAACATTTTCAACTGCCACGCCTTCCCTTCGCTGCGCTCCGCCCCTCGCTACGCAACTCGACCGCCTCAATTGGGCGCTGAGCGAATGAAGAATTCTGCGCCCATTTGGCGGCACTGTTTACACAAGCTGTCAGCATTTGTTAATAATTTTTATTCCATCAACTTTTAGCTGCTACTTTAGAGCCCCTCCCACACTTGCCTTCCCACACTTCCCCTCTACCCGCCACCTCTCTTCCCATCCGTCACTCAGCCGCCACCATCTTCATCGGTTTTTGCCGCTTTTTGGATTCTGGTTTCCGTTTTTTTTTTTGTTTTTTTTTGCTGCTTTTGTTTTTGCAGCCATAATTCATTTTGGAAAACGTGAAAAATTTCTGCACCCAGTGTCAGTGTGTGTGTGTGTGTGTGGCATTGTTGTGTGCTCTGTAGTGGGTTACGTGCAGCGTCACCTCGTCACCAGCGTCGTTGTCTAATGGCGTTGCCTTTTATTAAGTGGTTCGAGTGTTGATTTATAGCACTTTGCAGCACTCTGCTCATCCCGACTAACCCCGCAACACCCCTGTTTGCCCTCCTCTTCAACACTAGCACCCTCTGAAGGACAATTTCACACACGTGTGTGTGTGTCCGTGGCCTGTCCCTACCTTTCTATACAAAATTTAAGCGCCCACTTTGCATTTAAAGTGTGTGTGCGCAGATAAATGCTTTTGAGCGCATTACTCATACGCTATGTGAGCCACAGACAGAGCCGAAAAACATTGCGTAAAAAGCCCGAGCCAAAGAGAAAATTGTAAATAAGAAGAGGCCACACTTTACTTAATTGGCGCACCCGAAAACAATTTGATTACTCATCCCGAGATGATAGAGAGAGTACGAGAGAACTTAATAATTTACTTGCATTGCCGAATTATGAGTAGTAATCGTAAGAAATACAGAGAATTTAAGCACGTTTTAAATGAAGAATAAATCAAATTTAATTTAAGATATTCTTCTACATTCATATGAGTTTCAATTTACAATTTTCTTCATGTTTTCCATCCCAATATAAAAACATACTATCAGAGCTTCTTCCTTGCGGTACTTTTCCTTGGTAAACATAAAATTTTTGCCCAAGAAATGCCTTTGACTAAGAAAATTCCACACAACTCTTTCATGCCACAAGACAGAGAACATATTTTGCCTCAAAATATTTTTATAAATATAAGCATACCTATATATCATTTTGTGTAAGAAAACAAAAAGGTAACGAATTTTTGATACTTTGCTTTCTCGATATTCAAATCGAAGGTAACTGAAAGTTGTCTATTGGTTTTCTTTTATAGAAATCTTAATTTTCAGTATCTACTACTGTTAATAATGATTTTAGAATTTTCCCTGCCCTGGTCAAATATGTTATATTAGGTAGAAAGCCTTTATCTGTACTTTAAAGGACTGGTATTTTTTTTCAAAACTTTAATTTAAATTTCCCTATTAATCATTTTATACTTCTGAGTTTATTTTCATGACATCTATTACATTTCCATTTCATACACAAATGTAGATATATTTATTTATATTTATAAATAAACACAGAATTCACCGTTGTTTAATCAAAGCATTTTCCACTTCAATTGCAAGTATTTTTTGAAAATTCATTTCCCCTGACTGTTTACATTTCGAGTACGAGCATTGCCAATGATTTAAATATACAGCTAAAGGCGAATGCAATTTAATTATTGTCTGTTTATGAGAGAAATTACGACTAATAGAACATGCATTCAAAAACTGACTCGTAGACAACACCAAGGCCATTTCATTTATGAAATTCTTTAGCTGATGGGGGAAACCATTTTACTCGAAATATTCTTCTTCTCTTTCTGTGAAATGAGTCAGAACTGAGCTGAGTTGATCTGATCAGATGGGCGGACAGCTGCAATGAATGAATACTCATAAAAACTTTATAGTTTCAATGAATATAAAATTTGAGTATAAAACAACAACGAGGAACATGAATTGCTCAAAAATTGAATGACTACGAGCATTAAAATTGAGCAACGACAGCAACAAAAACAATAACCAAAGCTCGTACTTTGCATTTATTTGCTTTTGAATGCTTTCAAGACATATAAATATATGTGCGAGTGTGTATGTGTGTGTGCGTGAGAGTGTGTGCGGTTTTGCATGTGTGGGTGAGCATTGAAAATCGCAAAAGCAAATATAAACAAGTATTGCTTGTTTACAAAGCTCAAAGACAGCGGCCGCTCGAACAGTAGCAAACGTTCAAAAATTACGCATACGCCAGGGCAGCTAAAAGATTGCTAACAATTCAAAAATTTGTAGATACCCTGTAAATATTCGACATTAGATCGTAATATATATTTCATATAAATACTATCAACTGTTTATTTAATAATTAATAACATTTTCGGAATTTGTTGGTGAAATTAATGGTACGAAATGTATTTCTTTTGGAAAATTCCATTTTAATTTTTGTTTATTTTTTGACTTAATTTTACTTTTGTAAACTTGTTCAAAGGTTGCCCTAATTTATAGCCGTACCTAATTTATTTATAATTATGTGTCTATTCAATTTTTATATAGGATCATTAAATGATGCACTGCAGGTTTCTTGATAAATACGTTTTTTATCAAAACTTGCCATGCCTTATCTGACGTCTGTACTAACTGAAAGGCGCCCAGCGCAAAGGGGATGTTGGTTAAATGTAGTTTGGCATTGGGCCATGTAAGTCCTTAATTAACCGGCGATTAATTATTTGCCAATTTACCCTCATCAACTGCTTGCCAGAGTTCTAATTAGAAGCGTCGCCACATGTGCCACGCCCACACAGCACACACACTGTGATACCCTGCTGTTCATATGTAGAGTATCGTTGTGGCTCATATATTAATGGAGGCCGCCAAACTTATTTCCATGCCACATAAATGCTAATACTCGTGTAGTACATAAATATATATGTTTGTGTATGGCAAGTAAATAGGTAAAGGAATACGAGGCTTTGTTTTTGGCACATTGCTCAAGTTAAGTTACCTCAACAATTTCTAATTAACTGAAAGTGAAAATAGAAGAAGCAACTCTGAAGGCAACTTTTTTCAGTCGAGTTTTTGGACAAGCAAAAGTACAAGTAAGTATAAGAAATAAATGAAAATCTTCAGAATTTCCAGTTAATCAAATGGCGCATGCCACCTTTTCATCCACCTTCAACCTGTCCAACTGCCAACTGCTGCGTGTGTCATAAACATTTTTAATGGCTCATTTTTTAGCATGACGAAGAAAAAGGATGCGAATGCGAATATTGTTTATGGCCCCAGACATAAAGACAGACACATGACTAAAAGCGCGTAATTTGCATTCTAATTCGCATTTGCCCTGCCACGATGATGGCCATTCAATTAAGTTAATACAGCGCGTGTATGTAAAAGTAGTAAAAGGCCATCTCAGCATGTGGGCGTGGCAATTACTGGCCTCATTTCCATGTGGCAAGCAAGCAACTTAAACTAATTGCGTGGAGCCAACCAGCAGCATGGATGATTAAAAATAAAAATAAACACGCCTTCAATTCTGTTTCAGCCTCGTTGCGTTTATTGATCTTGGCATCAAAACGGATGATGTTCAGAGATATGGGAACAAGGATGAGAGTGTCCTTATTACGAGTACTTACTGTATTTCCAATGTCGATTATATTCGTCTCCTCGCTTTGCTTTTGGATTTGATTGTGATTCATTTATAGTATATATGATTAAATCATAATTAAATTGAATTCCTCACTTGCACTTTAATTACACAAGTTATCGTTTTCCAAAGCGAATTTCTGTATATTTCAAAACAAGATTTCCGCTTATTGTGTTGTCGGTTCGCTAAGTAAATAGGATGTGGGAGGAACAGACGGTAAAGAGGGGAGACCTTAACAAAGTGGACGTCTCTCATTTACATTTTGTGCATATTTTAATTGCTCGCAGGCAGAAAATTCGAGGCAACTTTTGTGGGCAACGAAGGAAAAACCCAGAATGAAAAACAGAACAATGGACTTAGCTCGGGCCCCAAGCTAAAAGAGAACTATGGGAAATGTTGTGGTCAATGCACTTGGCATCCACTTTCCCTCTTTTTGGAGGACTTGTGCGTCCGGATAAGAGTGGTGTGGGGGTGGAGGTGGTCCATTTTTAATTGAAAATTAGAGTGAAACCTGCGTAATTTTGTCCTTCGGCTGTCGCTTGCACAATTTGCGTTTATACACTCTTTTTTTTTTGTTTTCGTCTCTTTTGTTATTTATTAAACTTCAATTGGAGAAGTTTTTCAATTAAAACGGCACAGAGTGCACTGTACAAGGGGTTTTTTTAAGGGCTCCATGCGAAAACTTTTGTTTGACCAACTGCCAGTGATTGTGGCCGAGGAAGTGGGCGGGTTTCGGACTCAAGAGCTGTTGATGGCCGATTGCAATGCCAACCAGCTAATTGGTTTTTTTTTTCGTTTTTGCTGATAACGAGTGGCACAAATGTACATACGTATATATTTATATATAAAATAAATATTGCGACGCACTGTTGACATTTTAATATCAATCTCCATCAACATGGCGCCATTGCGGATGCGGATGCGAATACGTAAGCGGAAGTTAAAGTGTTGATGTTGGAATGGTGAAGGGGGTAAGGGTGGGGTTGTAGGTCAGTAATAAGTACAAATGAACTCAGGCAACAGCTGCAATTTTGCAATCCATTAAAAGACAAATAATAAATAAAAGTAATGGAAAAAGCACACATGCAAATTAAGCATATTACGATCTAATGGATGACACCTGTCCTGGGGGATGATATGGAATGGGGATAACCAGGGGTTGACAGCGCCAGCGATCCGAGAACACACACAACAGCACAATTCCAAACATAAACAGTTGAAGATGAAACACACACATACACACACACACATACTCTACACGCTACATGCGTGTGATTACTAATGTTTGTTAGTGCGTGTGTGTGTGCGTATTTGTGTGTGGGTGTTAGAGGGGAGGCAGTGGGAGGTTACATTTATTTACACTTCACTCAGTTGGCCAATGGCTGCTGTTCACTTCGCGCACGTTTCGCGTTCAGCTCAATTTCAAATGATTTTATGTATTATTTCTTGTTTTTCTGCTTTTACCGCTTTGCGCACCGAACGCTTTGAACTACAACGAGGAACTGAAATGACAACGAAATGAAATGAAAGCAACTCGGGAAACTCAACAAAAGCTCCACTGAGCGCAACGAAATGGAAACGAAACAGAGCGAAAACTCTTAGCTAAGCAAGTGTGCGTGCGAGTGGGAGATGGGGAGAAAGTATGTTAGTATGTTAGCTATTGGTTCAGAAGGAGTGGGGGGGTGTGTGTGCGGGGTCTATGTTGCGACAGGGACACTTGTAGCGCGGCACAGACACAGACACAGACCATTCATGTTGCTAGGCCAACAAAATGTTGCAGCAGCTATTAAAACTGTTGCGCGTGCCACAAAAACATACACAGCTATTTCCCTGATACGAGTATAAACAAAATGAGGTTTTTAAATTGTTGCTGTTGGTGCTGCTGTTGGTGTTTGTTAGTTTTATGAACTGCTAAAATATCAAGTGCAGCCAATTAATATCTAAACGAAATATAGTGTGGATACGGTAAGCAATGCTAAGTAAACACTTCTATTTGGCCATCTGCTTGCTGATAAGATAAACAATGCGAGCTGGCGATTCAACGGCTTTAGAAACATTTATTATTGTTGTCGTTGTTGTTGCTGTTGCTGCTGCTGCTGTTTGCCTGCAATGTGTGTCAATCCCGGGCAGCATCGTCAGGATGAGCGAGAGTGAGAGTGCGAGAGCGAGAGTGTAAGCACAGTTTGCGAGAGAGCTTTCTTTTTGTTGCCGCTCAATTGTTGGCAGCGTTTTATTCCGTTTCATTTCCATTCCGTTGCGTTTGCAATTGGCGCGCATTTAAAATGCATGGCATCGCCTCTTTAATAATTTGACGTGCATTAAATTGAGCATCAAATACTCATTACCTTAATTATTTATTGACATCAACGTGGTCTGCCATTGCATAACCTTGGCTGATGACTGGATAAACATTTGGCTCATAGTACAAATGAAAGATTTAGTGGTATGAGGCAAGTTACTCGCATCCTTTTCTGTATGGTCTCTTATGACATTTGTATGACAAAACAACCCTTTCAGGCAGCAAACATTTGTTTAGTCCTGTGTCACACACACACACACACACACACACACACACACACACACACATACATCCTACACATGTAAGTCTTACAAACAAGGATTTAATGCTCTTTTGTGCCATTGTCGCAAATTAGGTAGGAAGATTTATGAACTGTAACTGAGAGCACGCACAACATTCCAGGCCACCTCACTAAAGCCACACAATTTAAATCATAATTATTACAATATTATGATGGCAATTGCGAAAATAATTTAAAGCTTCGAATTGTTTAAAGTTTTCATTAGCATGCTTATAAAAGCCAACAAAAACAAACGGCGTAAGATACTTTGTTCAATGCTCCCTTCTCCTTTCCCGCATGTTGCATGCCACTCGCTGTGTGCCATCAGGTGCCAACGAACTTTTGGCAATCGCATCCCAACTCCAACTCCTAACCAAAAGCTTCTCCCCACTGTGCGCAGCTGGAACGCAGGTGTCTTCGTTCGTCAGCAGCAAATTAAACACGATTAGGTAGCAACAACAACAACAACGAAAACAACAGTAACAAGAACAGTAAGAGCTTTAAGAATCATTTGTGCTTGAGCATTAGAATTTCGTCTAACAGGGAGTGATATCCCTCCCTTTCTTACGCATAGTTTTTCTATCACATTCCTTATTTCACTCTCTCTCTCAGCCAACAAATAAAACAGTTTTCTAAACGTTATATAATATATTCTTATTTTGTCACGATAAGTAAATACCATAAAACCCAAACAAGCTGCAAAGTTTTAGTTTTAATTGTTGCTTAATTCCTTTGTTTATTGTGTGACAATGAATCGTTGTAATATTGAAGACATAATTATAATACATTCCTGACTAAAGACCAAAACTGCATGATTGATTTCAGGGCTAGTCTCTACCTGATGCTATTAAAGTGTCAGCATTACCCTAATATAGTCATTACTGGTAATTCACGACTATAACTTAAGCATTGAGATAACGTGAACGAATATTTTGATGCAATTAACCTTAAAGTGTAATGCATTGATATTTCTAAATAATGTTTGTTGTTCGATCTAAAAATATTAAGTATTTTTTTTAATTTAATTTGAATCACGCGACATGTCGAAAACAGCTCGAAAAACTTGTTTAAATTGAACTTTCAATATATTTTTAGTATTAAAATTGTTTATGGTACAATTTTACTATCTTACTTAATGTAATCGATAGAATACAAACGGTCCATTTTGGAAATAAATATTTAAGAAAATTGGCAAAAATATATAAGAAGTGAATTTATTCCAATGTAGATTCTACATGTTCATCCTAGCGTATATTGCTTAAATAAATAACTTGAATACATTTTTGGAAGAAAATTTCACACGATCTGAGTTTTTGATCAATTGTACGTTTTTTGCATAGGTTGACATTTCTGTGGAAATGCCCATATATATTAATATAATGTATTTATTTATTATAAATTAGTTTTCAAATGTATTAAGTCATTAATAACGCAAAAATACTCAATGTTTTTTGTGTTAATATTCGGCATAACAATTAAATCTCCTGTTGCATGAGCTTATTTAAGTTTGTATGATTTTGTGCATTTTGCTGCTGCGTTGTTTGATCTACCAACTACAATATTCAACAAAAACAGCAATATTGTTATCCATAAACCTGAAAGACTTTAAATTCAATTTGTATGAATAGTCGCAGTTCAGCTTCCACTACAGTTGCGGCTTTAAATTTCCGATTAAACATAATTATATTTCAGTTTCCTTCCTTCGACTTCTCTCCCCATCCTTGGAGTTTCAAAATGTGAGCAGTTTTCAAAACTGAAACTTAATCCGCTTGGCCAGTAATTTTCAGTATCTGCAGTTGGTTTGAATCCTTGAAAGGATTGGGTCACTGGCTGAGTGCCTGCGGACAATGTGGCAATATTCGCTACCAAAAGTTACCGTTACAGTAACGACAGCAGCATCAACATCCTGGTTGGTAAGTGAAATTGCAACATAGCACTTGAATTATTAAATCATTCACTAAATACGTATCTGTATCTGTATCAGCTTATTTTGCACCTACTACTTTTATTCCCCTAAAAGTTTAATTATTAAGTTCAAAATGTTTTTAATTAAAAATTCTTTTTTATACAAAAAATTTCAATCTGAAACATAAATTAAATAAAAAATATAATAAATTTAGTAAGATCAAAAAGTTCTTATTGAAAATCAATTAATAATTTATTGTAATAATTATAATTTTTTTGAAATTCGAATTTTAATTAGCTTTTAATATTGCAATTAATGCAGTCTCCGACGATAAAGACATTTCCTTCTGGATCAGCCACTGGATCGGCTATTGATAGAAAGCATTTAATTGTAGTTAATTCATAATATGATAGTATTATTATTGTAGCACTTACCACTGGCGAAGGCCTCGAGACCGAGGACAAAGATGGTGACAAAAGAGAAGATGATGTTAACAGTTCTACAAAGACTCGTCTTAAACTGATCGTGGTAGGGAATTAGCACCTTTTATAGTCCCATGGTCCTATGCAATTGGAATTACCCAAAAAACAAACATGACGTCTTTGCAGCACATCTGGGAATTTCAGCTTATTATTTTTGTCATGGGTTAAAATTTATGCTACCTTCTCCAAAATACAAAAATTAATTGCCATAAATTAAAGTAATAGGATATATGCATTTAAATCAAATATTTAGATAGATACTTTTAAAATAGTTGTTTTCACAGAAATTTCAATTTTGAATGAATTTCGATTACAAATATTCAGGGATAAGAGACAAGAGTTGAGTTTATATTTTGAGAAAATTACAACTTGTTGAGCACATCAATTGGAAAAGAGAAAGTCAAGAGATTTCCCAACTGGTAGCCTGCCTGATGCCATGCGCTGTTAGCGCATAAAAAACAATGACATCTAATGCCTTTTGGGACTGGGACGGTGACTGAGACTGAGACTGAGAGGGAAATTGGCCATGTCAGTTGTTGCTGCTGGCTGACAAGCTGTTGTTTTGCCGAGCCGAGCCTTCCTCGTGCCTGTCCATTTGATGATGCATCGAGCAGACCCAGAATGGTTAATGGAGGGGGTTGGTTGAGGATGTTGGGTGAGCTGTTCGGCTTACGGACGCTAATCCATCAACAACAGTCATTCTGAGTGCCGACAGCCGCCATCAAAACAAAACCAATAAAATGTTCTCTCCTCTCGATTTCTGTCCTGCCCAGAGGAGCCACAGCAACAGCATCGCGAATACACGAATACACCTCGCTGTCCATTAGAATACATATTCGAAAAGCCCTAAAAATCCATATTCATTGAGGGAGGAGAGAAGGAGACATATAAAAAAGAGCATATGAAACGCATGTCGTGCATTTGCCTTGGCAAAACATCACCTGCAATCAGGACTGGGCCTTTTGAATACAGAGTCTCCGAAGAAACAAACAGAGCAAATTGTATTTTGGCATTTTTATGCTTCAATAAAGTTCAATAAAATGACATCAAAGTGGAAAATACTCGTACGATAACGGTAATGGCAACGAAAAACGTCAAGTAAATTAAAGGCTGCCTTTGGGCATTTTATTCCACTTGAGTAAAATGTGAGAAAAACAAGAGAATGTTAAAAGCTGAACTGAAATTCCCGATGCCAGAGCCATGTCATGTCACGGGGTCAGACGGACGCACAGCTGGCATTGATGGACGGCGACAGACGGACAGACGATGGGAGACCTTTGGTCCCTGAAAGGTCCAATCTGCCATCCAAAAAGGTTCCTCTTTATGGTAATATAAACATGCTCTGCTCTGGAATTAAACAAATTTAACATAACTTAATAAAGAATTTTAGTTTGATTTCAGCAAAAGAGAGCTTTAAGTATGTGACAAGAAAACAAGCTAACTACATTTGCCCTAAGATTACAAGTCCAAAATCTACAACAATGCAATAAAGAAGCCTACAAAATTTGTTTAAAAGCCCAAGAATCTTTTATGTATTTCACTTTACTTATTCAAAAGCTAATTTTGCTTTATTTCAGCTGAAGTGAAGCATTAAATAAAGCAAATCATTCTTGAAAATTATCAAAGAATCCATAGAACTAAATTGGTTGGGACACGCCCTCCTCTTTTGGGAGTATTCAGTTGACTGAGGCATTTAAAGAATGCTTTAAGTTGACGTTGTTTTTTGGGTCTATTTCATTTGCATGCCATTGGCCAAAAGCCCTGGCCTTATTTGACTTGGCTACTTGGTTTTTGGTCATATCTATATCTAAGTAATGGCACGTCACTTTTAATTTGGCCAACGATTTATATAATATGGTATTCACAATCCTCCCAAGCCACGCAATTCCTGCCCCATCCCATGGCAATTGCTTTTGCTTGTGGCGCCCCAGTTCATTTTCAATAAAAACAAAGAGGGCCTAACAGAAAAAGAGAGAGAGAGCGAGAGAGAGAGAGGGAAGAGCGCACTATACAAAGAGAGAGACATCTTCACTGTCTTTATCTGATGGTCTTAAGCACACTTGTCTGCTGGCACGAGTTTATTTCTATTATGTGAGTTTGTTCTGTGTCCTTCAGACCCGTGTCCTTGGCATTGTTTAGTGCGGGCAACTGACACTCATGCTTTAAAGCCGCACGAACTGCCAGCAATTAGCAAAAAAAAAAATAAGAAAATGGCATTTAATTGTTATTAATCGCAAGCCAGAGAAAGCGATGGTTGGCATTGCGAGAGAGATGGAGAAATTAAGTAATATTTATGTTGGCATTGCGATTGCTATACGGAAACTCAAAACGATTGACGCCCACCAGAAGACTATGGCACTCACTATAATATGCAATACATACGCCTTTCATGGCCCTCGCCCTGATCCTGGTCCTGGCCCTTTCCCTGGGTGTTGTCCTGGCACATCCATTAATAACACTGGATTTTCCACTTGAGGTCTGACAATGCCAGCGGCAGGCAGCACTCACTCAACATGCTTCAAGTGCGTATCCGTGTCGCCGTCCATGTCCTTGTGTCCTTGTGCCAGCTTTCTACTCCAATTAATCTCACACGTTTTTGGGCTTTAAGCGACGCCCCTCACATCTCCTCTCCCGTAGGCATTGTTGCCTGTCTGTGATTTCAATTAATCGCGCTAAACTAAGTTATGAGAATAAATGCCACTCGTCAAATGGCAATCAATTAGTCAATGCTTTTCAGCACACAATTTGAGTCTCCTCTCTCCTCCCCGCTCCTCTTACCTGATATAGTTGCGTTGGAGGGACATTACTCAATTACGATATTAAATTTAATGCCCAAGACTTGGGGCAAAACAAGGTCGCTTTTGATCGCACTAAAAGCTTTAATAAGTGTAAATTGCTTTTACCGAATTTTGACAGCAAACAGCGTCTGCCATCCCTCTCTTGCCATCCCTCTCACCTGGCAACAAGGACTCACCTGCATGCCAACGTGCCACTTGTCGCCTTCCTTCTCGACTTCGACTTCCACTCCGGCTTCCACTCTGGTATTTCCATTTCGCTGGGGCGCGTGACCAAATATTTAAGGACTCTCGACGTGAGCAGCACTTTGAGTGCGAATCGAAGCTGAACTGGAATTCTAGACTCATTCCGTCGCACTTGGTTGCGGGCTGGGGGGTTGGGCTCAAGTTGAAAGCTATCGACCTGCATTCCAATAACAGAATTTCGACCTCGCCGACGCTCGCTAAAAATCCAATTAAAGTTCACTTTAACAAAAACAAACGCCGCGAGCGTTTTTCGGCTCAGCCATTAACTAATGCCCAAATCCGCTTAAAAATTTAATACTTGCACCTGTTAAAAAGGGCTGCCTTAGAGGGATTCTCTGTTCTGTTGGTGCTGGTGGAAAACGTTAAAATCATTTGCGATTTCAATATGCCGGCCATTATCCAGGCAACATTTGAACAAAAAACCAAAAGCACCAGCAACAACAAAGCAAAAACTTTGTCCTGTGTCCCTTGCAGCAATATCAGACCCAAATTGACAGAAATTTAATTAACACATAAGTAAATTAATTCATCAGCAAATTTTCGCTTGTGCCAGTAACTTGGTTCAAATGAATGCTCGGAACTCAATCTGTATCTAAATCTTAGCCATGGCTGAGTTTATATTTCGAATCAAAATACATATTTCAATTATCAACAGTCCTTTTTTTCGATTTATCTACAAATCCCTTGTTAGACCCTGTACAAAGTACTAACCCTGTACAAGTAACAAGAAGTCGGCACAGACCCCATTAGATATTTGAGGTCAGTCCATATATGTACATAAATACATATTACAAAATATATGGAATGTCCTTTCTATATCTCAGAGACTATAAGAGCAATAGACACCACTTTTAAAATTTAAGTTCCTCTATACAAAAAGCAGATAAAATTTTGTTTTAGAATTATGCCTGGCTTTCATAACTCAAAAACGACACTCACATATTCATATTTCTTATTTTTATTCATTTTTTAACTATTCTCTTTTTTTTATACATTTTGCAATTTTTCTCTTAAAAACATCAGTAGTAACTGATTTTATAATTGTCTAATACAGTTAACTAATACAGTTAACTAGCTTTAGTCTTCTACTCATAAGCCTTCCCTTTATGAATTAAAAAAAAAACACTTATTTTTTCCAAAGTTTTCTTTTCTAAAAAATAAGTACAGGAACTCTAGAAGTTGTCTGCAGCTTAGTTAATTTCACACTGACCAGCGGTGCTTTAATTTCTATCTACAGCTGTTCATTAAATATTTAAAGCAGCGGTGGGCACGCAATGGCTCCGGGAGCCATTCATATTTCGTGCCCACCGCTGATTTAAAGCATACTTTTGGACGGGCAGCGAAATTCAATCGATATTGAAAGCTTTAAGCTGCCTCATTGTGATCGGAATTACGCAGCTTTCTCTTTTCAGTAGCTTTTCGTATTCCAGCTGTGCAGGTCGCGTTTGCTCTCAGACCGGCAATTAATAATACATAAAACACGATTAAGGTAGAGTCAATGTTTGTTTGTTGCTGCTTTCTTTGTATGTGTTTGTTGTTGTGCACTAATGCACGACGCCAATTAACCTGAAATATTATCTCTGAAATAAACTTTGACATTTCCAGTAGAATGTCCAACAAGCCAGTTCTCTACTTTTCGCCACGCAGTCCACCATGTCGTGCTGTTATGCTGACAGCCGCCGCCTTAGATGTCGACCTGGACCTGCGGTAAGTCAAGCCGAAGCTTGTATACTCTTTCAAATGAAATAATGATACCAAATCTGATTGCTGTTTGTTTGCTGTGATAAGCTTAAAGGCAAGAAAGAAAGCAAAACCCAAAAATAAATATGCCAATAAAGTTAAAACACACTATGCAGGCAGAAACTTGAAAACCGGTTAGGCCAAAAACTCGTCCCGCTGGCTGTTTATACCCGTTAGTCGTTTAGTGCACAGGTACATATATACATAAATTGTATTTGTTGCAATGTACATATAGAACATGTTACTCCTAAAGTGTTAACATTCTGGATCTGGAGCATCAGCAGACGATTCGTCTGTCTGTCTCTCTGTATAAACACCTATGTCTTAGACAATATAAGAGCGAGAGACACAAAACTTGATCTGGAGTTTCTCTATATATTCTAAGCAGATCAAATTTATTGTGGAATTCAGTTTACAAGACTGTTAAAATGGTAAAAAGACCGAATTATCCGACACTTTTAAAATCAAGTCACCAACTTAAGTTTTTTTGGATATCCCAAGCAATCCACCATTATTAATTACTTTCTACATAGAAAGTATTTGTTGACAAATAACAAAAACTGAACTTATAAACTTAATTGATAGTAAGTTGTCCCAACCATTAAGAATAGAGGTATATTTCTACAGAGGTATTTTTATTATATTATATTTCATAGTCTGACTTTTTCAAGTATTTAGTTAGCGATTGCTGAAATTATCTAGTTGCTTGCTCATATTGTGGCTTTTTATTCAGTGTCCGTTGATTAGGGATAAGGGATAAGGGACCGAATACACAGATGGGGACAAAAGAAAACAGCTGCATGATTCTTGATAGTTGTACAAGGACTTGTGATAAAGTGATGATCTTAGGGAATCAGCACCTTATACAGTAACTTGGTCCTATGTAATTGGAAGTACGTCTTTGCACTTTTTGGGAATTACAGCATAATGTTAAATTAATTTCACAAATTATAATGAATGGAAAATACCTTGAACAAGGTTTATTCCCTTCAAAAATGTTTTTTACCGTTTTGTTAAAAATTGTTTAATGTTATCCATATCCCTTAACTGTATAGAAAAAGCTTTGTTAAAGATTCCTTGTTATATATGAGATTTCCTTCACTTAAGATAAAACAATATTTATAATGTTGAACACTGCCTTTTATTAATGTTAATCATCCCACTTAATCGCATTAAGATTTGCTGGCAGCTCGAGCAACTAAATTCAGAAACTCTTTGCATTAGCTCATACATAATACGATGATTAATATTTTTAAAATTGTACTTGATTAACCACTAACACTGTCTCTCACTCAATTTGTACCTGCAATCGTTTCAGCCTTGTCAATGTTAAGGCTGGTGAGCATATGACACCCGAGTTTCTCAAACTGAATCCGCAGCACACGATTCCAGTGCTGGATGATAATGGCACCGTTGTGAGCGATTCCCATGTGATCTGCAGCTATCTGGCGGATAAATATGCCGGAGACAATGACTCTCTGTATCCCAAAGATCCGACAAAGCGTCGCTTGGTGGATGCTCGTCTCTTTTATGATTGCGGACATCTGTTTCCACGCGTGCGTTTTATTGTGGAGCCCATCATCTACTTTGGTGTCTCCGAGGTGCCCGAAGATCGTGTCACCTACATGCAGAAGGCCTACGACGGCCTGGAGCACTGTCTGACCACGGGACCATACTTAGCTGGCTCCGAGCTGACCATTGGAGATTTGTGCACTGTTGCCACGGTCTCGACGGCGGCAGCCTTTGCACCCATCGATGCCGACAAATATCCAAAGCTGTCCCAATGGCTGGAACGCCTTCAGGCACTGCCCTACTACAAGGCATCCAATCAGGAGGGCTTAGAGATGCTGGTCAACCTGGTCAAGGGTCTGCTGGCCGAACGTCAGCAACAGAACCAGTCCTAAACTGTTGGCCATCAATCAATTTGCCTATAAATGCATGTAATCCGAGTACAATATATTTTGTGTTCAATTCATTGGCTGAGTTTCATTTGACATCGGATTTCCTGGAGCAAGGGAAATATGAAGGCTATGACGGAGCAGCCATAGTTATGACCAGCTGCTGTGCCATTGTAATGGCACAAACTTTTTATTGGGTTCGAGGCAACAACTTGCACCATAAACTGAATGAAAATATAGGACAAACTTTTCAGGACAACATTTCATGGATGTTCTTGTTGTTGCTGTTGCTTGTTAGTAATTGATTATGAGCTGTAAGCGATCGCATTTATAGTTGTTAGGCATGTTAACGGTGACTCGAAAGCACTTGAATTTAATGGGACCAGCTAACGAAGTTTCACTGTGATTGATATGCCAGACCAACAAGGCGATAAGAGACAACGACAAAAGCTTTTGATGGGCAGAAAATAAACAAAAGTGTATGGGGAGTATATATATTTTCATGCCCGTAGCAAAACAAAAACAAAAGCAACTTAACAAAACTAGTTACGTATACGTAACTCTGCGCACTTTAACAGTCAGCAACAAAAATAACAACTACAACTGCAATAAGAATCAACACAAACATGACTTATAATATTAACTTGTATTTGCAGACTCCATTCTAATATTTACCCACTATGGAGGCCACTTCAACTAACTGTGTTCGTTTTTATTTCCATCAATTTAAGCAACAAACCCAGGACACTATTCAGATATAACATACATACATATATCATGATTCATGAGATATAATATAATTGAAGATAATTTCAATTATACATATGAACATAAATTCTTATAATTGATAAGCGAGATATTTGCCATTTTAATTTTCGGCATTTACCTCGGTGAATTTTTCCATTGCGCAGCTGGATTTTTTAGATATTTTGAGTATAAGAACTGAGTATAAGGACTCTACAACATCATTATCAACAACATCATGCCCCCCCCTACACTCATAATTTTGCACTATTCAGCTTCTGAAATCCACCCAGAGTAGTTATTTTGTCTTGAAAAAAATATTTTGCCCCCCCCCCCCCCCCCTCATTGAAAAGCTGCCGACGCCCTTGGTGGCACCCCTGGATATGGTTTAATATCATATATGTGTAAACACCACATACTCGCATCCGCCCAACAGTATCTGCCCCCCTCTCCATTCCCTCAAAACGAGGAATTATTGAGATTGAAATACTCGTAGCAGCTTCCATTGACGAAGTTATATCCAGAATCGGCCACCAGTTCAGTCTCTAGATTGGCTATATACAGAAATATTTACATTTTTAATTGTATAATACATAGATTTTATTATGATACTTACCATCCCCTTCATTCAAAGTAGTATCGACATTTAAATAGAAGTCTCCATTGATACAGGAATAGCCTATATACTTTAACAACAACAATAACGCAGACTGAGAGTTAAGTAAGGTCACTATTATAACCGAAACTGAAGGAAGAAATTAAAGAGAATGAAAAGGGGAATTAAATGGAGATGGAGATGGAGAGGAGGAAAAGAGAGTGGTTACGGCAACTCACAATTAATGATGCCTCTGTTGGTTTCGCATTTCCGGTTCGTTTAAAGTTGAAATTTTGTTGGCCAACTGCTGTTGCTAAGCAGTTGTTGTTGTTCTTCTTCTTCTGTTGCTGTGGTTGTGGCTTGTTAAACATTGCAATTAACTTTAGCCAAACATTATTTATATTTTAATGTGTATTCATTTACTAACTGCACTAATTTAAGCTGAATCATAACTCACCTCTCTCTCTCTCTCTCTATCTATCTATCTCTGTCTCTAATAACAAATTGAGCAATTTGTGCATTTAATGAATTGCCAGTTATTTCCCTCTCAGATTCCTCCTCATTGCCTTATTTCCATAGAATCTAATCCAATAATCCATAGTGATAAAATGCCATATAATGGAAATTGAATTTTCAATAGCATAACAATGTTTCTGCCTCGTCTATTGTGCCACATATACATAAATATATTGTATTTTCATTTCTGCTTTGATTTGATATGCATTGTAAAATTGGAAATCACAATACATTAAATACAATGCTGGAACTCCACACAGAAAACAGTTTTAAATTTGCAACTGGGTTTGAACCTTGATGAAGTGTTCGGTGCTCTATATTAAGGATTCCATTCAGGTCAATCGGCATCGCCCTAATGCCAATTGATGTCCCTTGATGAAGAGGGACACCAGAAGGGCAGCCAGAAGAGTAAAAGTGGATTCACAGTATTGCTAATCAGTGAAATGTGCTTAGCCTGTCTTGCTGCAGAAAATAGGGGATGCGAGTAAACAACTTGACAGACAATTGGACAGACGGCATAATGTCTGGCGATTATCCTATATACATGGTCAGACAGAATGGCAGACGAACAAACACCATCAGCTGTCATCTGGCAGAAACTGATAAACGTAAAGCTTTCGCATTTCACACAGGAAAATGCAATTCAAATGAGGTCACTTGCATAGACATTTTGCCAACCTACTAAAACGTCCTGTCGACTCACATAGACACACACACACACACACAGACACACACCAACAAGTTTTGTTTGCGAGCACTTTGCATCATATTTGAATTCGATGCATGTTGATTGAGTGCCATCCAATTTGAATGTTGTCAGATGCAGCAGCAACAACAACAACAACCATTTGCATAATTGC
Source organism: Drosophila quinaria (assembly GCA_035047525.1). NCBI lineage: Eukaryota > Metazoa > Arthropoda > Insecta > Diptera > Drosophilidae > Drosophila > Drosophila quinaria. The sequence goes on from JAWNPO010000031.1 coordinate 234,068, forward strand.
ATGGATGGAAAAGCTACAGCTGCAAATTAAGGAACAAATCCAGACAATTTTACGGGCCGCATTATTTAATAGAATTTTCCATTTTAGATTTAATTAATAATTATTGTAAATGTTTTTCATAATCAAAAAAATAATAATCATTTATGGTAAGCCCCAAATAAATATTAACTCAAGTTTCATTAACAGAATTCCCGTAAATTGTCAAATCTAAATATTTAAAAGCACCATTTACTATGCATTTATGTTTTTACAAAGTTGTTTCTCAATAATGATTATTTTTCTTATTTTAATCAACGCAGGCATGGAATTAAAATTCATTTAAAAGAAAACTAAAATAATCAATCAAAACTGAAAAGCTAAAAATCAACTGAAGTTAAGTTCAAGTGAAAAGAATTGCATTAAATCCCCAAATTTGAAAAGGTTTTGTAACTGATGCTATTATATTTATTAACAATATATTTTACCCGTTTTAGATTTCGAAATCGCCGGGTCGATCCAGAATACATAGAGTGCAAAAAGCGATCAACCTAATAAAATTAAAAAAAATATGTGATTTAACTACAATTTCCAATCTAATAAAATTAGCAAAATTACAATACGTAGTATAGATATTAAAATATTAATGATCTTATAATAAGTCTAAATTTGTTTGCTCTCCACAACAAATAAAAAGTTAATAAAACTCTTAATAACCCCTTACTTATTCAACATATTAACATAATACTCGTAATTATAGATTTATTCACCATCAACCTTATTCAACTTCCACAATAATTTTCAATTATTGCGCAAAACATTAAAAAAAAACTGCAATAAATGAAAATATTTTGTCATTCACACCTATATTTAAACAAATATACACTCAATAAAATTTTCCAATTAAAGCAAGGAACAAATGAATTATTTCAGTCATTCCCCAATATTATTATACTTACTTCGCTGATGGGAAAGAACGACCCCGAGCAGAGTTTTCCTTTGAGTTGTGCCACAGCCACTTGGCATGGAAATCATTCATCCATATGACTGTCGTGTTTTCGCTGATTAGAGGCCCCAAAGGCGTTGACTTTGGTGCTTCTGCCGAGGCCCAGGACCCGTAAATCCTCCACCGTCTTCACGCATCCGCCTCAATACGCAAAGTCAGGCAATATGAGGCAGAAGGAAGAAACCAGCCAGTTTAAGCAATTAACTTGGCAACTGCCACCACAACGGGTGGCCACTAAATATGCGGGCTTGATTAGCAGGCTGGGTGGTTGCCACAACAATCGGAGCGTTGATTGCTTAATTTGGCTGCATTCTTGTGTCCAAAATGCAGTTTTGATCAACTGATCAACTAGGCGCCTTACGGCTTGCAACCAATTTTGGCTTGTTAATGTATGCGTCAATTACAGCAAAGGTCAAAAATTTAATACAAATGAAAAAGCAAACAAAACAAATAACATCTAATTGATAAATAAATACACGTAGCATTAAATTATTAAATTAAATTTAAAAATAAAAATAAAACTTTAATTTAAAGTCATATTTAGACTGAAGATATATATTTAAATATGTATGCATTTCAAATAAAAGACATTTAGAATCTATTTTATCCAGCGACTGTAATCATTATAAGTGTTATTAAAAAAGTTTAAAAACAAAAACTAATTTTAAGTTTTATAGATTTGCGCACAAATAATGATTAATTTTAAGTTATTCTTTACTTCTCAACCCATAATTATTATTTCATGAGATTTATTTATTGCTTCAAATAAAACTCATTAAATAATGATTATTCCTTAAGTTTTATTTTTTTTTGCTCTAAAATAATAATTAATTATAATTATTTTTTGCTAAAAAAGTAAAGCATAACTTAAAATGAATCATTATTTTGTGAGCAAATCTATAAAATTTGAAAAATTTTTAATAATGGTGATGCATAAATAAACCATAAAGATGAATATTGGTATTTTCATCGGTGTTTTAAAGTTATAAGTAAACGATTTTTTGATTACAAAAAAAAAAAAAACAAATAAACATTATTTGCTGTCCCTGATTTTATCGTAACCACAATACTGAAAATAGGTGCTAAATACACGGCCACAGCTGTATGTAAGGCTGACTGCACTTTATACCCGTTAGGCAAATAACTCTCCTTCTCCCTCTCTGCTGTAGCTGTCGCTCTCGCTCTCATTCTTCTCTCCCCCTTGTGCCGGCACTCTTGTTATTGTTTGTATGACACGAACGACAGCTGCATGCTTCGTTGCCGGTTTCGTTTTGGGACTCTTGTTGTTGCTGCTTCTGGTTTCATCACACAACACACGTTTAATTGGGCGACTTATGGGCCCACACGACGTATACGTGTTTTGCATAGAAGCCAGTGACGTTGCCAACTCCCACGCCCACTTCCGACAACCGACGCCCCTGCCCAGGGGCTTTGTCTACGATTTTTGGCAGCTTTGGTAAATGGTTTTGCACAGACATGTGCCACATCCTGGCTGGCCAAAAAGGGACACACACACACACATACACAGACAGTACAGTGTAGTACAACTGCCTTAATTATGAATTCTTTGGAAATTTTAGAAGCTTTACAGCATCAACAAATATCATACATCTTTGTCCATTCTTCTTTAAAACAGATTTCTGTTAATTTGAATTAACTTTACGCCAGCTCTCAAATTATTTAATTTTCTTCTGATTTCATTGGAAAAGTTTTTAATGCGCATCAAAGACAACAAAAGGCAGCATTAACAGCATCATGTGACTGCGTTTTCATGGCCTAATCCTCGCCAGCTTTAAGTTCCGCTTCAGCCAGGTGAATTCAACAGGACAAAAGAGAGAAGACGTTGAAGAAGACGTAGAAGTAGAAGTAGAAGTAGAAGGAGGCTTTTCATTTCAGCTCAGCTGCTTTTGCATTTTAAGTACCTAAATAGATGTGGACACACAGCTCGGTTCAGCTTATCTTGAATTAGCTAAAGCCAGGCCAGAATGCTCCCCATTATGTGTGTGGATATGTGAGCGTGTCTGCAAAGTTATTAAAAGCATTCAAGGCACTCGCCTCCCATCCGCCCATTGTCAGCGGGGTATGGGCATGGCAATATGGGCGTGTCATTTACATAACTACACCTAAATAGTCAAGAAATGCCGCCTATCACGACATGAATAAACGGCCCACATCCAGCATAGATACATACCTATCCACATAGGTGTTTGGGGACTTGACTAAGCATCGATGGGTTTCACGCTTTACGAAGAGTAACAACAACAAAATGTTCAACAGAACAAACACAACCGCAACAAATTAGCAATAAACAGCTGAAACAACAATTGTGGGCCTCGTGTTATTGTCCTTCTCCTCACTTCCTCCTCAATCCCTAAACAAACTTACTCATCCAAATTATAGCCCATTGTGAAATGGGATTTGGCTGAATATCAAAACAAATAGTTATCTTGAATATGCCAAAACTTCAAGTTTATTAATTAATAAATATCTAATCTCAAGTCTTTACATTTAAACAACTCCTATTATAATTAACTAAACTTAATTCTTAATTTTCATTAAAATCGATTTATTGAACTCGATTAATAGCCTAAAAAATCATGTAGTAAAAGTACTTGAAAATCGCTTTCACGAAAACTGAGTTGTTAACTTTCCTTGTATTTCTGCATCATTAGTATATATATATTTTTAATTACTCTACATCCCTAGTAGCTATTATTCAAATTTACTGGCCAAGTAGATTAAGTGTCAACTTTGTGAGTATTTTACATTTTGACACTCCAAGGAAGTGATAGAGTGATAATGGGAATATTTCCCTATGTTTAATGAAAAATTTAAATTCGAAACATAAGTTGAGCTGAGATCCGACAATGCAAACTAATTGAAAATTTATGAATACCTGAAAGCCCATCGGGCTTTTATGTTTGATTTTACACTCACAGCATAAGTGCTTAGACTTACGAGCATCTAAAATGTTGCTTTGTGGCCCATTAAATAGAAAACTGAAGCAGAAATCCTTTTTGGTCATAAAAACCCTTGAGGTTTTGCCAGTCTTTGAGTTATGCTTGTGCTGCCCGTCAATTAAGCATACGCAGTGTGTGCAGACACCAAAAGACACCAAACAAATTCTAATTAGCAGCTGGACTGCTTGCTGACTAACTAACTGTCTTGATAAATCAAATGTTTATCAAATTATATGAGATCCTTAGGTTAATAACTTTAAACAGGAAAAAACGGGATTCCGGTATAATATCAATCCCAAACAGAATCCAAAGTTCGGTAGTCTTGGAGTTTCTTAAATTTCATGTATCTATACGATTTTTATTCACTGAAATCAAATGTTTTATGCTTTTTTGACTTTTTTAGTGATTGCCATTTTATCGTCATATGGTGTTAAATTAACAATAAAATCCTGAACATGTCATGTAAAGTAGTTAATAAATAAATTATAAAACATTTCTGATGAAAATAAACTATCTGAATTAACAAATCTTATAAAAAAAACCTCTTTACGAGGTAAAAGTCTAGTGACGAAAACAGTTATATGCCCCAAAATTTCTGATATCCAATTTTGTGACGAATAACATTAAGTTTGACATATAAATTATTTTAAAAAAAATTTGGCACTCGGCACATTGCGCTAAAATGTCTCAATTCTTCATACCAAATAAAAACCACTGTTTTGCGCAGTGCCGAATGCTAATCGTTAACGTCGTTTTCTCAAAAACCGCCAAAATGTGGGACAAAATATCTTATTTCACCTGTTGCTTTTTACCTATGCACTTTAGAAAAAGTTTAAAGGCCTGCCTAAAAGCCCTTCAAAATACCTTTCCAACGATATATAGATCACGTCTGTAGCTTCTATAGTTTGGATGCTAAAGGGGTTTTAATTTTAGCGGTTTTTAGCGATTTCCCGCTAAACTAGCTTTTTTTCGAAAAAGTCGTAGAACAAACGTTTCTAGATTTTTGATCGGGAACAAGTCCTCATTCAAACTTTTAAGCTAAATTTACGATTTGATCCAAACAAACAAACAAACAAACAGACTGACTTTTCATCTCGTTTTGAAAAGGGCACCAAAAATTTCAAAATTAATTATCTTCTGAACCGGTGATCGATTTTGATGATCAAGGTGTCATTCGACGCGTATTTTTGATAAGAATAGTAAAAAATTAAAATAAAAATCGAAAAGGCTCCAACGGCCCCATTTGCTCCAATAATTTAAAATTTTCCCCTCCCACTAACACCTGTTTATCTCACGAACCAGGTAAGTTTCCAAAAGTCTTAGTATGCACATTTGTAAGTAAAATTGATACCTTTCGATCGGTATATAAGTCGACCCGATCGGACAGTCATAGCAAATTTTCCATTCTTCCTGTGTATATATGCTAGTCGCCTTCGCACCCTTTGTGCTGCTTTCGTCACTAGCGCGGACTGCCGTCCGCAGTGATTATTTACCTCTCCAACAATTTGGAAATCCTAATCAGTTTATCACAAGTTATTGTAAAACTTTCAACAATCGTGCAGCTGATCTCTTTCGTAACCAGCTTTGTGTTCGATCTCTTGGGCTTCGAAAGTAATAATTACTAGTAATTTTAGTAATTTAATATTATGAATTAACTACAACCAAATGTTTTCTATCAATAGCTGATCCAGTGTCTGATTCGAATCTCCTTATCACCGGAAACTGCGATAGATGCAATATTACAATTTACGACAATACTAATTTATCAAAATATTATAATAATTCCACTAAAATTATTAATTCATTTTCAATAAAAACTTTTCGATCATATTATAATTATTATATTTTATATTTAATTTCAGTTGTATGATAAGAACTTTCAGATTGGAGTTCCCAAACTAAAAATATGTTAAATTTTATAATTAAAGTTTAAGGAGGATAAAAGTAGTCAGGACAAAAACAAGCTGATATTTACATAGTTAGTAAATGATTAAATTACTGGCCAAGCAGATTAAGTTTCAGTTTTGAGAGCTGCTCACATTTTGACACTCCAGGGACAGAGACAGAAGACAAAGGAAGGGAACTGAAATATAATTATCTTTAATGAGGAATTTAAAGGCGCAATGTAAATCGGAGCTCAGCTCCGAGTATTCTTACAAAATTAATTTCGATTGGCGTTTAAAGCACTTGGAAGAATTTTAGGTTCAAGGATAACAATATTGTTGTTGTTGATTTATGATTGCGGTGCCTGCTCATTACGCATACGCACCGTGTACAGGCTCAAAAATTTAAAGAATTCTAGGCTCTTCTAGGCTCTCGGCGGCAGCTAGACTGGCCGCAGATAAATCCGCCAACAACAATAAATGGACTAGGACCACGAATGGAAAGGAAACACACACATGTGTAGAATAAATTAAGAGAAAATAATAAAGCTCATACTTTAAAAATAAAATAAATTTAATTTATTGTTAAGGTAAACAATTAAATATCAGTATTAGATTACATCAGGCAGTCTACCAATTGGGAAATTACTTGACTTTCTCTTTTCCAATGGATGAGCTCAACAAGTCATAATTTTCTCAAATTATAAACTCTTTAAGTCTACGAAGAAGTCTACAGGTTCATGGGAAATCCAAAAAACTCCAGTGCTTGCAAATTGAAACACAAGATGATGTCGACAATCGCTAAGTTCTCCATCTAGTCCCTGAATATTTATAATCAAAATTCATTCAAAATTTAAATTTCTATGAAAACTATTATAGAAATATCTATCAAAATATTTGATTTACATACATATATCCTATTACTTTAATTTATGTCAATTTCAGAACAGTTAATTTTTGTATTATGGAGAAGATAACATAAAAAAATATTTCAAGGCATTTCCCAGTTTATACAAGGTGGCGCAAAAGAAGTCACCCTATTGAAAGATGCTCTCATTTTTGCAAATGGCCGCCAATGTCAAATCTGTTTTGACATTTGTGGACTAGACAGATACAGAATACAAGTGAATAAGCCATGGAGCGATACACTCCCCAAGAACGCGGAATAATTGTGTCCGACATTCTGAAGGACGCGTTTCCGGGTCGCTCAATTTCGCGTTTTGGCGATTTGCACTGGCCCTCCAGATCGCTCGATTTAACGGTCCCGGACTTCTTTTTATGGGCTTTTTTGAAGTCCCGTGTTTACATCAACATGCCTGAGACCTTGGAAGCCCTCAAGGAAAATATCCGACACGAATGCGAGAATTTATCGCCCGAAACGCTCGCCGAAGTGATGGAAAATGCCATAAAACGAGCCCGTATGGCAATCAATTGTGACGGCGCCCATTTGTCCGATATCATCTTCTCGACTTAACACAATTAATTCTAAAGGTCTAAATAAACATAATCAAAAAACAGAATCGAAGTTTTTCATTTGGAAAAAAAATAAGAGCCAAACAACATCGGATGACTTCTTTTGCGCCACCTTGTATAAAATTTAACCCATGACAAAACTATTAAGCTGGAATTCCCAGATAAGCTGTAAAGACGTCATATTTTTATATTGAGTGGAGTTCCCAGATATGCTTCAAAGACGTCACGTTTGTTTTTCGGGTAATTCCAATTGCATAGGACCATGGGACTATATAAGGTGCTGATTCCCTACCATGATCAGTTTAAGTCAAGTCTTTGTAGAACTATTAACAATCATGAAGCTCTTCTCTTTTGTCACCATCTTTGTGCTCGGTCTCTTGGCCTTCGCCAGTGGTAAGTACTACAATAATAATACTATCATATTATGAATTAACTACAATTAAATGCTTTTTATTAATAGCCGTACCAGTGGCTGATCCAGATGGAAATGTCATTTTCAACGGAAACTGCGAAAAATGCCCCATTTCATTGGCAAAAAATTAATGATTTCTGCAATCGCTAATAACCAGTCTGCCTTTTCAATATTTATAACTACAATGAGCTTAAATGAGCTAGTTTACAAATAAAAAAAAAATTAAAACAATAAACTGCAATTCTTATTGATTCGATTTTATTTTCAAAATTATTTCAATTTTTTTCGGAACAGTCTCTAAACAGTCCTCCTTAAGAAATAGGAAAATTTAACGTCAATTGTGTTTATATGAACAAAGTTATTGTTGTCTGCCTACTAATACTTATTTTATAGAAAGTTACATAATGGTCTACTACTTAAGATAACCGGTGATACCTTTAGGATACTCAAACTCAAAGAAAATATGAAATAAAAAAATATGTATGCTTAACAGAATAATCAAATTTTTTTAACTAAAATTAAATTAGCCAAATTAAGTAAACTTTATTAATATATCATAAAATAAACTCAAAAATCTCAGAACAACTGCAAAAGCATAATTATATCACGGATCCATCCACACTTTTTGTTTGCTTTGCAGCAGTGATTAAACCACTTGCCATGACCTTTTCTATGGGGAGAAACTGTTGCCATTTCAAGGTAGCAACATAAAATGCCAGAATTACAGCAGCATGAGAAATGGGTTTCTTGGTGTCAGTCTGTTGCCCTTGGCTAACCCCAGTTTCAGCCTAGAATCCCAGTCCCAACCCCAACCCCAACCCCTACCACAATTCCCATCCAATGGCTCTGCTTTTACCAGTTGCGAGTAGTTTTCATTTGATTTTCAAGTGCGGTCGTTGCACACGATATGTAGGCAAACAACACACACATCACACACACACACACACACATACACATCACACACACACATATACATGCCTACATGGACACTAAAGTTCTGATGCTATCGAAACATATGTTCTGTGTAAAAGTTTAAAATGGTGCAACTGCCGTATCGTCTGCTTGGTGCAACATCATATTACACAAAAATATGTCAGCGCAACAAATAAAAAAAAAAAAAAACAATAATAACAACAACAACAACAACTGTTGGCCAACTTGTTGCCGAGTTCAGTTGCTGCTGCAGTTTTGTGGCAACGTTTTGTAGTATTTGCTCTATAGGGAAATTCACCCCTCTCACTTTCTCTTTCTCTCTCTCTCTCTCTCTCTCCCTGTTCGTCTCTCACTTTTTCTCCAACGCATGTGTTTTGAGTTTGCCGAGCAAACATGAAAATGAATGTTATTTCACTTAAGTGAATGTATTTTTTAAAAGGGGATTCCCGTTCGTCGAGCATTCGATGATGAATTGGTTTTGCGGTCTTCCAGTCAAATGCACTTTCGTTTTAATACTTCCCATTTTTTTATTGCTTTCCTTTGATTTGCAAAACGACAAAAAGAGAGAGAGAGAGGGTGGGAGAAAGAGAAAGTTGGATAGAAAACCCGCATTAAATACACACACACACATATGTACATTCATTAGGATGCCCAGCATACCAAACTAATTTCGTTCATGTTCAAATGCAAATGCCTTTTGTGTGGTTTCCTCCCTGCTCCCTTCGCTCGCCCCTCTGCCCACGCCCCCTCCATTAACATGCTGGCCCACTTTAAGGCTGTGAAAAGGCAAAAGCACACAGTTGAAGTAAAATTAGAGCGCACAAATGTGTCCCAAGTGGGTGAAACGCTGCTGATGCCGATGGCGGCGATGTTGTAACCGATGATGGTGTCCTTGTTTTGCCGTCGCATAAAAAGCACATTTGTAATTTGTTTGGGCAACAAATGAAGTCTGCTTTTGCTTTCGCTTTTGGATGGCCGTGCATGCAGCACGTAGCATTTTACCGAGTTGTAAGCGATGCCGTTACCGGTTACCCGTTACCAGTTGTTGTTGTTGTTGTTGTTGTTGTTGTTGTTGTTGTTCTCCCATTGGTCTGCCTCCTGCATAATTTATGCGAAATCAGCGACGAAGACAACGCTAGGCAATCCCTCTCTCCCTAGAGGAGGCACGGAGACAAACAGCTGCCTGGAACCTGGCTGGAGCACACTATGGTAAAAAAGCATAAACTCTAAATACAGTTGAGCTTCCATAACTTCGAACTTCTATAACTTGAATTTCTCTTTAGCTAAATGAGTGGCAGTAAAATTAATAAACTTAAGAAAAAGGACTCTACAAGTAAAAAATCTCCATAACTTTTCTTTGGATAATGGTGATTCGAGTTAGGGAAGTAGCATGAACCTTAGTTAGACTAATTAAGAATTAAGAACTTTGGCTAAATTCGAATCAAGGTATCAAACTGGAACGAATATCCGTATCAATTACGGTTTCGGTTAAGCTAGAATTCCAAACTAAAAATATGTTAAATTTTATGATTAAAGTTTAAGGAGGATAAAAGTAGTCAGGACAAAAACAAGCTGATATTTACATAGTTAGTAAATGATTAAATTACTGGCCAAGCAGATTATGTTTCAGTTTTGAGAGCTGCTCACATTTTGACACTCCAGGGACAGAGACAGAAGACAAAGGAAGGGAACTGAAATATAATTATCTTTAATGAGGAATTTAAAGGCGCAATGTAAATCGGAGCTGATAACAATATTGTTGTTGTTTATTTATGATTGCGGTGCCTGTTCATTACGCATACGCACCGTGTACAGGCTCAAAAATTGAAAGAATTCTAGGCTTTTCTAGGCTCTCGGCGGCAGCTAGACTGGCCGCAGATAAATCCGCCAACAACAATAAATGGACTAGGACCACGAATGGAAAGGAAACACACACATGTGTAGAATAAATTAAGAGAAAATAATAAAGCTCATACTTTAAAAATAAAATAAATTTAATTTATTGTTAAGGTAAACAATTAAATATCAGTATTAGATTACATCAGGCAGTCTACCAATTGGGAAATTACTTGACTTTCTCTTTTCCAATGGATGAGCTCAACAAGTCATAATTTTCTCAAATTATAAACTCTTTAAGTCTACGAAGAAGTCAACAGGTTCATGGGAAATCCAAAAAACTCCAGTGCTTGCAAATTGAAACACAAGATGATGTCGACAATCGCTAAGTTCTCCATCTAGTCCCTGAATATTTATAATCAAAATTCATTCAAAATTTAAATTTCTATGAAAACAACTATTATAGAAATATCTATCAAAATATTTGATTTACATACATACTTTTTACATACATACTTTAATTACTTTAATTTATGTCAATTTCAGAACAGTTAATTTTTGTATTATGGAGAAGATAACATAAAAAAATATTTCAAGGCATTTCCCAGTTTATATAAAATTTAACCCATGACAAAACTAGTAAGCTGGAATTCCCAGATAAACTGTAAAGACGTCATATTTTTATATTGGGTGGAGTTCCCAGATATGCTTCAAAGACGTCACGTTTGTTTTTCGGGTAATTCCAATTGCATAGGACCATGGGACTATATAAGGTGCTGATTCCCTACCATGATCAGTTTAAGTCAAGTCTTTGTAGAACTATTAACAATCATGAAGCTCTTCTCTTTTGTCACCATCTTTGTGCTCGGTCTCTTGGCCTTCGCCAGTGGTAAGTACTACAATAATAATACTATCATATTATGAATTAACTACAATTAAATGCTTTTTATTAATAGCCGTACCAGTGGCTGATCCAGATGGAGATATCATTTTCAACGGAAAGTGCATAGAGTGCCCAATTTCATTGGGCAAAACAAATTAATGATTTCTGCAATCGCTAATAACCAGTCTGCCTTTTTAATATTTATAACTACAATGAGCTTAAATGAGCTAGTTTACAAATAAAAAAAAGATTAAAAAAATAAACTGCAATTCTTATTGATTCGATTTTATTTTCCAAATTATTTCTATTTTTTACGGAACAGTCTCTAAACAGTCCTCCTTAAGAAATAGGAAAATTTAACGTCAATTGTGTTTATATGAACAAAGTTATTGTTGTCTGCCTACTAATACTTATTTTATAGAAAGTTACATAATGGTCTACTACTTGAATTTCTGTTTAGCTCAATGAGTGGCAGTAAAATTAATAAACTTAAGAAAAAGGACTCTACAAGTAAAAAATCTCCATAACTTTTCTTTGGATAATGGTGATTCGAGTTAGGGAAGTTCGACTGTATTAAGCTAGAAACTTGAAATATGGCTTGAACCTTAGTTAGACTAAGAGTTAAGAACTTTGGCTAAATTCGAATCAGGGTATCAAACTGGAACGAATATCCGTATCAATTACGGTTTCGGTTAAGCTAGAATTTTGGTTTTCAACTATCGGTCATTTAAAATCTTAGCACATCGGTTTCGTAAGGGTTCCCAGTGATTTGCTTGTTTCGGTTTAGAAATACCGGTTTAGAAATTGGTTCAGAAAAACCTTTTTTTTTATTTTTACAAGAATATATTATTAGAAGGCGAACATCATTGATTTACAAAAATATTTTTCTATTCCATTGGATTTATATTCAAATCAAATATACAAATCCGAAATTAGTTTGAAAACGACGATTACACTAACAATAAAATTTAATTCAATAATTAATTATTGAAAATGCTTTGTTTCGATTGCGGGTTCAGTTACGGTTACCAATTTCGGTGCTTCCGGTTACTGTTATAATCCCTGATGAGTATTTTTTTTTTATTTTTAATTAGACATTGTTCAAAGTATGAGTATTAAGATTTAGAAAATCAACAACATTTTTAAGATGCTGAACAACAACAAATTTGTTTAATCCCCAAGTTTCGGTCCTTTTTCCATAGTGCAGCAGCAGCCTGCGGCGTCAGCACGTAAAAATGCTTTATCCGCGTTTCATTGTCACCCAAAAGCTGGCTACAAATTTACAAATTCGGTGCGCAGCTAAGAAAAAAAATTTTTAATATATTAACGCTTGGATTTCATACCTGCCAGCAGAAGCCGGGACAATAAAAACAACAACAACACTTGCTTAGCATATCTTCCATCTTCCGGGCATCGTTTGCCAGACGCAAAACTTTATCTTCAGTCATTCAAGACGTCGACGTCGCGCCCCCTCCCCTCTCCCCTTAAACCAATGGGAGCGATGTTCGGAGCTTATAGATAATCACCTTGAAAACAGAATAGAATAAGCAAAGAGAGGCAGCAACTGAAAGAGAGGGCGAGAGCAAGAGCGAGAGCGAAGAGAAAGCGTTGGGTTTTAACACACTTTATACTTTCATGCTTCATGTGCTTTTTTGTCTACACTTTGGCACACTGTGTTTATTTTTGCATAATTTTCTTTTATCCTTAGTCCAATGTATTTTTCATTTTGTGCTTACCTGTTCTGTCCTGCTCTGGCCAGCTGTTGTTGTTGGTGGTGTCGCATTCTGAAATTGTCGTCTTAACAAATTTGTTTCCCTTGGTGCGTGTGCGTGTGCGTGCACATAACGGTATCATACATTGATAAGTTTTGTAAAAATTCCGAAGAGTGATCCAAAATGTCCAAAGAGAGAGAGTGGGAGGCTATTTGATATCTTGCTTATTATTCGAAAGTTGCGTGTACATAAAACGAAAACATTTCATTTAACTTGGCAGCAGAAATTTAATGAGGCAAGTTAGCGCCCCAAATGATTTTCCCATACCAACAACAACAAAGCGAACGCCAGAGCAAGACTGAGAGGGAGAATGACAAATACGGTCAATCCGTTTGCACCAAGAGCGAGAAGGAGAATGACAGAAACGGGCAAACCGTTTGTACCAAATTGTATTATTGCCATAAACAAGAAAGAAAACGGAAAGCGAATCTTTCTACAAAATGTTTTCGTTTTGGCTCCCTCCTTTTTTTATTATTTTTTTTGTTTTTTGCTTTTTTTTGTTGGTCTGGTCCTGAGTCTGGCCACAGGCCGCTTAAATGTTTACTTTACTTCATTCCTTGTTGTTTGTTTGTCTGTTTGTTTGTTTGTTGTTCCTGCTCAGCGTACAAGGCAAATGAGTTTTCGTGTAAGAAACACAACAAAGTTAAAAACTAAACTTTGCTCGTTGCCGTCCTTAATGTGTAAAGAAAATATCAAACGTAATGAGGGTCAAGCAATATTTGGTCTCTGGTTTTCAGGACCCTTTTGGTCGTTCACGCTCCGCCAGCTGCGGCTACTTGTTTGCCTTTCTGCCACCAACGCAGAAGCAGAAGCAGTCGGCCCAAAGGCCATCGAAAGTGGCCACAAAAGAAAACATGGATTTTATGCACAACACTGCACATCTAACCTTTTTAAGTCAAGGTCTTAATATCTAGTCAGAAGACTTTCATGCTTAGCTTTTCCGAAAGGTAAGCTATTTAAATATAATTGTCAACCAACACAAACTAGATTACCAGCAGTATTGTTATACTTATGTAATTTGTATTTTATTTCCAACATTCTATTTATTTTTCAAATTTAGAAACAATCGGTCGAAAATGAATCTTTAGTGTAATTACCCATTTTGTTTCTTTAGATATTTCAACCAATCTCACAGACAGGTTAAAATCGAAAAACTATACCTACCCCTTACCTAAAATTGATCCCAGTATTATACAGGATGGCCCACGAAAAAGTTGCTATAAAAAAACGGGTGGTTATTCTTCAAATATTTTTTTTTATTTAATAACCCCAACATTGCGGTTTATTTGTGGAAGACCTCTTCATTCATATGGCTGCCCCAGAAAGCCGTGCAGTAGGCCATCCTATCGACCCACTTTTTCAGCACATAGTTGCCTTTACTTCTGATTATTCGATTATCGAAAGTACCGTACGTAGCGCCGTTCTGCTGCCACAGAGAATGCTATTTCCATATTAAAGTATTTTTTTGTAATTAATTTATTTGGATTGTATACCCGTCACTTAAGAAATAAGTAAAAGGGGATATTCAGGGGTGCCACAGAATTTGTATGAAATTTTTATGAAACTCGTCCCAAATTCAAGTTGTACTTTATTGCTAAATGAACAAAAAATTAACATTTAAATTGCCCGCCGATACGCCATAAATTCGATAACATTTAACATCGAAATATTAACGCATATAAGCCAGTGATGGGCACGTTTATCGAATCGTTATCGGTTGCTCACACAGACACGAGCCGACACTTTCCGAAAGCTGAAGCGAACGCTCGATTTGAATCAGTGCACAGCTTGCCTTCAGCGAGAGCACATCTGCCGTCGCTTGATTTCTCAAGTTGTCTTTGCATTGCACTGAAAGAAAAAGTTAAACTTCTGCGACATTGCAATGTGGCAGATTGCGGTCGATATTTTCGTGCTCCAAATGACACCAAAAATTATGCCTCTTAACTTAAAACTCTATATAGCATGCAAAAAACGTTGCCACAAACCAATAATTGTGGTTTGCTATACAAATTCTAGCAAAAAAAGTTTTTTAATATCAAATAGAGTTGCCCAGCCATTTCTTTCAGTACATAAAATGAGCCAAGCGCGCATAGCCTCTCCGTTCGACGTCCTAGCTGCGACTGACTTCACTCTGTTCGCTGCGCTCGGGATTTATGTGTGTATTAGTAAATCGAACAGCTGATTCGCACGCGTGCAAGACTGTGCCCATCACTGATATAAGCGAAGAACGCAAAATTCTCTACGTTACGTAAGCACGCAAAAATCATATTACGTTGCGTAAGTCTGCGCAACTATTGCAATTACGTCCCGGTGAACGAAATGAAGTCTAATCATGGCCCGCCACGCATTTAAAATGTGAACTTTTTTTCAGTTAGCTTAGCAATATTTTAACAATAAATTATAAGTTCATATAGCCCAATAAATTATAAATTAGATAAAATAAAGAAGATCCTTTGAATAAATATTGAATGTTTTTGGTAAATCATTAATTTTTGTTTACAGTGAACGAAAGCGAACGTTCCGCTCAATTTGCTTGAAGGTGGCCCCACACGAAAAGAAGAAGAGTAACTCAGGAATTTTACCATTCGCTAGTCGCGCTCACACTGACTGAAACCGATGTTGATGAAAACAAATATTTTCTTTGCATTTTCCAAGCCGGTCAAGTTTAACAAGTACAATGTTTGATTACACATTTCCTTGCGGTGGCTTTAAAACGCACACGAATATGAGCGACACAGGAATTACATTTGATCCACCTGTTTACGAGCAGCGATATTGCGCCGCCATTCAAATACTGGAAGATTCCCGGTGGATTCATGAAATCAAGAAGGTGACAGAATTCGGGTGCGTATTATTCTCTGTCTCTCTCTCACTCTCTGCTTTTGTTAAGATTAATTTATAAAATAAATGCTATATTCTTAGATGCGCCGAGATGCGACTTTTCCAGTTAATTAGACGCATCGAAACCATCGAGAACATTCTGCAGGTTTGTAGTTGTTTTATATATATTATATATATATATATTTTATATATATATATATTTTATATATATATATATATTTTATATATATATATATTATTATATATATTCTGTATAGTTTACTTACTGATTTCGAATAAGTATAGATATGGGAATTAAAACAATTGGTTTTTTAATTGTTAAAGACATATAGTTTCTATTTATTTTATTTATATCCGCTGTTTATATCCTATCTTAAACTTTTATGCATTAATAACCTTCATCTAAGTTATATTAAATACTTTTTACGAGGGGATTACATTTATGAAATTTAATCGAATGGTTGCAACCTAAACTAAAGCGAGAAACTTAAAAACACTAGCAAATTATAAAGATTAGAAATTAAACAATCATTTGCTATCAAGGCCAATATATAACCAACCCAACACTTCACTTTACTTCACTTCGTCTCTCTTCATCAACTAGATGTATCTGTATGTAGTTTAACAATAACTACTTAATAATAATATAGCTTCAGAACTCGAAAATGATAATTAAAAATATATTTGCTTAAAAATGTTTAAAAAAAACAGAAATTACAAAACTTATTTGTTATCCATTATTCTTTATAAGTGCTGTTGAGTGAGCACACGCTCACGTTGATCCAGTGCCAATCTTCTGGAGGCGTAACCAGGACAACTTGCCTGCCTTTTTTGATCATAGCTATTCATATCTCACTTAGGTGTATTTATTTCTAAAAAATACTTTACGTTAAACTTCTTGCCACTTGCAACTGTTGCATTCTTCACTGCTCTCCAAATCCAGCTGCATCTGCATCTCAATTATGTTTCCGTTTGTTTGTTAGTTAGTTTGTAGCTATGGTATGGTATGAAATCTAACTATCTATCACTTGCGGCAATGCCTGGACGAGTTGACATTACGCCCCTTGCCGTAGCTGTTCTCATCTTCATATTGCCATGCGCTGTACACATTTTGCATGCTCGTGGCATAGTTGGAGTTGTTCTCCACGTCCTGTTCGCCATTGCCAAGCAATTGTGATTCAGTCTTATATAGACAACGACGTGGTCGCCGCTGTTTCGGTTGTTTCACATCTACTTCAACCGCTGGCCGACTGGATTTAAGCTTATTGTGCTCCACCTCACCGGTGGCAGATGCCAATGTGGCGTTCTCCTTACGAGTGGCACAGCCACGTTTATTGCTCCCAACAGCTGTTAGTGGGGTTATGCTGTGACTCTGCTGACTGTGGCCATTGCCATTCCTCGACTTGCTGGACACAGTTCGTGTACGCGAACTTTTCCCTTTGGCCATCTGCTGCACTTGCTGTACTTGACTTGGTTTGCTGCCATTACGTGGACGTCCTCGTCCACGACTTTTGCTGGGCACCATTTCGGTCGCTTCGCTTTCATCGCTCTGCTGCTCATCAATATCCATCTGCAAATTTGGAGATCGCAGGATAGTTATTGTCAAGTCATAAATAAAATAATGAAAATAGTCAAGTCATAAATAATTAACGTAGAACAATTATTGAATACAATTGTAAAGTAAGACCAGTTAGTTTCAGAGTAAAATACATATACAAAAAAAATAATGATAATGATTAAATTAAAAATAAGTAATGATTACTTGTGAGTTAAAAACTCATTTTAAATTCATGGACTTTTACCCAATATTTTTGCATATCCCTTTAAAAGAAACCCAGGGGACCCATAAAACTAAAAAAAAAAAATCTTTAAAATGGTTACCAAAAAATAAAAATTACAAATAATGATTACTTATGAGCTTTATTTTGTCGCTCAAGATTAATCATTATCATTGAAGTAAATCCTTAAAAATCTTTAAATAATCATTACTGTATAATTTTTGTAATATAACTCATAATGATCACGGTCCCTGGTTAGTATACAAGATCAGTGATTATAAACTCACCTCTTCGGCATCCGCTTCTGCTTCTACTTCTGCATCCTCATCCTCTTCCTCCTGCTCCTCATCCTCCTCTTCGTCGGCGTACTCGTCGTCGTCTTCGTCATTATTAGTGTCTTCTGTCTCTGGTGCATTGTCTAGCTTTGTTGCATCATCGTTGTTGTGTTCCTGCACCGTCAGTCCCTTGTCCCGTCTGCATTGCTCCACCGCCATTATGGCATAGGTTGGTCTGCCCTCGTAGCGTCTTGGCAGACGTGACTGTAGCGGGCAAATGACCTCCTCACGCTCAAACTCTTTGACAGCACGCTCACGTGCTATTTGGTCCGGATCCTGCGACAGCACCTCCGCCCATGAGAACTTCTTTTTCTTCACATTCTTTGTGTCAGACTTGGAACGCAGATTTTTGGGCGATACACGATTCGTGAGCGAGTGCTCCTGGAATGGTGTGCTGAATGTCGAATTGCGCATCACATTGCATGCAATTTTATTGTTCAGCTCAAATAAGTCGCACTTTGCGATTCCATCGACCTCATCCTTAATGGAAATACGAGTTCGCTGAATCTCATCGCTGCTTAGTCGCATCTCGCTACAATCGTATCCGAGGCGTCGATACTCACGCCTAAATATGTTGCGATAGCGCTCATAATTGGGGCGCTCTTGGTACGCGAGTTGTCCAATTTGCTTCAGAAATTCGCCCAAATATTTAGGAACCTGTTTGCCATAAAACTGTCGCAGCATTTCACACACATCGGTCATGAACAGCTCCTTGGAGCGATGCACCTTCTCCGGCTGCTGCTGCTGGGCAACATCCTTCCATGGTAGATAACCCTCCGACCAGTACAACAAATTGTATCCCAAGCACTCCAAATCACTGCGACGCGAATGCGCCCCCAAATGTGCATCGCGTGATGTGAACTCCAGTGTGCCATCGTGAGCGCGTCTCTGATCCATGATAAAGGGACGATGCACGCCACGATCTTGATATTTGGAGGCGAGACCAAAGTCTATTAAGAATATATGCTCCTCCACCACCGGCATTAACTGATACTGGGGAGGCGTACGCTTATTCCGGACGCTATCATTGCGCACAGTGTCGTTCAATTCGCTTTTCAGCTGCTGCTGCTGTTGCTGCTTTTGCCCCTGTCGGCGAGTGGAACGCGTTGTTTTTGCGTTGCAGGCGGATGAACGTGAACTACGCTTAGATGCAGCCACATTGACAGATCTTCGTGCCGAGGGCGTCACAAATTCATCCCATTCATTGTCTGAGCTGGCCGGCGATCGCTCTTTGATGGCATCCGCTTTAACCGGATAGCCGTCCTCGTTGAAAAACTCGATGTAGCTGACACGTTTAGACGGTCGCAAGTAGTGTGATTTGACCATCTCCTCGTACATGGAGCTAGAATTGCGACTATCGTTGCGACGACATGATCGCATCGGATTCGAGCCGCTAAATTCGACAGCATTGTTTCGCATCCGACGCTTGCTCTTGTTCACTGGTGTGTGGTACATGTCCATGCTGTTGCTATTATTACTGTTTGTGGTGGCACCATCATCAAAGTCCTCGTCTTCATCCTCCGCATAGTTGTCCTCCTTGATAGCCGCAACACGCTTCATCGGATATTTATCGTTCTTTGTGAAATAGTCATCGTCATTGGTCTCCTGCTCGGAGCTGTTGCCGCTATCTGTTGTCTGTTGCTTTTCCTCGTAGTGCTCGTCATAGTTCTTGGCTCCTTGGACAACCTGTCGCTTGAGGTACTTGCACTTGGATATCATCAGATTCTGCGCCTTGATGTCATTGTGGCAATAGCCCTTGTCGTGTAGATGCTCCAACACATTGATAATGTGTATGGCCAGCACCAGGAGCGACTTTTGCGACACCCGTGTATTTTTGATCAGCGAATGCAGATCCCGATCAAAGCGAGGAAGTACCAGAAATCGGTAACGTCCATCCCCAAAGTAGTGTGTGCCTGAGGCAATGTAGCTCGGAATGCCAGAGGGTGGCCCATTCCTAATCTGCGGCGGCATTGTCTCAATTTTGTTGTCCTCATTTCCGTTGGCCGATTCTGCAACTGAAACTCCGAATTTAGTTTGGGAAATAGCAAAAAAAAACAACTCGATTCCGATGACTTACGCTGTGTTTGATTCGTATTGATAAGGCAATGTATCTCCACGAAGAGCGGACCATTGGAGTGTGGCTCTATTTTGACCACATATTTAGCACTTTCCGAGGAAACTGGACAAACCGTATCATCCGATGCTAGAAATATTTCACCAAAATTGCCCTTGCCTAAAGGCAATTACAATTAATTAAATACTAAGTTAACTACAACCAATATTTTGAATCCTACCTATGGGACGACCTAGTCGCCAAGCCTTTGAGAGTACATCCCTCAATATGGTGCCATTGACAACAGAGGGTCGCAGCGTGTAAACTGGGCGCGGTGAATCATTTGCATTGGAATTGTTGTGATCACTATGCCCGCCGCTGGCAAATGTGGCCAGGGATAGCAAGGATGCACGTGAATTGACTGGACATTGACCACGTGGCGGAGCCTGTGGTGTTTGAAGTATCGCTTCATTGGCCGATCCCGATGAGGACGAGTCCTCATCATCGTTCTCATGCCAGTCACAACTGTTATCCGTGGAGCCGGCACTCAGCCGCTGGCACTTCTCCACCCGGGAGACTTTAACAGCTGAACGCTTGCGTTTCCGAGCACTGCGATCTGACGGATGGGCTTTGGTGTCCGTTTGCGGCGGAGTCACATGCTGGCGTTCCGATGCGATGCGTTTGCCCATGTTTAGTAGGCGGCAGTTATTGAAATCGCGTTATTCCCCTCTCAAATATCAATTTACGATTTTCGAATTCCGATTACAAGTTGTTATTTATCAGTCTCAAGTGAACGCAGAGCGTATAAAGGAACGTTGAATTTGAAATGTGTTGTTTTTGTGTGTATTCTCTTTTGTGTTAACCACGCTTTCTTTTCTGTTGACATTCGTGGTTGCTGTGGCAAGAAGAAGAGTTATGCTGCTGCTTATTTAAGTTATGATTTAATATTTGATTTGACTAGAAAAAAAAAATATACAATATACACACACACGCAAACTTAAATCCTATTGTATTCTGCTGATTGATAGATTTAACATATTTTTTTCAGTTTGCTTTGCCACCTCTAATTCAAGTTTCACACTCTATTGTTTTGAATTTCATTGTGGCACCGGCACAGTGTGAATGGAACACTGTGTCGGCTGAGACAGAATGGCAAAATTATGGGCACGGACCACATATATACATGCACACGCACTCACACTAGCAGTGGCTGCATTAGTATTGTTCACAATTATGCACACACAACAAAACAAATAATTTAACAATTCTCCGATAATTCCCTACAATTAATCACTACAGCTAACTATACTAGACACAATATATAAGACATTTATGCGAATTTTACAGTCAGCGCTTTGTGAAATTCACAAATCACACACAGACACACGAGCAAGCGCCATGTCTGAACGGACGGACAGACTGGGAAGGCAGACAGTGACTCGAGGTATAGAAGAATATTGATTTAGCTGGGTCGCCGGCACAGGCCACAGCTGCTTGAAAGAATTTAATAAATTTGTATTGCTTCACACTCGTCTATTTGTTCAACATACACTTTTTCATGTCTTTTGGATATTTATTCGATTTGTCACTTTTCAGTATGTATTTCTTTCACGTATTACAAGTTTTCTTCTTCTTGTTTTCACGTTGCCTTTTCCCACAATGCAATGCAAGAGAAAATTTCACTATGCTTGCTTTAAAACATGCAGTTAATGCTTACACTTGTACATTTGTGCCTTTAAATGCACATTTCCACTATGTTTTGCAATTGAATATATTTATTTATTTAGGCACTCAATTGATTTTCACAACAAATTACATATTCTTCGTGCACTGCTGCCCGTGCTCCGAACACTCACACACACACGCAGTCAAAGTGACAAGCCAATGTTTCGATTCCGCATCGTCTCGCCATTTTGTTCCGTTTCACATTGAATACGGCGCTGCCAGACTGTCTAGTTTGTACTTGTGCTGTGAAACGAATTGAATTGGCGGTTTGATTCAAACTAACATTTAAATAATAAACGTATTTTTCAGGTGGACATTGATGAGGAAACTTTAAAATCCCATTTATGCCGCACCAAACCTCTTATTTCGGACTTTATTAGACAGCGCATATGTCCGTTGCATGTTGAGGTTTTGCATGGAAGCGTGGCAGACTCATCGGAGGAATTGAGGAATACAGACGCGGTCATAGCATTAGAGCTGTAAGTTATCAAATTTACACCTGCATTCTACTTTCAACAAATAACCTTATGTATTTTTTACAGCATTGAGCATGTCTACGATGATGTGTTGACCAAGATACCCACCAATATTTTTGGTTTTATACAACCAAAGATTGTTGTATTCAGTACTCCAAATTCGGACTTTAATGTAATATTCACACGCTTTAATCCTCTGTTGCCCAACGGCTTTCGTCACCTGGACCATAAATTTGAGTGGACCCGAGAGGAGTTCAAGACCTGGTGCATGGGAATCACCGAAAAGTATCCAAATTACAAGTTCGCTCTGTTGGGCGTTGGTGAACCGCCCACGGGATTCGAGTCCGTTGGTCACGTATCGCAAATCGCACTATTTGTCAGAAAGGATATACTGGACATGCCATTGGCTGAACCACTGAAGATAGAGCCTCCTCTGGATGCTGGCACCGTCCCCTACAAAAATCTGCACACTGTGGATTTTCCATTCAGCATCGATACTCGCTCCCAAGAAGACAAGATCTGGGCAGAAGTCGAATATGAACTTCATCGCTGCACAAACGACGAAGATAACTTTGACAATGAGAAGTTTGTGTATAAAATATCATTGGAGGATTTGCTCAGACGTTTAGAGCACTTGGGAGCTACGAAGGAGATCTTGGATAAACTCTTGGAGCAGCATCAGAAACCAGTGGAAAATGGTTTCGTTGTAATCGAAGAAGAAACCGATGATTCCAGCAGCAGGAGCAGCAACCACTTTGCTGAGGAGCATCCAGAAGAGCAACAGCATTGCTCTGAATCCGAGGATTGGGATGCATAAAATCAATTTGGCCCATATGTATTAATTGCCTCAACACAACATAAATCTAATATTCCAGCAAGCCGTTGAAATGACAAATGCTTAATCTCTTTGAGGGTTGGTTGGGGGTTGGGCATCTTTTCAATTTACCCCCTCTTGAAACGTTGCATCCGATTGTTGAATGGTGAATGATTCTTGCAAAATTTATATATTTTTTGGGGTGGACGCCAAGATGACGAGACACCGGCATCCGTCTGCCTGGCATTCACTCGGAAATTGTTATTGTTTGCAAAAAAGGGGGTGGCAATTTAGACATGGCGCAAACGCAGCACAAGTAACCATTAATACCACGACTATGGGTGTGTGTGTGTGTGTGTGGTTGTGCTGCGGTTGCCTGGCGTAGTAAAGTTAATGGAGGCGAGGCGACTCCAGTCAGTTAGTCAGTCAGTCAAGTCAGTTGCAAGTGAATCGTGCTCCTGGCAGGCTGCCTGGCTGTCAATATCCATATATCCAAATATACACGATATACAACTAGATTTATTGTAAACCAATGTGCATACTACCTTGAATTGTATGTCACATGCTAAATGAGAATTTAACTCAATTCTTTTCACATTAGTTCTAGCGTCTTGCTCTGCGTGTTTGTTTCTTAAGTGTGTTTGTGTGTGTGTCTGTTTGTCTGTGTTTACGTGTTTCGTTTTATAGTCCGGAACCGGTAACGTTGCATTCTTAACGGAAATTTGGCAAGGCAACAACAGCTCAGCTTTGTACCAGGCTCAGTTGAAACATGGCCGAAGAGGGTGAGGGCGAGAAGGCCGATAAGAAAATCGTGCACGTCTATCCTTTAGTCAAGGTGGGTTAACTGTTGTCATTAAACGAGAATGTCCTAGATTTCATTATTATGTCTACACAAACAGCATTCGGACATGAAGGAGGAAATGCGACTCGAGGTCATCGAATTAAGCGTTGCTGTCTGCGAGAAATATTCTTCGAATTACGAGGTAAGTTATTTAAATGATTAAATGATCATTCGTTGACTTCTATCGGTTTCCGTTTCCGTTTACTCCTTCAATAGTTGGCTGCCAAAACGATCAAGGATACGATGGACAAGAAATTTGGCATCTATTGGCATGTGGTTGTCGGCGAGGGATTTGGCTTTGAGGTATCCTATGAGACTGAGAACATACTCTATCTATTCTTTGGCGGCAATCTGGCCATTGTGCTCTGGAAATGCTCCTAAAGCAGGTCAATCAATCAATCAATCAACCAGCCAGCCAGCCAGCCAACAAACCAACAGACGTACCTAGAAACCGAAACAAACAAATAACGAAATTTTTGTATTACTTAACTTTAGCATATTGTTAATGTTATGTATTAAGTTGCGCCATTTGATGAAGTGAACAAGTAAAAACATTGTGCCACATGTTGTGTGTCCTTTGCCATGGCAACTGCTGACATTATTGTTGCCCTTTAGACCAAAAATCGTACACTTGGTAATATGGAAATTAATAAAAGGCTTTATTTGTAAGACATTGTACCGAAACGACGATGACGACGACGATTTTACTTCTCACACTCGTTTATGGTTATAAAAATTGTACAAAATGCTGTAGGATTACGGATTACGCATAGACATCCTCACGATCAGCGCCGGCGCCATCGCCGCCATCCTCGAGATTTGAGAAGAGCAGGAAATGCGATGTGCGATGCAGTTCGTGATAGAATTCCTTTGGATTGGCCAACTGCAGTTCGTACTTCATATTGGGATCGTGACGCACGCCCATGAAATTGTAATTCCAGCTACTTTGAGCCGGCACCATAAAGAAGCCAAGGAACTTATTCGACAGCAACATTTGTACGCGCTCATAATGCGATGGCAGATATCCTTTGGGATTGTTGCCCTTGTCGGTGTTCTTGGAGCCCCATTCGAAGCCGGATGGCGTCAGTTTGTAGGCGGTCAGGGAACAAGACCCAGGTGTGAATGAGCATGTGATAACAATTGTCTTTTCGCCATCCCAATTCGAGTTCTCCTGCATGATCTTGGCGTGCGTGGTGATATCCTGAGGAGACAGCTGGGGTAACTCATTCGGCTGCGTGTGTATCCAGCCCAGTGGCTCCATATCCTTGAGGTACTGATGCGTGGGCAGTGTATTGGGCAGATTGATCGTCTGATGTGTGCCCCACTGTGGCGGCATTACAATGCAACGAATCTCCTTCACCTGAGGATTATCCGGCGGACTGACACCATACAAATGGCCAGCAATTTGAGCACGCAAATCTGATATGGTAACAAACTTCTTTAGAATGTTCTTGGGCAGAATGTAAGTGTAGCCTGTCTCCTTGATGTCATCGGAGCTCACATAGATGTGGTTTGTGCGCAGATGCAGATTTGTGGCAGAAATGGCGCGAACTCGCCACTCTGTCTTGGAGCTGAACGTTTGCGTCTCGTAGTTGGACGTTGTCGATGTGATAATCTCGTCACCGTGCTTATTCGTTGTACGCGTCGTTGTGGCCGTCAATTGATTCTGTTCCTTGGTCTGTTTCTCGATCTCGGCAATCTGTTGACGCTGGGCCGACGGTGCGCTAATCTCCATTCCAAGGATAATGTCACGGATTTCGGACTGTGTCAGCGAGGCAACATTCACATTGTTCTTCTTGCCATAATCGGCGAGAATAAGATCCTTCAGCTGCACTTCCACCTTGATCCATTCCTCGTCCGTCAGTGTTGGCCAAATGTGATGAGCCTCCGTTATGGTTGTTTTGTCTGGCTTCAGGATGATCTTGGTGCGCTCCGTATTGACATGCAACGCCCGCAGTATCAGGATAAGACGACTGAAGGCTGTATATGATGATATCGTCTTTAGCCAGTCGTCGTACAGATTGAACAGCACCATTTGGGGCTCTGTGGCCTTAAGAATCAGATCACCAAACTTCTCCACTTTGAGACAGGCCTGGAAGGGTAACTGCAACTCTGAACCCTTGATGACAATGTTGGGAAAGTCGAGTAAATGCACCTCAAGGGGATCCAACATGCCCTTGCGTGTGACAATAATCTGTTTGGGCTGCTCTTCAACTGGAAGCGAGCGAATCAGAGCCGCAACTTCCTCAGCCGTCTTCCACTTGGCCAATTGTCCCAAACGCTTCTGGCCCGCCCACACGGAGGTGTGAATAATCTTGAGGAACAACTGTCCGGTGCGAGGATTGAATATGAAGATTGCGCCATTAATGGGCTTCGTTGTCAAATTACCCTCAAAGGTCTTGTGAATGGTCACACGATACACATTCGTATCGTCCACAAACCAAATGATTTGATTCGAGAACAGTTCTCCATAGTTCTGGGAGCTGAGGTAAGGTTCCGTCGGCTCAGAGGAGTACAGTTGCAGAGCCTTGCGAATGCGCTCGCGCAGCACGTAAAGCGCCGGATTTGCCTTCATGATCTTGGCCATAGCCTGTTGAATGAGCGTTTTGCATCCGGGGAACCAATTGCCGTACGCCGAGTGTAGATTGTAGGCCAAATCGATGGCGATTAGGACACCCGTGGGCGATGGATAAATTGACATGTTATCCGTGGTATAATCCAGGAACTTGGCTCGGGCATAACGTTCCACGTCGTGGGAATCGTAATCACCCCAACGCAGTTGGATATCCAGCCAATATTTCTGTGTCGTTGTGTTGTCCATTGTGTCTTTGGTGTCCGCCAGCAGCGATGGACGCGACACATTCCATTTGTAGGCGGGGAAGAGAAGAATATCCGCACAGGATGAGTTCATTTTGTATGATTTACGCGGATGAATCGTTTCCTTCTGCACTGTCTCAATCTCAAGAGCGTCCAGTTCCTGATCAAACACCTGACACAAATCCATCACAATGGACTCGTGTATCTTTTGCCACAAGTGAGCACGAAAGATTTGAATCAACGATATCTTCAATGTCGGTATCTTGCCATGCATGAAAATACCCGTCAGATCCAACTGCACCTGGAAACCCACATAGACATTGGCGCGATTGATTGTTGGCGACCACCAGAGTGTGAATCGACGATTGGGTATCTGATTGAGACCAGAGCGCTGAGCATTTGTCAACTTCTTGTACTTCATGGACTCCTCAAAGCCAGACGCCTTCTCCCAGAACAAGCCCTCCCACGTTGGGAAGTACGTGCCCTTGAACAGCGTATGCTCCAGAATACCCTCTACGCCACCCAACGCCTGTATCATATCCGTACGATAGTTGTTCAGATTCCAGAGTTTGCCATCGTGTCGCTGATGTGTCCACCAGAAGGGATTCTGCTTGAGCACCTGATACTGCTTGAATTCAGTTCGTATGCGCCAGCCCTTGTCGTAGGCCAAAGTATGACGATCCTTTTGGAAGAGCGTATTGATGCGAGGTATACCACGATCCCAACTGTCCTCCAAGTCCTCTAAGGTAAGGCGACGATTCTGAGCATTCGCCTCCTGTCGCTTCAGAGCATATTCAGCCCAGACGCGCTGCGAGTCGATGAACTCACTCTCCCACGGTTGAATATATCGATACAAATTGGGTATAAGCTGATCCTCGTCATGCGACATGCCTGTCAGGAAAATAATGGACATTAATGAACAAACAAGTTTAAAAACTCTCTAGTGTCAATAGGGATAATACAAATTGAACAATAATATAACTTACCGGAACGGAAATGCGTAATGCCCACATCTGTTTGCTTGGACCAGCGCAG
Source organism: Drosophila quinaria (assembly GCA_035047525.1). NCBI lineage: Eukaryota > Metazoa > Arthropoda > Insecta > Diptera > Drosophilidae > Drosophila > Drosophila quinaria. Next base: position 261,917 of record JAWNPO010000031.1, read on the forward strand.
ATCGGATTGTGGAATAAGCACATGACCCATGCTCAACATGCCCAAGCCGCCCAGCTCTTTGGGAGTGTAGAACACAACGGGCGGGAAACGCGAAGGCATTTTGGAATTCAAGCCAATCTTGATACGAGTCTGAATCTTATTCTCGCACTTGACCAGCAGATCCAGCAGCTCTTGTGTGTTGACCACAGCCTCTCGGAAATAGGTCATCAGACCAATGAGCGCAGTATTCCATTTGTTGACAATCTGGTTTGGGAATAACAATATTTAGTAATTGTTTTCTAGGCATTTTAAATAAGACTAACCTTTGTGAATGTGGTGGATCCGGAAGCCATTAGAATTTGACGGACACGATTATGGAAGCGTCCCAGGGACTCATCATCGACACGCAGGAAGCATTGTGCCGTACGCTCCTTGGTGATTTCATTCTGCAAATTCCAAACGCCATCGCGATGAGTGAACTCTTCATTTTGAGTGCGACACTACAATTAAAATTAAAGAAAAAAAAAAGAAATCAAATTATTAACTGAACTTTGTCAACAGTTTGGGTTTAAAGGAACCTTTGGCAAGATGCGACACTCGAAGCCGCTCATGTTGAACAGCAGATTGGGATTGTCCTTGGAATAGACCGAGACGAATGTGCTCTCCCAACCAATGGTGGTCACCGATCGGGGCAGACGATTCTTAATGTCCCAAAACACAGCACGTCCACTGCAAGCAGAAAAATGCATTAATCAACCAGCATATAATAAACAATGCTTTAGGAAAACCTTACAGATTAACGTCGTGCTTCATGAGACGCATGCGTGCATCGCGTGGCCAGCATTTCTTGTTGTTGTAACCCACAATGTTCTCGTTGTTGGGATCCGGATGTTCGGTAAGATAACGCTGGATCAGATCACGCGCCTCTTCAGCCGAAAATCTGAAGAACAAATGTATGCGATCGACGTAACGGCAGTAAAGTCGAATGGGATGAGCTGTTTCCGTGACTGCGTCTTGGAATGTTAGGAAATCGTTGGGCATTTGCGGTGGACCAGCCATTTCGCTGGAACGATGCAGGCCAAGCACCAACAGATCCAAAACAAGTCCATAGTACTGCGTTATGAAGGATGAAAACTGTAAGCCACGTATTATGCCATAACTGTTGGTATGATTCATGTCCTTATAGTTGATGACCACGTTGTTCTTAGCCGTCATGTAATCGGCAATGTTATGATCCACAATCAGACGCAGCAGACGATTGAGCAGCGTCAGATCAATCTTCTCGTAGAGTTTCTCAAATCGGGACTCGAGCAGCACATTGCACTCGCCCTCACCCACATCCCAGACATCCTGCAGATTGTTAATGCCTGTGGAAAACAAGTTATTAAACTAAGATCCGAATATGTCTTAAACTTATATCTGGTTTCATTTAAAATGTGTTTTACTTTTCTGCTATATTTTGTTGATCAATTGCGACACCTTAGGCGTGAGGTTTGCAACAAGGGGATGGAATCAAGCTCATCACTTTGCCACAAATCACACACCCAAAATGCACACCTTTAGCTTTCGTTGCACTTCATTTTGTGAGCACTTGATGATCTGTTACCTTGACACCACTTGTAGGCAAGCAGTGGTGGTGGCTCCGTGTCGCTGGGCTTGATCCATGGTGGAAAGAGGCGACGCTTGTCAGCCTCGTACCAGAGATACTGATCTAAATATGCGTCTGTAATCTTCTCCAGTGGCTCCACCTCATACACGGGTATTAAATGACTGTACAAGTCCATGAACTCAATGCCCACCTGAAAAATACAATCAACATTGACAACGATCCTTCAATAAATGAATTTAAGAGGAACTGACCTCCTTGAAGGCGCGCTGCGTCAACAGATGGCGCTTGATACGAGAGAGCGCCTCGTGCGGATTATCGTAGGCCTGTTCAATCAAGCCCAACTCCTCGCGCTGGCTTTGATTCAAGCGTGACTTGACACTATAGGCCTCCTTGAGACGTTCTAGTGCGAGAATCAACAGCTTGGTGTCATGCTTATAGGAGAGTGGAGGGAAGGGAATAGGCGCAAAGCGACGCGACTCCAACCAATGCACTGTAGTAGTGTAAATGGCCACCGCCTCCTCGGGCGATATATAGGGACCATCCTTGAGGTAGTTGTGTTGACGTTCCTGCTCTGCCTTTAAATACAGACGCGTCAAGCGTCCCAAATTCTTTTTGCACACGGTCTTGTCCACGGTGGCGCCTCGTCGTATGCGCTCGCGATTATAATGCGCCGTGTTCGTCCACCAATCGGCCTTCATTTTGACATAGCGCAGAATCATATTCTCAATGGGTATTGGCAGACCTGGCACCTTCCACGGGATGTTAGCCTTCCAGCAACGCCATGCCTCTGATAGATGCTGGAGGATGGTGCGTGCCTTGTTTTGCTTGATACCCTCGGGCATCATATCCACAATGTCGTGCATTACTGAGGCGCGCAGCTCCAAATCGAAATGCGATTCCACACGCTGCTTTGTCACAGTCTTGGCCACTCCCTTGGAGTGTCGACCCTCGAATTGACGAGACAGCAAGTTGCCCAGCCAGCGTTCTAGCAGTGGCGTTATGCCGCGCATAAAGAATAACCAAACACGCCAGCCTGGCGCCCAGAAGCCACAGCCTGGACCCTTGCCCACAGGACCCGTGTTGAAACGATAGTAGATCAGATGCTTCAAATCCTTGCACATGCGAATCTGTCTCATCAGCTTGTACTTGTAACGATACATGCCCGTCAACTGGCCGACATGGGCAAATATGTACTGCAGACCATCAGCCAGCTGGAAGGCATCCACATTATTCAAACGGTACTGCACATGGGAATCAATTATCAATTTGGTCAAGCGAAGGATCTCACGGCACAAATGGAAAGCTGTGGAAGTGAAGATGAAATAAGTCAATCTCATAGACAATATTGGAGATTGCTTAATTACCATTGCCGAAACGTGACTTTTTACGCTCTTTTGTGGTCAGAGTCTTGACAGGCTTCAAGTTGAAATTGTAGTCCAAATGCAGATAGTTAAGATTCTTTCGATGGATCAGCAAATTGAGCATATTATAGCCTTGACGGCACACTTGCAAACCAGCTTCAACCCAATCCAGAGTGGTTGTCTGGAAGAACTTGGTCGCCTTGAACGAACGGAACAAGTAACTGCAAAAAAACGACAATTATTAACAAATATTATTAATTATTGGAATAGTGAACTTACCGCTTTTTCTGGGGCTTCGGTTTGCGATGCTTCAAAGCATTGAGCACGTAGTACTTAAGCAATTTTTGATAGCTGACGCGCACCTTAACTGGATGTCCGGGTGGGCAATGCTCCTTGTACCAGCACTTGACCAGTGGCACATCGATGGCACGACGTGATCGACCCGAACGCATATTAAACGGACGCGGTGCCCACAACAGTGCAATACCATTGGCCGTATTATCAGTGTACAGAGGAGTATCCTGAAGAAAAGGCTGCACATCATCTGGCAGAGTGAAGTCCTCATCATCGTCAGGCATGGGTTCCTGAATTTTCGTATTAACATTGCGATGAGAAATCGGATTGATAAGAGGATCAAAATAAAAGGCTGGCAAATCGGGATCTTCAGTCTTAATATAGACCACGTTGGGTGTATGATACCTTAAATGAAACAGAATACAGAAAAGTTAATAAAACACAATAAAAACTTAGCACAAAAGCGAGCTCAGTATTAAGTTGATGGAAAATTAATACACAGTTTAGATTCCTTTACTAGTCCGCATTCTTGGTTAATAAAAAATATATATTTTAATTGAAAATTCTAACAATGTATGCAACTATCAGCAGCTGCGATTTAGACTTTAAAATCGTAACAAACATTTGCATTGCAAGTCCCAGAAGAAACAATCGCTAAATTGGTAGTAAAATGGGAATTTTGATTGCTCTAACATGGCATGAAGTTTTACCAACTGGTAATTTAAACTGGTAACTCTACGGCCATGTAAATGTTAATTTTTACTTTAAGATTAAACACTTCTTACCAGCTGAGATGCACAAAATGTGGCATATTATTGTAGAGATATGGAAAAGCAATGCGATACTCTGTGCGAATGGGCTGCCTTATAATAACTTTGTTTATGTCATTGAACTCGTTCCAATCCTCGTCACTGTGAAGTAGACACACATTTCAAATTAACCAAATCAAATATGTAAATTTTATTGACTTACCCAACATTATGATCTTTAATAAGCGGCTCAAACTTTGGACCACCGGGTATGGCCATGTTGAGCGCTTTTGCGGTGAAGAAACTCTTGGGATCGAAAAGATAAAAGAAGTTATTGTCCACCAAGTCCGTGAGCAGCTGGTTGGCCAGACGATAAAGGGTTGCCAGCTGTGGCAGCGATAGGTTCCACTTGCGGTAAGTAGAGCCGTTAACAAATCTGAAAAAAAATAGATGAAACTATAGATATTCTTATTTTAAAATTAGATTATAAACTTACTGTGTATCGACAAGTGGCCGATGATCGTAGAACCATTTGTAGACGGCATTATCTTCATCGTTGTCCAGTTCAATTTGTATGGCCTCCAATGGCTCGACATCTAAAACGTTGTCCGCATAATCCAACGGCGGCTCCTCATCATCGAAAGGTGGGAAACGCATGCGCTTAAAATGACGACGATCGCGTTTCTCGCGACGCATCATAATCCACATGGTGCTATAAAATAATACCTGACATTTAGTCTTAACCAATGGAAGGTGGACTAAATGCTACTTACCCCCACTGAGCGATGTAGACCGGCTCAATGACCCAGGGTATCTCATTGACAAAGGTAATCGCGCCTGTTATGTGGTACAGCACCTGCACGTCCCGTATCTGTTCCCATGGCATAGGCATGTTCTCGAGAAGTTTCAGCACAGCATGTGGCATGTACTTAAGTGCCCCAAGATAGACGCGCTTGTCGTGACGATACTTGCGCGATGTCATATCACCATGGTCGCGGATAATCTTGCGGATGTGCTCTGGCGGCATATCCTCCTTTTGTGTATCCACAAAGCCGAATTTGCGTTTCTCTGCAAAACGCTTTGACTGCAAATGCTGCCACTTGAGCGCCTTCTCCTGAAGCTTCTCCTCTGTGAGAATATCGGGTTTCGGCGTGGGTATTTGACCAAGCTGCGGCTGTGGCACTCCCGCTGGTGGCACTGCTATGCCGTTGGCATGGCCAGATGGGGGCAAAGGCGCACCCGGCGGAGGTATTTGCTGTATCTGGTTGGCCATCTGCTGCTGCGCATGCAATTGGGCCTGTTGTGCATGGGCCGCCGCATACGCTTGCTGCTGGGCCATCAGTTGGGCCGCCCACGCGTTTGGCGGTATCATATACGGCGGTATAGACATCGCTCAATTGTGTGCGACACTCCTAATCTATCAATGGAATATATAAAATGAAAACAATACACACACGTTTCGTTTACAACTTAAAAGGTGAAAAGAAAGAAGAAGACACAGACATCTCTGCCGTCGCCGCGTTTTGCAATTTTCACCACGGCTATTTTAGCAAGAAGATCATGCAATTAGCATATATTTTGGTATTTATATTGCACAGACGGTGTGTTGGAGTATTATTCTTACCTATTTCACAAGTTTCTAGCACTTTTTGTTGATTCTTTAACAATTTTCCGGTTTTTTGCAAAACGTTTAGGATGCGGCAGACATTTTACAGAGTTCGATAGTTTAGTAACCAAGTATCGATAAGCGGCAGCACAAGGTGGCTCGATAAAGTGAAATCGATATCGACTAGCAGTTCACTCATGAAAATCGATATAATTACGATAAATTAAATAAATTTTGAATGAACTTCAAAAAACATAACAAAATGAAAAAGAAATCCCCCAACGCACATTCTAATTGCTATAATCAAATCGATGAGCTGGTCAACAACTGCAATACATGTATGTGTGTTTGTTTGCTATTCTAATTATTAACTTTTTTGTGCCTAGTGCGTCAGCATATTTACTCAATTACGAACCAAAAGGAATTTGTGATGATTTTAAACGGAAAACATGTTTTGATATTGAACTACTGTACTCATTAGGCTAATTATCTATTCACTTGGCTCAAAACAAACAGCTCTGTATGAAAAACCCGACCCTGATACATGAATCTTCAGAGAGATATATGTATGTATTTCCAAATTTCCTGACGAGTAACGACTTATCCAGACTAATGTTTGACCAATCAATGATCATGTGCGAATTCGATCTCCGGCATATTTTGCGCACTATAAAAGATCTGGGATGAGATGCTTAGAATCGCAGTTCATCAACAACAGTTCTTCCAAACAGAGCTTAACCCGGCGAAAGGTGATAATTTGCTAAAATAAAAAAAAACAAAACTCAAGTATTGTGAAATTTCACAAACAACATTAACAATGACAAAGGTACAACATTCATAAGATTCACAGATAAAGCTTAAATTGTTCAATTACTTATCTTTGCTCCAATTCCAATTCCAGCTATTGATTGTCTGTCTTTTCTTGGCTGCTCTAATTTTGATGCTGACACCAGCGAATTCGGCACCTGCAGAGGTAATAAAACAAATCTTCAAATCAAAATTTTCTTATATAAAAATATGTATTTTTAATTGGTTTTAAAAGAGCTTCTCGGACGAAGTGGAGGTCGATGACCTCTCTACAGCAGACAGCATCGGCGTTGGATATTATGCACCTTCGTACTACAGTCCATATTATGGCGGAAGTAGTTACTATAAATACGGCGGCTATGGTGGATATGGAGGATATGGCTATGGCGGATACAGAGGCTACGGACGCTACTATCGTCGCCCCATTTATCCAGTTTGGGGTTGAACAGACCACATGAGCACTCAATTCAATATAGGAGCATAGATGGTAGTCTTAAATGTAGTATTTTTATTCGCTTAATCCCTTTTGTTTAACCATACTAACAAACCAAATACATTTTATAAATTTAGCAACCAAAAAAAAATACAGTTGAACTTCCACAACCCTTTTATAGATCGGCATATCACTGCGGATAAGAAAAGGGGCTTTTCCGAAAATTAAAAATTTTAAATCTGATGCTTTTGTATTTACTCAAATCCTAATGTCATTTTAGAATAAGCCGAAAAGATATCTTTTCATGTACTGTGGGATATTTAGCCAGTCTAATTCCGTCCGCCTGACCATTATTTAAAAAAGCTTTTGATATTTTTTTCTAAAGCAATAAAAGCTTTGCAACAAATTTAAATAAGTGTAGGGTGCAATCGCATTTATTGAAGTACATTTTATTTAGTACACTAAAGCCCACATGATTCGATATATGCAGTATACCACTCGTAATACACACTTGCTTCTCCTTTCACTCGACCACTGTGTCATCAAAATCAAGTTAGGGCAATTTTTGTTATCTTTTATTTTTTGGAACACATACTGACGTCATTAATGCTTTTGACCCCACAGCAATTAACACTGGCGAGAGAAAAAATAAGTTTATTGCTTTTAACATTTATTCACTTGAGTTACGTTGAAAAAACTGGATTGCAAGATTGTTGAAGCGCTTCCGAAGAAGTCGAAATAAAAACAATTATGAGGCTAGACGCCGGCATCGTAATATAAACATAAAGAGGGGAATTACATATACATACAAAGCTGAAAAGACAAGATTAAAGTGTGTTTGGTAAGTGACCTAAACCTGTGGCATTTATGTGAACATCATGAGTTCAAAGATTGAAACCCGTTAAAAATAACTTTGACGAAAATTATAAATTTCACTAAAGCTTAAAAAGTTTTTTTTTTTTTTTATTTTAATTTGGCTTCAAAAAGTTATACAAATAAAGTTAGGATTGAAAAGGAAAAGGCGTAAGAAAACTTCTAATGGTGCTTCCTTCCATGTCCATGACCATGTCCAGCCTTATGGGTCTGATGCACTTTATGATGACCTGATTTCGACTGCTGCTGATGATGAGTCTTCGCCAGCTTGGAGCTCTTGGGAGTCTTGTGCCGCCGTCCGTTGCGCTGGGACTTGGAATGATGTGGTGCCAATGGCACTGGCATTTGACCATGATTGATTTGCTCCTTCTTCAGGTCTTGTATATGGTGACGGGAATGCTCCACCGGATGACCATTGTGCTCATTGTGGTGGCCAACAGTCTGCGAGTGCTGGCGTTTGTGGTGCTTGTGTGGCCGATGATTGTCCTCTGGGACTGACTGGGTCGACGCCAGCGCAACGGAAATCAGAATCGTTGCAATGATAAACACCTGAATAGAGCACAACAAAATAGTGATATAGTCATATTTCGAATTTCGAATGCCAAACCAGAACACTGGATCTGGATAGAAGCAATCGAGTTGTTATCTAAACGGATAAGATAACAACAATATCGGCCCACTAAAGCACTCACCGCCTTTGACATGGTATCTCCTGGTTTTTTTTATTTGTATTTTATTTTTTATTAACTTTGCCTTACAATTTCGATGTGTAAACGCAAACGTCCAAACGTCGACTGCTTTCGGAAACTCTTCCGCTGCTGGTTATAACGTTATCTTTTATACATACGTCCAGTGCGACCGCAGTTCCAGCCCCTATATTATAAATACGTACATATGTACATACCCATACAGCATATAAGTGAGTTTGTGCACGTGTATGCGTCAGTACTTGGCATTTTATCGACCATAAACTCCGATCTAAAGAGCAGACAATAGTTTATGTATTTTCTTATTGTAGAATCTAACATATGTGCATGATCCCAGGCAGATGAGATGATGATCAACGACAGTTCTTGGTAGGAATTGCCATCCAGAACAGAACTGAGCAAATCTACAATTACGTGGTTTAAGGTCGAAGTCAAAGTCTACGTGTACCGCTAGAGATTATTGATGATAGGCAAATTTCACAATCAGTTCAATGAGTTTTCACTATATAAACGAAGTGTCGTACAAAAGCTGTCTGCTAAGAGATTCCTCATTCATATTAAGGGGGGCAACCAGTGTAGGAGGCAGAAATTCGAATGTTTTTTGTGATTTTTTTTTCACTGAGAAAGAATAATTAGAATTCGTTGAAATTTAAAGAATAGTTTATTGCTATATCAAAACCATTTACGCTGGAAATAGTGAAGTTAGAGGCTGATGTCCATTGCGGGACACCTGGAAGTTGCAGTTTTGATCCGAAATAATATTTTTTTCCGCCTTTCGTTAGTAACATATTTTCTAAGAATATGAACTATATTTTAACCAAAAGAATTGAAAATTTAATTTTTTAAAGGTGTTTGAACAAAATGTCATGTTTCTATATCATATTTTTCACTTTGTTTACATAAAAAATTACTTAATTATATCATATATCAAAAATAATTGGAACTTCGCTTTGAAACTGAAGCAACATGCCCTTGAATAGTAGCACTATTAATTTTTACAATTAAAAAATAATAGATTTTTTAACCATCAAAACTGATTTCCCCCCTTTAGTATTTCAGGTGCCGAGTTATCTAAGTGGATATTTATAGTCTTTTCATTGGTAATCAGTAACTTATCTGTCTAAACACTCATTGGTATTAATTTAGTTAGAGCCCAATACAAATAAAGTTTTTTTTGCTAAAGCAATGGCTGTTCCCTTTTTTAAAGCAAAGATTTCGTCAAAGAAATTATTACTGGATTGATAATTTTATTGTGTATTCTTGAAAAATCATATAAATTAAAATAAAATAAAACGTTAACTTTCGATTGCTTTTTTGCTGTGTGTAGATCGTTGATTAATCTATTGTTTTGAAAATTTATTGGTTAGTTTGAATATAAATATGTCTCGCTAAATATATATGTAAGTGTTTGCTTTTTAAAGGTATTGTTCATTATATAAATATGTTTGTTTTAACTTTCGAATGCTTCTTTTCTTCATATTTATCGTACATAAGTATACAAAATTGAATATATATAAATATATGTGTATAGTATTTGCTTAATTGCAAAACTAATGTGGGATTTAAAAAAGTATTGATTCATGAAAAGTATATAAGGAAAATAAGCTGAATAACATATTTCGTTTAGAATACATGAAAATGAAAACATTTGACAAAAATATATAAAACATAAATAATAAGTATTGAAATATTTCACAAATAAACTTAAGACTAAATACATAATTTTTTTTTCCTTTTTTGTATTTTTTATATTTTTTTTTACATTTTTTTCTTTTTTGATTATATTTTGTGGTGGATAATTTACGACAAGTTGATGCTTGCTCTTAACGTGGCTAACGCAAAGTTGGTAATTGAATGTGCGTCTTGATTGAAAGACTACACAAAAGAAAAAAGTGGCGTTGACAAAACTTTAAACGATTTTTAAGAAATTGAAAATTTATATTTCATTGAACACATTGGGGTCAATATGTCAGTTTGTGATGATCTACTACACTGATTGTTATTGTATTATTATAGCAAACACTACAGATATTAATTATTGTTTTGGATAGCTTTGAATAAGAAATTTATCGGATTTTCGGTAATTTAGTGTTCTTTTAAATCGTTTGACAGATGTTGTTTTTTGTCAACGTTGTCACTTTTTCTACTCCTCGATGGTGTAAAGGAAATAGTAGTTTTCGTTATCATTGATTGCAGCTGGTGGTGCCTTCGGTGACTTTCGCGACAGTGGTTCGAATCCCATGAAAAGGAATGCTTCAATTAAACGACCGCACTCCGGTTGATCCTTGCGCATAACCATTACAATGCCGTCCACCTCTAATTTATCCTCAGCGAACTCCAAAAGCGAGATGAAGGTCTGCTTGGAGCCAGATGGGGGTAAATCAGTTGGGAATGCGACATATAAAATGTTGTTGTTCGGGTTCAAAATCGACATCCAATTGGTAGACTGGTCTTCAGTGACGTGCATTTTGATGGAAATATGCACCGGTTGGTCATGCTGCAGGATCTGGCGCAACACCTCCTGGCAGTCATCCTCCGAGCACAACGAATGAATGTCGTGCGACTCCGTGTCAGAGCATTCCGACGACGAAGAGGATGACGATGCCCGAGAGCTGGCCTCAAACAAGCTGCCGCCAGCCGAGTCGACCGAAGACTTCCGGCTGTAGCCTGTAAAATCAATAAGAATCCAAGCATTAGTATATAGTATACATGTACGTATTCAAATAATTATTACACATTTGAATTTATTTGTTAACTTACCCGTTAAGAGCGATGCCCTATCGTGATCTGTTCTGTGGTGGACAGGGACATCAGGACCACCACAGAGGCCCTACGCCGAGAGAGATGCGGTAAGATTCAGTCGACATGTTCGTGGCGCAAGACGAAGTCGAGATGGTCCGGAGCTTGCCATCAGCACATCCAGCAACTCCGCTATCATTAAAGTCTCTTCTAACGAAGCTACTACTAAAGATTGGGTCGCTGCGAAAGAAATAATAATCATACAAATACACCGGCATTAAATATCAATTATAGAATTCCATTAATTGGCTGGTCGATTTTGTAGTACATGGGTTCCATTTAAATTACCAATTCATAATTAAAGGCAATTGGTGGCGAGACACTTAAACAGCTTAACGGCGCAATAGCTAATGTAAAACTGTCAGACTGAATAAACGTGTGCAATGTTTATCAGTAAGGTGGAATCAACTTAAACACATTTTTTTTAATGACGCAGACATTTATTAAGAATGTTTATAAAGATAAGAATCCCGCTATCTTTAATTAATCGGTACGGGCAGCCGTAAAATTTAGTATTTATATACCAACTTCAACAAGCGAAGGGTGACATTCACCAAACATTCTTTAAAATTAACTTCATTATTTTATCTAATTTATAATTTTTTTGATTTACTAAAGTTTTACTTTACTGCTAAATTATTGCTCACTTAACAAATAAAATTTCTCACTTAAATTGCGCGCCCGCTAATCTTTTAATCGGTAGCAAGATAGCAAACGATAACGATAACATTCATGCAACCATGCTGTTGAAATACAGCCCTGCGCACACGCATATTTTTTCACCACAGCATGGCGGCACGGGCAGCTGTCGCACACACACATTCACTCGTAAACGTTTGCGCAAAGAAAAAACAGCGAAAATTTGCGGCGTCGGGTTGAAAATAATAAGAAAATCAATAAATTACTTGGAAATAACTAAAAACAACATTAAACATGTCGATTGGCGTACCCATTAAAGTTTTGCACGAAGCAGAAGGTCACATTATTACATGTGAGACAATCACCGGCGAAGTCTATCGCGGCAAGCTCATTGAGGCAGAGGACAACATGAACTGTCAAATGACACAGATTACGGTAACCTACAGGGATGGGCGCACTGCCAATTTGGAGAATGTCTACATTCGCGGCTCCAAGATTCGTTTTCTCATACTGCCCGACATGCTGAAGAATGCGCCGATGTTTAAAAAGCAAACCGGCAAAGGCCTAGGAGGGACAGCCGGTCGCGGAAAAGCAGCGATACTCAGAGCACAGGGTGAGTCTTTAATTTAATGGTGCATTTTTTTGTACTTTTTATACTATTGCCTCGGTTTTTATTTACAGCGCGTGGTCGGGGCAGAGGAACTGGTCCCGCGGGTGGCGGTCGAGGTGGTGGTGGACCACCAGGTGCACCAGGTGGTGGCGGACGTGGCGCTTGGCAAGGCGGTCCCACAGGAGGACGTGGTCGCGGAGGCTTGTAAAATGCACGAGGATCACATTCAAATATATAAGTTAAGGGAAATTAATTATAGCGGGCGGGTCGCAAACATGTTGAAAGTCTAAATATATTGTCATGAAACAATAACGAAATGAAACTTGAATTTGAAAAATGTGACTTGTGTTTTTACGCCTGGAAAAAGAAAAAGTAACCAACACCAATTATTCGGACATACAACTTATACATATGGATGAGTATATTATATATCGTCGCTTGTCGAATATTATACAAAGAGAGCAATTCCATGACAGTATTACAAACTGTTTAAACTTGACTGTCGACGGATAGCTCTCTTCATTTCGCTATTCGCAATTGGAAAAAAGCTTTTGTAATAGTTTCGCAAGGACAACGGACAATTAGAATAAGACAATAGACAGACAGGACAGTTAATGGTTAGTTTGGGCAACGTCGAATATCATTCAAAGAGAGCAATTCCATGACAGTATTACAATTGTTACTGGACTGTCGACGGACAGCTCTCTTTATTCACTTATTCGCTTTTTGTTCTGGTTGTTCGTTCATTTAGTTAATAAACATTTAGTGGAGGGACAATCACAAAAACATTTAAGCAACTAATAAATTCAATTGTCAGCCATTTAGCAGACCGGCACAGATTGAGCAATATTTATTTACATATGCTAAAAACAAATGGTTGTTTTTCTTTTCCCTGTTAATAGCGAACAAACAACAAACTGCGCACTTGGCAAATCGTTGCAAATTGAGAGAGACTGAGAATCGTTTGCTGACGTTAATTTTGCATATAAAAAAGCACAAACAATTGCTCTCTCTCGAGAGAGAGAGGAGGCAGTGCCCGACATGGCGTGTTAATTGAATGATTTGCAGAGGGTCTGCCTATTAAATCGATAGACACGTGCATGCAATTGAGCCGACACCAAGTTGAATGGGAACATGCAATGGAAGCCAAGGGTAAGGGTTTTCCACATACCCAAGTTGATCCTCCGACTCTAGCTGCTGCTGCAGTTGATCTTCTTGCTGCTGCTGCATTGTAGCTATTGCCTTAAATTTTTCGATCCGATACAAATATATATTTGTATATGTGTGTGTGTTTGTACTTATGTATATGCAAATGAAATCACAGTTATGTTACGTTTGTCTGTTTCTTCTATTTGTGCTAATTACGTTATCACAGTTTGTTTGCGCTTAGACAAAAGTCTAGAAGTTTACATCGAAAAGGCTTTCGAAAGGTATTTGCTTGTCTCTTGTTTGTTTTTTACAGCAATAAAAATGATTGTGTGCTTGTTTATTTGCGTTTGGTTTTCCGTAGCCCTGCCGTAGCGAAGCGTTGAGCGTTTGTCTGGCAACTGACGGCAGCTAAACGGCGGAGGCATCATTTTATTTCAAAAAGATTTAGTTGCTCCTCCTACACACACACACACAAACACACAATCGTTGCATGCACATGTACATGTTTGAGTGCGGCACAGACAGACACAATAGATATTGCTTAGTTGGGATAATAGACATTCTGTGTTTAAATCAAAACAAACAAAGTACAGTTATACGTTTAATAAATGCTGTCTTTGGGCATATTTTAGAAATATTTCTTTGAAGGTCGACCCGGTTGTCCCAGTCATTCCCCTCCCTCCCCCCACCCACAATACTATTCTTAGCGGATGCAAAATGTGTCGAAAGAGTAAATACAAACAAGTGGCAAAACGTAGAAGCAAATTAAAACTAATTACATTTGTATTGTTGACAACGCTCTGTAGCCAATTTGCGTCTATGCAAACATACAAATATATTGCAAAACAGCGATATAAATATACATTTTTTCGATTTCCTTTTGCCCTTAGCTTTCGTTTACTTTACAAATCGATATACTTTAACTACAAATGCAATAAAAGTGCGTAGAATATAGAAAATGTGTTATTGCCGTGATCAGGACTCATTAGTACTAATTGTAATCAGCTTGTGCAATATAAACAATAACATTTAGTCGCTATAATTAGCACCAAAATAGAAAAACGATAACGATAATACAATCGTCAATCGATCTTCGAGAGTACGTGACGTGCTGTCTGCGATGACCGTCAAAAACGTAATTAAAGCACAATACGAAGAAAAGCTCACAGAGAGCCACATACTACATATGCAATTGTTAAGTATGTTGGTGTGGGAAGAGCGTCGGGCTTTTTCTATTGAAATACAGTAATCATAAATACATATGTATTTATGTATAAACATGTGTTAAAGCTCACGTTTTGCACAACGTATTGAAATTCGACAAGATTTACCGCAAACTGGAATAAATCATTGGAAAACATGCGACAGTATCACGTGACAAAGACCAAACTAGAGATTAAAAATAATTATGAATTTATTTTTGAACATCCAAAGCAAATCTTCAAACGGATCTTGTGAAATATTATAGGCCGTAATTTAGATAGCGTGAGAAGATAAGGAGCAAATAAACTAAATGGAGCGCTTATATAAACACGTCAATTGGATGGATACTGCTGCATGAGGCTGTCTGTAAACATGGGATAAGAGTTAAATAGGTACAATTCTAGTGGAAAGCAAACATGTCACACATTTAATATGCAAACACAATTTGAATTACTTTTTTTTTTTAACAAAGTCATAAAAAAATAAACACAAGCAATTCTTTTTATTATTATTGTAGCTACATAAAACAAAAGCAGGGGGGCGATAAGATAGATGATTAAGACAGCTTTATGATGTTAATTATGATAAGATGTGGACGCTGAAACGTGTAAAGTGCCACGATTGAGGATGAGTATGCAACCACTTTGAAAATGACCTTCTGAGTCAGCAATTCGCAGGAGCATCTTTTTCTCTCATTTCCCAATTCGCTATTGGTCCATTAACCCATTATTGAGTTGTTCTTCCTCATACTACATACATATGCATGAATGGGGTTTTTTTTTGTATATACACACATACATATGTATGTATGTATCTAACTTGCCACACAACTGAGTGCAGCAAGTCGACTGGAATTTTCCATTGTTTTGAATACATAAAGTGTTTGTTTACGTTTATGTTGTATGTGTGTGTATATGTTGTTTGTGACGTAATGAAAACTCGCAATGGCTGCCGCTGGACCAAAAATCTATGTCATCTCAAAGCAAAAAGCTGCACTCTGGAAAAGAAACTTTTAACCGGATGACAAACAACAAGAATGGAACATTGGAGCAAACAAACCGGTTGCAGCTTCAATTTTGTTGTTCTTTTCTCATAGCACACAAAGTCAATAGGGTCGAAGCTTTTTTTGTGTTTGTTTATTTTGTCAGCGAGATAATAAGATGGAGGGCAAACAATGCTGACGGTGCTGCTATTCGGATACGGACAAACAGATAAGGATAGCAATAAAAGTCACATTGTTTAAAGCGTAATAACTGTAATTGTTTACAAAAGCTCGAAGGCCCGACTAGAAAGTTCCAATTGTCGCACCCAACAATACAGTTGTTATTGGAAGGTAATTGTCATTTAACTGCATAAATTACAGTTAACGTACACGTTGAAAGTCGAGTCAATTTAGCGAATTAAAAGCGAATGGCTTTTAAAGTAAGCAAATAATAATAAAAATAATTCGATTACACATATACGCCACATTCTACTACTACATATGAATATTGTTTTTGTATATGAATAACGATAGCGTTGCCAGATTGCTCCGACACAACGCGTCAACAAAGAAATGCGTTAAAAATGATTTGCAAATAAATATTATAGCAATCAATTTGTTAATTGAAGTGCCCAAGAACAGCAAATAAATATTTATCAGGTTTCCTTTTTATTAAACATTTCGTCTCCACTTCACGGCTGATTCGGGGTGACAACAGACAACAACACTATAACGCGAACAAGATGGCTGCTACGAAGAGAAAAAACAAAATAAAATACGCAAAAATAAAGTAAAAAATTAAATTTAAAAAAAAAACATCGATGGAAATCTTCTTTGAAATCAATCATTTACTTTACCTACTGTTCGCACATTCTCTTTTCTTTGTTTGGTTATGTGTACTCTCGCACACATCCATCTGCAATCTGTTACATACATACACACAAGTCCATATGTTTTACGTACGCACGTATGCATGTATTTTTGCATACATGTATATACCTTCTACGTACATACTACATTTTACAGTTACACCACCAGCACCGACTCGAAATTTGTTAGCAAATTACACTAAAAATATGTTCACTACAAACAACTTGCCATATATTTATTTACAACCAACAAATATATAATTTAATATGCCACCAATTGGATTGGGACCGATTATTATTACGGTACCCATGCACTCTTTTCCATTCTCTTTTATTTCACTACAAAATCGATTTTTGCACTATTTCTCTGTATGGCATTTTACAACCATTACTTACAGTTTATTATTCATGTTTGATGGCATTTTTACACTTAATGGTTGCAACTTAACGCACAAAGAAACAAAAATTAGGTTTTATTGGACAAAATATGTGCTGGCTTAGCGAGAAGCTTTTATGGTAACTCTGCACTTGCGATCTGATTAGTTCGACTGCTGAATTAAATGTGAATCGAACGGGATCCCAATACAATTACGACACTGTCTGTCGACTGTATAACAAACAATATATCGATATATCTTAAAGTAGGCCAATCGATAATCATGAAACGATAAATAAAACCCTGGAGATTTATTTTCGTTTTGACTTTGACTTTACAAAGTATCTTTAAAAATATCTTACCTGATATTGGAGAGTTAGCTCTTATCAAGCAAACAAGAACTTGCAGTCAACAAATCGGTAAATACTAATTTGAGTGGAAACGTGCCATTTTTGACATCGATTGTCAGTCAAACTTAAAGTTTAAATTTTAAACACAAAAATTTCGATAGAAATTGGGGTAAAGGTCTAGAAGCAGTAGCCAGTTTAAAAAAAAAAACACACACACACACAGAAAGAGGGCGATTTATAATGAATTAAGGTGAAATAATTTTTAGGGGGTCTTTGCTAGTTTTTTTTTTATTGAATTTTTAAATTTCGATATTTTCAATGCAAAATGAGCTTTTGCATCGTTGTTTTGTGCATATTGCCACTAATATGTTAATTTTTCATTAAAATTTCAATATTGAATAAAAAAAAGATCCCCTAAAAATTGTTTCACCTAAATTTATTATAAATTGCCCTCTTTTTGTTTTTTTTTTTTTTTTTTTACCGGTGGCTACTGCTTCTAGACTGTTACCGAAATTGGTCCCATTGGTGTCATTTCTCTAATCAAATTAATATTTTTCAAGAAATGAATTAAAAATTTGTACCAAGAAACCAAGAAAACGTTACATTTTCTAAAATAATGAAGTTCATTTTAAAATTTATTTATGGCACGTCAGCTTTTGCTTTAGCTGTTTCCGGAATCCCATTAATGTTGATATTTAAAAACTTTTCTGAAAAGATTGCCACCTTTTTTTTCCAAGCTTAGGCAAGGTTGCCACATGATTTTTTTGGCTCATTCTGTTTTTTTTTGTTTGAAGTAGTGGCAACCGTGTCTGTGTCAGTCATTGCCAGTCAAATTTTGTGTGCGATTCGTTTAAAGGGAAAAGCAAATTTAATCTGTGAAATACTATTAAATCCAGGATCCCTTTAACTCAGAAACTATGAGCGCCTTTCCAGGAACGTTCGCGTTCGACGAATATGGTCGGCCTTTCATCATTCTCCGCGACCAGGAGCAGCAAAAGCGCATCACTGGAACAGATGCCATTAAGGTAAATTAAAATGAATGCATCTAATAGGATTACAAAGGATACGCATTTTGTACTGTTGCTAATATGTGACTTAAGGCCTAACAAAAACATTCATGGCAATGGAAATTTTCTTGGCTTTGAAAACAATGACGCATCGCTTGCCGAATGTTCCAGATGTTCTTTCAACTGCCGGCATTTCTCATAGTCGCCATATGAATTACAAGTTTAATATAAACTGTTGGTATGGAATAGCAAAGATTGATATTTATGCGTATGTTGGAATAAATGGTTAAGTGCAAACAATTGCTGCCAAACTGTGACGCCCTTTTACGCACTTTGAGGTTAAAACGCCGCACAGATGTTCACCGTCTGCCGGTTGAGTCACGCGCCTCCCTCTCCCTCGCCCTCACACAATGACACCTGATGTGTATTACAGCCACGGTTGCCACAATTGGCGTTTTTGCGCCAAAATTGGCTCTTTTTTTTTCCGTTTTGGCTCTTTTTTTTATTCAGTTCAAAATCGGTTATTTTGTATAGTTTTAGGTTGAAGTACATATTTATTTTTATTTAATAACTAAATTTAGATGAAAATGTAAAATACTTTGGAAATATGTGTTATTGTTTGTAAACGAAATATTTTGTTTTTAATTAAAAGCAAAAATAACATGAACTGCAAAAGTAAAGTTTTGGCTATTTTTTAGTCAACTTGGCTAATTTTTTGTTTGTTGTTGGCTGAATCAGATTTTTATATTAATGCTCTTTCTTCTTTTTTGATATAGACGCACATAATGGCGGCGCGTCAGATTGCCACGACGCTGAAGACGTCGCTGGGACCAAAGGGTCTGGACAAGATTATGGTCAGTCCCGATGGCGATGTGACAGTGACCAACGATGGCGCCACCATTATGAAGCTCATGGAGGTGGATCATGAGATTGCTAAACTGATGGTGCAGCTGTCGCAGTCGCAGGACGATGAGATTGGCGATGGCACCACCGGTGTTGTTGTGCTCGCTGGCGCACTCTTGGAGCAGGCGGAGAGTTTGATCGATCGTGGTATTCATCCCATTCGTATTGCTGATGGTTTCGAACTGGCTGCCCAGTGTGCCATCAAGCAGCTGGATGCCATTGCTCAACCCTTCCCCGTCGATCCCAACAACAAGGAGCCGCTCATTCAGATTGCCATGACAACTCTGGGCAGCAAGATTGTGAACAAATGCCATCGTCAGATGGCTGAAATGGCCGTCGATGCGGTCCTCAATGTGGCTGATATTGAGAAACGGGATGTCAACTTTGAGCTGATCAAGATTGAGACTAAAGTTGGTGGACGCATGGAGGACTCGATGCTGGTCAAGGGTGTTATTGTTGACAAGACCTTGAGTCACTCTCAGATGCCCAAGGAGCTGAAAAATGTCAAGCTGGCTATTCTCACCTGCCCATTTGAGCCACCCAAGCCAAAGACCAAGCATAAGTTGGATGTCACCTCGGCTGAGGATTACAGAGCCCTCCGAGAATACGAGCAGGAGAAGTTCACGCAGATGGTCAAACAGGTGAAGGATGCCGGCGCTACCTTGGCCATTTGCCAGTGGGGTTTCGATGACGAGGCCAATCATCTGCTGTTGCAGCAGGAGTTGCCCGCGGTTCGTTGGGTGGGTGGTCCCGAGATTGAGCTGATTGCTATTGCCACGGGCGGTCGCATCGTGCCACGTTTCGAGGAGCTGACACCCGAGAAACTGGGCAGCGCTGGATTGGTGCGTGAAATGGGTGAGTTGGATCTTTTCAATCTCTTAGATCTCATCTAACTCGTTGTTGGTTTCTTTTACAGCCTTTGGCACGTCCAAGGACAAGATGCTGGTCATTGAGGAGTGTAAGAACTCCAAGGCTGTCACAATCTTCTTGCGCGGTGGCAATGCCATGATTATTGCCGAGGCCAAGCGTTCCATTCACGATGCCATCTGTGTGGTGCGTTCCCTGATTAAGGATTCGCGTATTGTTTATGGTGGTGGCGCCGCTGAGATTAGCTGCTCTCTGGCTGTGGCCAAGGAGGCCGATCAGCTGTCCACGCTGGAACAGTATGCATTCCGCTCGTTTGCCGTCGCCCTGGAGAGCATTCCATTGGCTCTGGCTGAGAACAGTGGCCTGCATCCAATTGAAACGCTGTCGGAGCTCAAGGCCAACCAAGTGGCTGAGAAGAAGTCCAGCTTGGGTGTGGATTGCATGCTGACTGGCGAGTCGGACATGAAGCATCACAATGTTGTCGAGTCTCTGCACTCGAAGAAACAACAGATTCTGCTGTCCACGCAGCTGGTCAAGATGATACTCAAGATCGATGATGTGCGCTCCAAGAATCATGGCATGTAAACCATGTCACACCCTCAAATACACACACCCCAAGTTCACACAAACAAACAACATTAAAATGCATTATTCTACGCTTTTGCTAAGCTCACGCTCCTTCACATACTACATATATATATATTCGTATATCTCTGTATTAATTGTTTACTTTTTATTAATCAACACAATTCTTTGGAAAAGAAACAAAAGCAACAAACTAAGAGAAATCGTTTAAACAAAATACAATTTACTAAAACAAACTCTAAACCACAATTACAAATTAAACTTTCTTGCCATTTATGCTGGCCAATTGCTGCCTATTGAGTTGGTCGAAGAAGAGGAGACCCGCGGCTCGTTCGACCGTCTCTGGCGGCACCTGGAACACTTGGATGGGCGTGTCGTTGCTGATCACCTTGTTGGGCATCACGTAGGCTTCCATGTGCAGTTTCTGGTCGTGAGCCTCGCCCACAATCACCTTGTAGAAGTGCGTGGGCACGGCGACCGTGTTGGATCCAATGACCTCGTATTTCACATACATCTTGCCGTCCTCTTCCTTGTGGGGCAGGTACAGTGGGCCCGTGCAAACGTAGACGTTTGTGTAGGACTTGGTTAGCTTGCGCACGTGCGTCTCGAGTGTGTTCCAGGCGTCGCGATTGAAACCCTGTCCGACCTGCGGCGCCATGTTGGACAGCAGGAAGGTGTCGTCGCAGTGCTTCTGGTGCAGGCGATGATTGCCCGCCGCCGCCATGTGACCACGATCGTAGCCCGAGCGCCGGTAATCTGTGTTCTGGGCACGGAAGTAGGGATGTATGCTCTCATCGGGCCTAAAGTCGGACTTGGCACGATCGACAGCATCGTTTTTGGCCACCGATTCGGCGGTCAGGTGCTCAAACACCCAGTGAGGAACACGATTGCGTCTGTCGTAGGACAACACATAATCCGACTGGGAACGCACATGATCCAGGCCAGGAAACCCGTATTTCATGATTTGTGAAATACGAGAGGGTGTGGCTGAAAGATTCGTCTCGCCAGCGGGAATCAGCGAAGCCGCAGAAACTGTTGCGAATGCGGGAAGTCCGGGTAAACGCGATAATTTATTGGGACCGTGCTCGTTATTGTTGCTGCGGCGTTCTGTATAGGAACCGAGATAGAACGCACCCAAGGCCGTAGCGCCGATGGTCAAGATGCTTCCAATCTTCAAGTTGCTCATTTCTTATTGCACTTTAATTAATAATATATAAAAAATATAACACGTCGGCCCGCTATTGCACAACAAAAACACATTTCACACACAGAGTCAGCTGTTGGAATGCAGTGCTGCCATATCAGACTTTTTCAGAACAGATCTGGCCCTTTTTAAAATGCTTGGAAAAATAAAGAGTTTCTCACTGGAGTTCGCTTAACCATGTAAGTGAACAAAAAACTTCATTATTTTAAAAAATTTATCATTTTCATGGTTTTTTAAAGTGAACTTTTATTGAATTATTTAAATTTATTTCAATTTGCTTTTGTTGTTCGATAAGTATCACTTATCGATAAATAGTTGCTGACAAAAGCTCAATGCTACAATTTGAGGACAATTTAATGAATAACATGGCGCCCAATTTGAATCAAAAAAATAATTGATGCACTTGCTTTTACACACCAAGATTCTGTCTGAATTTTCATGCTAGTTAAATAAATCAACTCGATTACGATCGAATTACAACCGCAGTTTACTAATATATTTTATTATTATTGTTTTTATTTATTAATAATCGTACATTCTAGTTGTGATGAAGATATTAAGTACATATACATTCGACTTAAATACGTAAGTACATACACAATTTGTCGTCAACACGAAACTGTGATTAACGTTAAAAAGCTTGCATATTAAAATTAATAAGTTAATTGCTTATTTCATTTGATTGTGACGGAAAATGGTATCCAATCTCATTGAAAATCACAACGACACATTGCAAAGCGGTGAGAATAAGTTATTCGTCATTGTTACAAGTAAATGGTTAGTTCTAAGTCTGGTTTCTTCTTATTTAAAACTATTGGGGGGAAAATCTGATAATGGGAACTACAATACTTAATATGCCATTTGCGTGCCGCTAACACGTCTCCTTGTTGCAATCAACGAAATTACTGAACTCCGTCGCATTTGGCGGCCCCTCGCTATACAGATACGTCACGGGCCAAAGTCGTGCGGCCGCGAAATCGCTGAGACTCTGCAATCCTCCAGGACGAGGTGGATGCTGGGTGTATTCACTACTCGCTGCCGTCGCTGGCTGCAGTGGCTTGTGCTTCTGTTTCTGCTTGGAACTGGAACTGGAACTGGGCAGACCGAGATTCGAGTGTGTCGAGTGTGGCCTCGTGCTGTTGTGGTTGTTGCTGTTGCTGTTGCCGGGGAAATAACGATCGCTGCACTTGCGCCATTGATCCGGCTCATCGCCCACAAAGCACCTGAGGAAGCGACAAATATTGTTTGATTAGCCCATGAATGGCCATTTAATTGAAATACGAAAAAAAAAACTATTTTTAAAAAATATATATAAAGAATGACAATTTATATATTAACAAAATTATTTTATAAAGAAACAATAGGTAAGACCAAGATAAACAAAAAAGAAAATATCTTGAAATACAAAAATATTTTTGCAAAAAAAAATAAATATATACATAGATATGGCACTTAGAAAAGCATTTAAATATTTTAATAAATATAAATATTTTATTTATTTATATTTTAGTAAATTACGATTATCGGTTTCAATTGCGGTATCGGTTATGCTTTCATTTCGATTATCGGCTGCGCAACATTTTTGTATCAGTATGATTCAACACTTTGAAATATCAGAATGATACCGTTCACAAAACAAGACAAAAATGTTAAAATGTTAAAAAAATCTAAATATATTATGTAAACATAAGTTCTTTTTTTTTGAAAACAGAAGATTTATTGAAAAAGGCCAATCTTTAGATTGACACTTAAATAAGAATCATAATCCATAACTAACTAACGTTATACTTTAATAGGTTACTTAGTGGTTAATTCGGTTTAAATAATTGAGGTAGTTGGGTTTTGTCACAATACAAAAATTTTACTTTTAAACATTTTCTGGATTTTCTAATTTTTTAATTTTCCATTTCCACTATTTACTGTCGCTAATAAAAAATTAAAAAAAGTTTAAATGGCAGCAGAAAGACTGAGCTGTGCCGAGTTTTATCAAGTTAGCTATAAAAGTGAGGAACAAATTTTCATGCAATCAGATGGACCCACTCTAAATCGATTCACCCCTGATCAAGAAAATATATTATTTATGGATTTTGCCTCCTATCTCTCTACTCACCAGGGATAGTCGAAGCCGCGGCTGTAGCCACATGGATGATCCGTCTTGCAGCAGTAGTCCCAGGAGCCGATTTCCGATCCGTCCGTTTCGCAGGAATAGAAGCCCGTGATCAGGTTCTTCTCACACGGACTGCTGCGACGACAGGGCTTCCCGGAGACCGTGTAATGTCGCCAGGCAACGTCTCCTTCGATGCGTTCAAGGCGAATGAAAAGTTAGTTAACAGATTTTTGGAACAGTTTCTCGAGCGGCATGCGCAATATACACAACAGTTTAGGTTAGTATTTTGAGTGGGGTAGGGTATTGGATTCGCCAATGTTTTTGGGTCTACTGTACATTATTTACATTCTCCGCGGTTACAAACTAATTACATATAAAATACAATATATTACGATACTATCAACTAGGCTTGAATTTGGGGCTGGAGCTGCACTGGGAGCTGTTGGCCCATGTGGTTGGTGGTTGGTTATTTACACAATGACGGACGTGCAACAGGTTAAGAGTGTCAGTTTACCCGGTTCCCGGAATATATCCATGCGTCGATCGTTGTTAACCCTTGAACCGCCAATCGTATTGACCTTATCGCGACACGTCCAATCAAAGGGATTCCAGGCGAATAGCCAGTAATCCCTTTCCTTGGTATGCTTGTAGTGCACGTCCAGCTTCAGCTCCGTCTGATCGAGATCCGACATTTCACAGTTTCCATGCGAGCTGCAAGCGAATCCACTTAGTAAGTCACATTGATTGCATTTAGACTCAGACTCACCCATAGCTAAAGGCGTAGCACTTGAAGGGCGTGGTCTCCCTGAAATGAATGCACTCCTTCTTGCACGCCATCTCCGAGGGCACTGAGATGACCTTCTTGATGGCCGGCGGCAACAGCCTGGCCGGAGATCCATAGCCCAAATAACACACTACAAGGAGGAGCAATAACAGAAATATTATAAAGATCATCATATCAGTTTATCAGTTACGATGTCAAAAATCAGACCAACTTCAAACTGACAGAAGTTTCACAAAACTAAATTGATCTTTGGCCTCTAGATTTATTATGCATTCAAATTTAATTCAGTTTAAATAATTTGAACTGAATATATAGATTTTTAAAGAAGGTCTATGGCCATAAAATTTGAAATGTTAATCTAGTTTTTACATTTAATCAACTTTTGTCATATTTAACTGCCATGTCCGTCCGTGTGAGAACCTAGATCTCTGACAGAAATATAAGGTAGAGCAACCAAATAAGCCCCAAGCAGATTAACTTTGTTTCCAATTTCTTACTCGAATTTAGAATTTTTAGAATTTTACATATTTTTGATAATTAACGGTATCTATTATTATAAGCTATCATCCTGCTTAATCGCAACAAGATCGGCCAAACAGAACATTAGTTATTGCTGATTTAAGTTTCAAGCAATGCACGTGCCTAAAAGTATGCAATAAAAATATTTTACATAGTTGGAATTCGACTATCGCTTTTTTCCGCTTGCTTTTAAATTTTTTTATTTATCAGGTGTGCTTCAGAAATCCCTTCCACTTGAATTTGACATAAATTTGTATGCAATTTGTGTCAAATTTTAAAAAGAAGAGTTAATCTGCGAGTCTTGTTAGAATAACTTATACAACAACAGTGTTAATTAAACAAAAAAGTTTTTCACACTAAGCGATTCTGAATTTGGTTGAATTTTGCAAAACGCCGTCTTATTACTCGGAATTTATCTCATCTATATTGTGTGCAAATTTCAGCTTTCCATCTTTTACCGTTTGGGCTGCACGTTGATTCTCAGTCAGTAAGTCAGTCAGGACAAAGAGTTTTATAAATATAGATGCAAGCGAAAACGATTTCTGTGGCATCCCTGTATATTTAATCTGTGTCACATTTTGATTTTGTTCAAGTAGTAAGCGTGGTAAACCTTCAGAACTTACGCTTCTTGTGCTTCTCATCGACGATGGGCTGAATTTCACAGCCATGTCCGTAGCTCGCACGCTCGAAGATGTCGAAGGCCGCGTCCAGAATGAGATGACGCTCCTTGTCCATGTCCCTGACTGGCCAATCGCTGAGCTGACAGTTGTCGATGACGCCCGCGTGCCGCTGTTGTCCATAGCGGAAGGCAAAGGCGCGGCAGGTGAATTTCGTGGAACGAATACACTCCATTTCGCACTCGCCGACAGTGCGCACGGTCAGGGAATCCCTGACAATTGACTTGAAGAAGCGTGTGGCATCGATGGCGCGGAAGAAGCACTCTGAAAAGTATTAAGGAGAATTGCATTATAATGATGGAGCAACTACAGCACTCTCCATGTTGCACTTACGAGCATTGCGGGGATCGGAGAGTGCGGTGCTGGGACCATCACTGCGCCGTGGTGGCGGCTGCCGGCAGACATCCATGTCATCGGCCATGGAGTAGATGTCGTAATCGCGATCCGGCTCAATGTCCACATAGTAGTCGAGCATATTGACGGGTCTGTCGCAGAGCATGCAATTGTCGCGACCCGCCTGATTGTAGCGATAGCTGAAGGTGTGGCAGATGAAACTGGGTCGCTGATCCGAGCACAGGCGTTCGCATTCCGTCACTGTGGGCACATTGAAGGCATGCTTCACGGCCGTCTTGTGCAGCCGGAAACCTTCGCTCGTCTTGGCGGAGCATTCTAAAAAAATGGGGTGGATTGAAAACAGGCGACGAAGAAAAAATTAATTGGAAATTAAACAAAAAGTTATAATATAAAATAATGTATGTTAAATGTGTAATTAACAATTAAATTATATCATTATAAAATTAATAATATCTGAAAAATAACCAAACTAAAATTTGTTGTCAAAAAATACCCTATCAGATCAATATGAGATGAAATGAGAATTGGTTAACACACTAAACTTATTCACTCTAACAAATCTCCATTTTTTCAATGTATATATAAACTCTATCTACCATATAGTAGCAAATTTGGCATTAATTTGTATAAAGTACATTTTACGTCAAATTTTCTTTTCAATAGATATCAAATACCTTATTTATTTTATTTTTTTAATAGATTACTATAAATATTATTATTTTAAAATATTTTTAGATTTTTAAATATTATTCTTTAAAATTAAAAAAATAAGAAATGTATTTAAAAATTGTTTTATCTTTAGAACTCATCACCTCAAGTTTAAGAAAGAACTCTCTTAATTTATTCTAACTGCTCAGAAATGAGTATAAGATTTGCCAATTTTTTTTAGTCTTGTTTAAAATTAAAAAAATGTTGAAAAAATTTGGATTCAATTTAGAATAAAATTTGCTTATATTCGTCGCTTCAGGATAAAAAAAATACTGTCTAAAATTAGTATAATGCATGCTAAATCTAAGCATAAACTTCACATTTTTAGGATTCAGAGGTAAACTTTTGCGTATCTAATGTTATTTGTTAGAAAATATTAAAAATAATCTAGAAATAATACGTTCTACACTTTTGAAATAAATCTTATTAAATTAAGGACACCTTTTTGCGTTCATTTCCAAAATAAGTTCGATTGAAGAGTAAGATTTTGTTCGAGTGCTACTTACCATCTGGACCGGGTCTTCTCGTCCACTGTCGCTTGTAGTCGTTCTGTGGTCTTGGATATTCGTGGTCATAGCTGGAGCCGGGATAACGCAGCACCGCATTGGACTCCCGAGGTGGTTCCCTGTGGCCAGGTGGTCCCAGCTCAAAGTAGTTGAAGTCGTGGTGATCCTTGCGACGCTGTGACTCACTCAGTCCCCAGTGGGAGCTGTGCTTGCTGTTGCTGCCACCGTAGCTGCCCCCATAGCTGCCCCAGTTCTCCTCAGCCCCTCCTCCTCCTCCGCCTCCGCCGATGAGGTAAGGGACAAACTTGCTGGGCTTCTTGTAGGCAACGCTTGCAGGTCCGTCACGATCGAGATAATTGTGAGCTGGTCCCGTGGCGGGAGGTCCTGGAGGCGCAGGTGGACGATAGGGCGAGTAATCCTCACCTGGTCGATACGAGGGTCTGTATTTATCGATGCGATCGGTTTCCGGACGTGGCGGCCTATAAACGGAGCCGTCATATCCCGAACTGCTGGGCAGTGTCTCCCAGCGATCGGGTCTGTAGCGCGATGGCGGCTCGGGACGTGTGAAATCATGACGATCTATGTAATCCGGACGCGAGTGATCGCCAAAGCTGCTGGGAGGCGTGTGTCCATAGTAGCCGGAACCAGAAACGGAGCCATGCGAGGAGAACTCATACGAAGATGCCGAGGACGAGGACGATGAGTGTGAGCCGTGATATTCCGCAGAGAAGGGACGATGCTCATAGGCACCAGCCGGACCGCGATAATGATCCACAGCTGTGCTGCCATGAGAAGGACGATAATGATCACGATCCCGATCGCGATCGGGCAGACGATCTCTGTCTGGATAGCTGCTGCTGCTGCTGCTGGGTCCTGGCCCTGATTCAGGTCCATAACTGCCGCTGCTGCTGGGCTTGAAGTAAACGGGATTGCTGGATATCGGTGACTTGGAGCAATCCTGGCAAATGTTTCGTCGACAGCTGCTCGGCGCATTGCGATCGCGTTCATAGTAATCATAGTCGGGATGCCGCAACAGATTCGTATCGCGTCGATTGGCGCTCGAATAGAGATCCATTTGGGCCAATGGTATCTCGATGAGCTCACAATCGCCCTGACCATGCCCGGACGGATCCAGGCGATAGTTGAAGCCCTCGCACATGAAACGCTTCTCATGGCCGCACTCTCGCATGCATTCCTCGACCCGCTCGCAGGAGATGGAGCGACGCACCCAATGGGGCGCTATCCGCTTGCCGGCCAACACACGCCGGAAGCAGGCTGCAATAAGATGAAGTTGGAGATGCAGACGATGCAGAAACTCGAATGTTTTGGGCAACCCAAAAAAAACAAGAGAAGAAGTTACTATATCTGTATCTGTGTCTGGGTCTGTATACATAGAGCTGTAGCTAAAGTCAGCGAAGCGTTTGAAACGCGCGAATAGTAGAACCCAAGATCGGGCGCTACAACTTTAGTTGCTTCATGTTCAGTTTTTCTATTATTTTTTTTTTTTTTTGTGCTCTTACATCCGCTGCTGCTGTAAATTATGTTCGAGTCATGTTTCTGCGATGCCAGCGGACACTTAGTTACTACTACAGCCCCCCTCTGCCTTAACTTGGCCTTCGCTTCAGCTAATCTCTGGAAAATTGTTGGAGTTGAAGTTCTTCTTGTTGCTTAGCAAATTATGCAAATTACTTTAATACGCACGTATTTTTTGGCCAGTGCATTGACCGAGTTATGACAACTTCGACTCCTCCCTTCCTCCCTTCCCCTCCCTTACCTTTCGCATCCTCCACTATGATAATTGTGCTGCTTATGTCGCTGCTGGCACTGCCACTGCCACTGTGCCGCGTAGGACTCACAAATTTGGCGCTGCTGCCTCCAAACAAGAAGAAGAGCAGCGACCACGGCAGCAATAAAACATTCAACATTTGCAACCGCATTGAAACGCGCTCAGCGAAGCACTACAAATTCCGAAACTTATTTCAATCAAATATTTTATATAAACGAGCGCGCTTTTTATTTAATTTTTTTTTTTTTATTTTTCTCTATTTTGTATGTGATGTTCAGTGGTTACGTAATGTTGTTGAATGTCTGTCACCACAATTAGAATATTTGAATGTCAATTGAATACCCGAACGCAGGCGCAGCAGCCATTACATTCACACTCACACACTCACACGTTGTTAGGATACGCATTCACGTTGAATTTCCGGCGGTTTTGCGACGCGCAGCGATGGCGATTCTAATGGCGAATGAACAGCTTCTGTGGTCAAGCTTGCGGTTTTATACGCTAGTAGAAAAAACGCGCGCGTTTTTCGCCGACAGCCGCCAATCGCGTGAAAATGCAAAACAAACGAAAAAGCTTTGCGACAAGGGCGAGAGCTTTTTTTTCGGTTTTGTTCTCGCTCACTCTCGCTTATCTCTCTTTCGCTCTCGCTGGCTAATTGTATTCAGCTGAGTATGCCCAACGGGTGGTGGGGGGGGGGGGCGTTTTGGAGCCTTGAGTCATGTTTTTAATGAGTATTTTTGGTCAGCAGATTGCTTATCTTTGATTCAGATGAAAATACGGGGGCAAGAAGTATTGTACTTACTAACTACGTTATGAGAAGATGCGCAGATGGCAGCAAAGCGTAACGTGACGTCACTCAAGGATGCCAGAAGATCAAAGCGAATGTGAGCTCTTTATAGAGCGAAGTTCTAGGAATTCGCAGATTTACTCGAAAAATAAATCCAACCAGCACTTAGCTATTCTAAAAAGGAATAAAGTGATTTACCTTAAAAAATTATAGAATACACTAATAGAGACACAGTCGAATTTCCTCAACTCGAATCACCATCATCCGAAGAAAAAATGTGAACTATGGAGACTTCGACTCTATTTAAATTTTTCTTTACAAAACTGAAGTGAATTGAGACATTATAAAGATAATAATATAATATAGCATTATTTATAGATAAGTTGGACATACTAAATGCACTAAAACTAGGGTTATGAGAAACTGTATAATTTTTTATTTTATATTTTTATTAAAAAATTTCAAAATATATCTTTTAAATCAGAAGAAGTATTTCCAAAAGTGACATTAGATTAAAAATTAAGAGTTTTCTTTTATTTTTTTTTGATAAAAATTAACAAAAACCTTTTATGTAATAATTTAAATTTCAAAAGCGTTACGGTACCTGGTAAAAAGAAAAGCTGTATTCCTTACTCTCAGTAATGGAGCTTAATCCTTAAATTAAAGCGTAGTTCGTCGCCTAAGTCTTTTGTTTTCTCACATACTAAAAAAAAACTTGGAACATTTTATTAAATCCATTAAAAATTAGAACTGCTTTTCTTGGTTCAGTTAATTTTTGACTGAGAAATAATATAGAATTTGACATTAAACTCTTTCTCAAAAATTAATGTATAAACTCAAAAATCAGTCAAAGGAAATGCGTATCTAGCCAAAGTCAATTGCTTTTCAATTGTTTGATTTTAAATGTTTTTAATTAAATTGAGAACTGTTACGCATTTCTGCTCGCTTCAAGCCGCAGTTCGTTGCCTAAGTCTTTTGTTTTCTTTAGCACCAAAGAAATAGCCCATAACGTTCTTATAAAATGCATAATTCATATTTAATATGTGTATGAAGTTCGTTGCCCAAGTCTTGGCAATCGCATCGATCTGACGTTTTCCCTACCGCCAATCCCCGAGTCCCATTCTATTGCCGCTTCTTATGAGCCATGTTTGAGGCACAAAAAGCCAGACAAGTTGAGCGCATTTCCGTTTCTGAATCAATGTCACTGCTGTCATTTCAATGGCCAAGCTTTTTTGTGCATTGGTTCTGTTAACGGATTTGCATACAATGCAAGTCTACTGGAGGGTGAGGGAGGAAAAGAGAGGGGGGAGAGGCGCCTCTTCAAGTGCAGTTGCTCTTGCACAATAACAGCAAGAACAGCCGAAAAACGCAAACAAAATTTAGAGTAGAGAAAAAAAAACAAAAAGAAGTAGAAAAGAAACACTTCCGTTTCTAAGACTCGTCGTATTATGTTTATCTAAAGCCCAAAAATCTGTCCCACGCCTAATAAAGTCAACTAACTAGCTAACTCGCATGCAGAGTGGCAATTTAATTACGCTCAACAGTTGTCAGATCGTAGCTATAGCTACACTTGAACTGAACTTGGGGCTTATGTCACCATCACCACATGATACGAGTTCGAGTACGAGTACGATTATGCTACCGAAAGTTCATGTACTTCGTCACAGTCGAGAAATCCCAAAGGAAGTCGAGTTCAGATCGCAATTATAAATGACTCTTTGATGAGTTGGCAGCGTAATTTTAGAATTGTCATCAATCTTTCTGCACTAGACAGTGAACCCCATAAATTCTTTAACCCCGTGGCTGACATCATATCAAAGAAGTTTGAAACTAAAATAAAAAATAACATTATTTGAGTACTCTATAATTATTTTTGAACTCGATCGCATCGATAACCCACATTGCTGACAATTTTGCTTAACTTAGCTCGACATTTTTGCGAGCTTTAGTCATTTTGTTTTGTTGTGTTGTTGGGCATTATTCATTTTTAGTAGTATGTAAATGTTTTTGGGGCACATGCAACCACCAATCCAAGCCACTGTCCACCCACTCGACAACTCGACGAGATTGCGCTTTATGCGCCTCTAATGGGTTTTTAGTTTTGTTACGCAAATAAAAGCCAATACAATATGTGGGTCAACTGTCCCTCCCCCCCTCTCCTTCCCTTCCCCCACTCGTTGACCCGCCCGTAATGAGTTTTAATTGTGCGCTATGTTAATTTTACGTTCAGTTAGTTGGTTACGATCAATTCCAAAAAAGAGCCACCACTTCCAAAAACCCTCCACAGCCTGTTGTTCTGTTAGCTGATCGCGAATCCAAAATTAGTTGGGACTTGGTTATGGCTTTTGTGGAGTTAAGGTCAAGTTAAAACTCTCTACTCACCATTCATCTCATCCAAGGGATAACGATCGCGATCTCTATCGCCAGGCATAGGCATGGGACGTTCTGTCAATTAGATAACATATAATATTTTAATTCGGATATTTCTTATTTTTATATTTAAAAGTACAGTCAAATTGGCCTATAACGAACCTCAGTTGATTAGTTATTTTAGGAGCTCCTTAAGTGTGGTTTGTTTCTTATATTCAATTATCATATACATACATACAGTAAAAACTTTTTATAATGAAGCCCGCTTTTAACTTAAATTTTGTGAAAACTTAATTCTAGTAGTTATACCCGTTACTTAAAAAATACATAAGTATGTGATTGTATTCATTACAATTTATGTAACAGGGAGAAGGAATCATTTCCATCTGTCCGTCCGTGTGAGCGCCTAGATCTCAAAGACTATAAGAGCTAGAGCAACCAAATTTGGCACACAGACTTCTATAAACTCCACTTTCCGCCTACCACACGCACAGTTTTCAAGATAATATGATATTTTTATTAATTAAAGTTAACTACTATTATTATTTATCATCCTACTAAATCGTAACAAAATGGGACAAATAGAAAGGTGGTAATGGCTGATTAGTGTTATTAACGAATGTAAGTGCCTAAAAGCATGCAATAAAAATATTTAAAATTAATTTAAATAAGTAACGGGTATTCTATAGTCGGGAGTATTGACTATTTCTGATGTAAATAATCGAGAATTGAAACTTGAATTTTAAAATGATATTCTTCTTTTTTTTTGTGAAAAAACCGCCTAAAGTTTCTTAATAAGTTCTTTTTCTATTCAATGTACGGTTACTCCCAATTGTGCTCATCGTTCGTTATAGAGCAGCTCTACTGTAATAGCTTTGACTTACTTTTGTTGCCCTGCATGTAATCCTCGGGATTGAAGTAGGTGGAAATGGTCTTGTCGTCATCGTAGCCACCGTAGCCATCAGGACGCATGACGCTGCCATTGCGACGCACAAACTCATCCCTCGGAGGTGGC
The DNA here is from genome assembly GCA_035047525.1 of Drosophila quinaria. Lineage (NCBI taxonomy): Eukaryota > Metazoa > Arthropoda > Insecta > Diptera > Drosophilidae > Drosophila > Drosophila quinaria. Next base: position 295,491 of record JAWNPO010000031.1, read on the forward strand.
GGTCTGTCGTAGACAGGTGGGCGTGCCGAGGAGCCGGGAACAGGGGCGGGAATAGCACCTGGACCGGGTCCATAGCCATCATCATGTGGTGCATGCGGCGGTGGATCAGGTCGATTGGTGTAATCCGGACGTGGCTCGCGATGTCCATCAAATTGGGGAGTAGGCCGTGGTCCAAAGGATCCCTCGGGCGTTGTCGAGCTGTCGTAGGGTCGTGCTGGCGAGGGACGCGGATACTCCGGTCGATCGTTGGCGTATTCGGGTCTCGGCGCATAGCTGGGTCGCTCGGCGGAAGAGGGACGCAGGGTGGTGGGCGCATAACGCTCGGGAGTGCCATAACTATAGCCATTGCCATAGCCCAGGCCAAAGATCGGACGTGGCGCACCATGTGGCGTGGGATGCACGTGGTCGTCCTCCAGTGGACCATACGAGGGTCTGTAGCGATCATCCACCTCGGGCACATTGGCCGCATAGCCGCCCGGGATGTAGACATCATCGTTGGGCGCCGGATAATTGTGCTCGTAGAGTGTGGGATATTTGTACAGTGGATAAATCTCATGGGAGAAATACAAACGATCACCGACACCCGGCGGTGCTGGTGGTGGCCCAGTGGGCGGTGGCAAATGTGGATGTGGATGCGGATGCGAGTCAATTGGACTTGTGTGCGGTGTGGGATTCACAACCAACACCGGAGTATTGCCCACATCCAGCGGTCGATTGGGAAGATTCACTGGCGTTACGCCCGTGCTGATCGGACTTGGACCGCCAATCGAATTGTCGCTCAAATCAAAGCAATTCGTTTTGCGCGCATACAAATCAAAGTCGGGATCGAAAATGATGCCACCTGGCCGACCGCCTCCTCCGCCTCCGCCCCCTCCACCACCGCCTCCGTTGGCTCCATTGCCATACTGCTCCGATGACAACTGACATGTGCCGTTTCCGCGTCGATGCACACTGTACAAAAACAAAAGAAGAAATATAAAAGGGGCAGAAAGATTGTTTGTAAACGATTTGATGTTGGGTAATCGCAATTGGCAATTGGCTGCTCAATTTGCTGCTCACCCGAATGAGATGGCCTGACACTTCTCGCCCGCCTGCAAACACTTCTCCTTGCACATCTTCAGCGAGTTGGTGTCTTCGGTGCGGAAGGTCTTCTCAAATGGCAGCATTGCCTCCAATGCGATGCGTTCAAAGCAGTCTGCGAACAAGAAGAAGAAGGCCAAGAAAAGTCAATTGCATATTGGCAACAGCAACAGCAACAGCAATTGGCCAAAAGGTTCACTACTCTCTTGGGCAATAATAGAGTATAGAATAACTACAATACACGGGGAAAAATTCATTCTAAAAATGTAGGCTTAAAATTCTTGATTTTGGCAATGTATTTTTTTATACCTGTTACTTAAAAAATAAGTGAAAGGGTATATTGTATTCGTTGAAAAAGTATTTTTAAAAAAAAGTATTTTAAAGTATTCTTAATCAGCATCAACGGCCGAGTCGAATGAGTCATGTCCGTCTGTCCATCTATGCTTCTGTGTGAGCGCCTAGACCTCAGAGAGTATAAAAAACACAGATTTGATATCACGTTTTCTTTGCGAATTAACGTTATCTACTAACTATAGCTGTCATCCTGTAGAACGGTAGTAATAGCTTTTTTTTTTAAATTTAATTATTTTTTTTTTTGCCTTGAAATGACGGTAAGTATTTATTTTTTGGGTTCCGTTCCAAAGAACTTAAAAACACATATATGACCACAATAAACATTTTTAGTAATTTCTGATTTAACAATTTGATGCAACAATTTGTATTTGCTATTCCAAATGCTTACAATAAATAAGTGACGGGTATCCTATGGTCGGGAACTAACAAAAAGTAAGCCACTAAACATTAAAATTTTCAAAGAAGCCTAAAATACTTGATGTCACTGAAATAATTCTTACAAAGCACTAGAGGTGGAGAACTATCGATAGTCGGTGCCAACGATAGCCGACGATAGTAATTTCAAAACCATCGGTAGTTGACGATAGTGCTATCGATAGTCCACGATAGTCCCTAACACACAATAATACATATTTTCTTTGTATTTCAATTTTAAAGTTTGTTTGAGTTTCAAAGAAGAAATTCCATAATATAATAATACATAACCCATAGTATTTTAATGATTTTAAAATTTAAATCAAAAAGTTTTAATTCAAAAACAAAAATACATTAACATTTTCGACCTTGAGTCTAGTTAGCCTCTTCTAAATAATTTGGCCCGCCTTGCTAAATACTCTTTCCGACTTTTTATTCAAGTTAATCCGAATTGAAACTTAATTATCAACTTTATCAACTAGTGCTATCGATAGTTCTCCACCTCTACAAAGCACCTATAATCCAAATATTGGCGTAGAACAATTTAAAAAATTGTATTTTATACTCCATGTAAGTCGATCCGGGATTACCGAACTGACACCGTTTGATTTAATCCCGAAATTCCGGACTTTTTTTTCAGTGTACTCCAACTCAATCTCCAGTTGTGCTGGCGATGGCGTCATCTCATCTGTCCAACAAGCACTTGCACTTTCAAGGCCATTTGTGGTGTGGTCTCCTGTTTTGGGTAGCTTCACTGTACGGTAGGTTAGTTTTATTGACTCTTTCAATTGTCTACCAGCGTTAGTTAACTACAAATATTTGTACGCTTTTGTTCTTTATTTAAATTTAAATTTGAATTTTTATTTGGTTTGCGTGTCGTGTGGACGCAGTTGACTGCCATTAACCCATGTATGCCCCATAGTTGCCATAGAACTCCACACGCTTCCATGAATTATTCAATAAGGTCAAAGAGACACAAAAAGAACTTTTGCTGAGGTTACAATTATGATGCACTAATGATTTGGGTCTCACTTCTATATAATTTGTACTCATTTTTAACCACTAGTTAAAACATTTCCCATATGTGTTTCAAATGAATTTGGGTTAGTGTGAAGTTTACAGCTTTATTCAAAGAATTAGATATAAATTTGCTGATTTGTTGAGATCATTTGTTGTCTAAACTTAAGTAGACTTTAATCTCTTTTTCTTTTAAATAATTATGATAAAAATTTAAATTGTTAAAATAAATCTATATGCTAATTTGCAGTTAGTCAAGTAATTGCTTAAACAAAATAAAGAGATCACATATTTGCTTTTTATTTTTACAAACTACTAAATTTCATTTAATATTAAAAGTTCTTTTTTCACAAGTTGTCAGGACCAAAAGCAAATAAAGTAAAATAAAATAAACAATAAAAAAATCAAGGAAGTGAGCATGCATTTATATTTTCCCCAAATTCAAATATGTGAATTTCTAATATTGTCAAAGAATTTGCTTAACAAACTGTTTATAGTATATCAATGAGTATCAACCCTATAATTTTATTATATTAAATAATTTATTATATTGTATTAATGAATTTATTATATTTTATTAATTTATTAAAGTTCTACTTAGATATTTAGTGATTATTATTATTTCAACTTTTCAATTTAGCAGCTCTTTTAGAAGTTTCATAGATTGTATTTATATTTCTTTCCAAGACTGTTGTATTCTACATAAAATCATTTGTAAATATCAAAAAAGTATTGATACTTCATTTCTTCTATAAATATTTTTATTTAACAGATTTCACAACTTCTTTCATAGATTCGCTCTGTGTTGTTGAATATTGTAGGTGTTTTCGTTGGAAACATTTTGGCGAAGCAACTAGTTTGTAATTTTCGTAATCTCAACTAAAATCTGGTTTTCCCCCGTAATAATGCTTATTAAAGCCGTTAATTACTGCAACTATTTTGAAAATACACCAATCATAAAAGCCGTTCTTAAAATACATAATTAATGGCATGTCGTCATCTTCCACATGAATCTCTTACCATTGCGCGCCGAGACGAGCTGATTATCCACTGTGAGTGCTGCTGTGAGATTCCAGAGTAACTGCATCCACCAGAGCAGCAACAGAATTTGCTGCCTGAAGTTAGTCTTGGGCATTTCTATTTTTTTGTATTATAGAGAAATACTTATATCACTTATAGTTTCCCTTTTGGTGTTGTTGTTGTCACTTGTTCACTTCCTTTGGCATTATTGAGACACTGCGAGTTCAAGTTGGAGTTCAATTTGGAGTTGGACTTGAAGTGGACTGTTTGAGGCGACGGGAGCTTGGAAACTGAAAGACACTGCAGAGCGCCAGAGATGTAGAAACCTTCTGTTTCGATTTCTGTTTCTGTGTCTGTTTCTTTAGTGGTATCGGCTCTTTCTTTTCTTTTCTTTTCTTTTCTTTCTTCCTTTCTTTCGTATTATTATTTTTTTTTCGCTACATTCGCGTGCCAATGGGCTTCATTTCTTTCTGTTTCTGTTTTTTAATTCAGTTTCAGTTTGTGGCTTTCGCGTTACGTTTCGCTACTTTTCACATTCTTTTCACCGTTAATTATCTTGCCAAAATATGCAGATCGTTAAAGATGATTTGTGGGATCGCTTTTTTTATATCATGGGCTTCACTTTGATGCTACATTTTGTTTATAAGTATTTAAGATCAGCAACACGAGTGTGAGAGAGTGTCAATAACCTGAGTTCTTTTGGGCCTCCTTTGATGATGGCTCAGAAGCAGCCTATGACCTTTTGGCCACATTGGTAATTAGCATTTTTGAATGACAAAGTGCTCAGCAATGCGTAAATACAATTGCCATCATTGCCGTCCCAGTTGGCCAAATGTATAACCAAAAGAATAAACTAAAAATAAAACAGCTAAAAAAGCGCACATTTTAATTATTGCTATGAATACAAAAGAGACGGAGCAAGACAGTATAAAAGCGAGAGCGAGTGAGAGGCACAAAAAATGGCAATTAATTTATTATGACAGCTTGAGAAAACAAATAAAGTTTAAGCCAAGCTAAAAGCCAGCGGCAAAATGAATGATTAATCGCAAAAATCTGAAAGCTTTTTTCTATTTAAAATAACTTCTTAAATAACTTTAATAATTTTTATTTAAGTGAAAATATCACTGCAACTTTTGCGACGCCTTTCCGCTTGACGACGAGCGAATTAAGCTGAGAAATGTAGCAAAAAAAATTAAGTTAACAATCAAGAACAAGAGAAATAACGGTTAATTTGATAGCCAAGCTTCCGTTGCGCTTTGACACTTTGCGAATTCCGGTTAATGACAAGAAAGCTCTCACACCCAAAAAGCACACACACACACACATACTATTTACTAAATGCAGCACAATTTCATTTGAAGTATTTTTTTGTATGTTATTTATTTTTTTGAATTCTGTATACTATTTTTGTACTTTTTCTTCTTTTTATTATTTTTATTTTATTTGTTTTTTATTTTCTTTTTAGTATTTTTTTGCAAGCCGCTTTCGTTTCTCGTTTCGTTTGGCTGCGACTCGGAACTCGAAAACGCCGATCCGCACTCGCTAAACAATTGAAACTGAATAAAAATTCTGATTTAGTTGTATTCGAAACTCATCGGATGAGCAGAAAGCAGCGCTGCCAGCAGCGCAGCCAGCAGAGGCAGCGGTAACACAACAAAAAAGCATCGCACTCTTTTGTTGGTGCTTAGTTGTTATTATTGTTGTTGTAGTTGCTGGTGTTTACGGCGTTTAGATTTGAACTTAGCTGTGGCAGAGTCACAGGCAACAACAACTACAACAACTACAACAACGGCGGTAACTTCGCCTGAGGCACTCAAGTTTGGCGCTAGAGATCATCATTATCATTATCATTATCATTATCATTATCATCATTAGCATTACCATCCTCCCTCCTCCCAACTCCCTTAGAGACGCCTGGCGCTTGCCTTGATCGCATCATCGTTCTCTTTCCTCTGTCTCTTCCTCTAATAGACGCGGCAATGACTCACGAAAATTGTTACAAAATGAAAATGTAACAAGAAATTTGTATTTATTTTGCATGCCGCTTATTATATACCCTAACTAAGAATTCAAACTTAAATGAAAAAATTTACATCACATTTAAAATAGACTAATAATTTATTTTGATTATTTTCCGATTATAATTTTAAGTTTGTGCGAAATTTACAACTTTCAGAACAAGACTTTTCTCTTAACATTCATTCATTATATTCATTCATAATATGTAGTGTAAAATTCTATTATCTTCAACACATTATGTTTATTTTCTAGTCAGCTATCTTTCTAAAACTCCAAATCTTAAAAGCTCAGAGTTATAATTTAAGCCAACGCAAATTTAAATAAACAAAGGAAACAAATTTTAATTAATTTATTAATTATAGTCAATTATTCAACATATGTATTAGTTTGATTTTTTGTGTAAAAATTAAAAATTTTTTAATCTTGATTAATATTAGTCATTTTTGCCAATCAATTAAATCTGTATTTAATAAAAAAGAAAAATGTTTCAGTCTGGTAATTTATAAAGCTTATAGCTTAAATTTTGATGAAAATATATTTCAGTGAGATTTCTTTCGGATCATAGATTTATATCATAGATTTTAATATAAAAAAACAATTTGAAGTCGTTTATTTCAAATTAAAAGAAACCTAAATCACATTGTATATAATTAAAATATAGTGTATATTGAAAATTATGATGAGTTGATTGATTAATTTATGATTTTCAAGTTATTTCAGTGAACAATTTGCTCATATTTAATTCCCAGTATGTCAGTCCTGGTCAAGATTTTTCAATAGCTTAATAGCTCAACTGGGAAGCGTATCTGCCAGAAGTGTGTGTGCGCAATTAGAAACAAGTGTTTGGACTGGAAGAAGTTAGATGTAGATTGCTGTAGAATTAGTAGAGCAGTTGGAGTGGAAGCAACTTCAGTTAGTAAGAACCCAAAGCTGGATAGCTTCTACTCAATTTACGCTTTGTTAGAGCTCGATTTAAATTGAATGGGCTGCTCATTTATTCTCCCATTGCCATTTTCATTCCCTTTTGCCAGGCAATGGGCAATGCAACTGAAATTTGGTATAAATTGAAGCTGTGCTCATAAGCCACCAACTTGGTACTCTCTGAAGCGTTAATTGGTGCAAGTTTTCACTGCAACCAACAAATATAAAAGTCGTAAGTCTGTAAGTGCTTGAATTTTGGGGGGGCCTTATAATTGGCGACACCTTTAACTGCCGACCTTGTCATGCTTGCTGACGTCGTCTAATTCAGGCCGGGGCTGTTCTTCATCAGCGCCTCGGCAACGACTTCGGCGTCGCTGCTGGCAGCGCCAAGTGAGCGTGTCCAGCAGCAGGAGAAGCTGCAGCTCCCAGCTACCTCAGATTCGCAGAAAAAGATACAAACCAAACTGAGCTGAGATCATTCTAAACTAATTTGCATACGAAACAGGAATTCCTTAGAATCCTCAGCAAGCCGTTTGAAGGTGAACTCCAGCACAGGTCGCGCCCCAAAGTCGCTGACAGATTAACAAATGGCAACAATAACAAAGATGGCAACAAAAAAATATTCAAATAATCAGCATTATTTGAAATTGGCATTCGAAGATTGCACAATACTTTGTACCGTAGATCGAATATTGCTCTTTTTTTTATGTTTTTATATTATTTTTTTTGAGGGGCACTCTGCTCCACATTGGCGCCCATTTGCGTGTCAGTGTGGCCAAAGTGTCGTCGGATCGTTTGTCCCTCGCGGCCAAGCAAGCGGCTATCAAAAATCGCATCAGAAATCGCTCAAAATTCAAAGTGCGAACGTCGAATGGCGCACGCGCCTTGACTGACAAGTGCGGAAAAGCAACAGCAACCATCTCAACATATGGCAGAGTAGTCGACCAAGAGATACCCACTAAATTATATTTCAAATATACATATACCGTTTTTAAATTTAATACGATACAAGTATCGGATATTAGCATAAAAAACACCCGTTATATATTTATTTTTAGATATGATCGATAACAAACTATATATTTGAAATGAAAAATTTTTATGTTAAATAATTTTTTTAATATATATTAGGTTAAAAGCAGAAAGGGAATAAATTTATTTCTTTATGCTTATGAAAAAACTTTAATTTTTTATGTCTTATGTAATTAGCAAATTCATTCTGAATTTATTTGATGCACATTTATTTAATTCAAGAATGATTTAAAATGTATTTATTTAAATTATTGAAATATTTTTATTGAATATTTCTTAAGAAATGTCAAAAAAAAAATATTCAGTTCTATTTTTAGCATACAGTTCAACGACGTTGAGATACCCTTCTTACACCTTTAGTAATGGGTACAACACTTGGACATGCATTGCATTTGCCAGCACGTTCCCAGCGTGAAAAATTTCAATACACGCCGCGTGTCTAAAACAGATATTGAACGCAGATATCGTTTGTATCGAGCCCAAGGAACATGTAATAAAAACAGATAACCAAAACATCAGCAAAATTGAAAACGAATTGAATTGAAAGCGAATCACATCGATTGAGTAAACGCATAAATTGATCAAAGGTGATTGACAGTTGTGGGCGAGCAGGAAACGCCGCCCGATGTCAACACTATTTGCTATAAATTGCATAAGCATTTTGATATTCCTGAGGCACATTCTTAAGAGTGATATGGGAGTCATGTTGATGATCTATGTGTACGAGAAATTAGAATATTATTTTGGGAAATACGAATAGCAGAAAGAAGGTATTTAATTTTTAAACGAATAAAACACTTCATTTAGAAAATAATTTTAGAAAAAATTTAATTATCAAAATATGCATATGAATTTAAGTTAGAATAAACGTTAAATTTTCAATACAAAAAGTCGAAAAATTTATATTATATAATTTCAATAAATTAAAAAAATTATAAAAATATAATCTATATTAAATGGCTGATTTGTCAGCTAGAAAGATTATCAAATTTATTAAATTAACAATAGTTAATTACTGGAACGGATTCTTAATGGCCAAAGAATTGGCCACAGTTGATTTCTATGGGCTGATTGGAATACTGAAACTGGTTATTTTTTACTTAGCCGGGCCAAGTGGTCGGCTTCTTATCATAAACGATTTGTGTTCGTTATTCAATTTATGTTCAATCACGTTCAACTCAATGGGTTGCATGTCATATCTCTTTTATCTTTATGAAACTATATTGAGACGGGGCACTTGATCAATTTGGGTGTCACTAATAATGCCCACACTAACCAGGTCTATAGAAACTCTGTACAATATGTGAATTATGAATTGGCCAACAACAACAACAATAACAACATGACAATAACTATTAGCGAACAGCGCCTCGATGTGGCATGCCCCACTGCCAATTGTGTGTTTCACATTTCGGTTGAAATCAAAACTCACTTAACAGGAAGTATTTGCATTCGCAATTTGGGAATCGCGCGCTGAAAACGAAAGCAATCATCCGCAGTAGTCACAACCCGCAAGGCAAGGCAAACGTATTATTGTCTGGTGGAGCTGAGCTCTTTGTGGGGCCACGCATGACTCCAGTGGTTGCAGTGGCTCCGCTGGAATATTTATCACATCAAACATAATACTATTATGCAATTTGCAGAGTCAAACGGGCAATTTGTGCCGCAAAATACGAAATGCACTTCCAACTGGCTGACTGACTGCAGCCTGGGGTGGGGCAGGATGGGGTGGAGGGTTGCCCTCGCTACTGTGCTCAAATAACACACTGGCCTACATATACACAGGCAATCTCAGACACACACACACACAAAGGCCAGCAGGCGCTTAACAGTCGCTGTATGACTTACAGAGAGCGTAACATAAACAGTAGCAGAGCCAGGAGACTAACAGTGCAACAGTTGCAGGCCATGTCAATTGGTGATCCACGTCAAAATCCAACATTAATTCTTAAACTAAAGTTACAAATTATATTTAAATTATTTATTAACAATAAATATGAAAAGTACATATTTTTAAAATAATTTAAATATACATAAACACTCGTAGAGACACTCAACAGTCGCTTTAACAGCGGCTTCATGACTAACAGTGAGCGTAACATTAAAAGTATACAGATCAAGGAGCGATTAACAGTGCAACAGTTGCTGGTTATGTCTTTTGGTGATCCACATCAAAACGAAAATTAAAATTACTTATTAATAATAAAAGCTAATACTACAGTATTGCTTAAATAATTTAAAAATATAAAATTACTCTCACACACACGCAAAGGCAAGCAGGCGCTTAACAGCAGCTGTAGGACTAACAGTGAGCATAACATTAACAGCAAGAGAGCAAGGAGCGGCAGATTAACAGTGCAACAGTTGCTGATTATGTCAATTGATGACCCACATAAAAATCGAACATCAAATGCTTGTTTTTTGGAATCGTGTAGTGCATTGCATGATTAGGTTTAAGGCTCGAACTGTTAAGTAATTGCCCAAAATGCGTTTTATTGCAAATTTGTGTTATTTATGTTGAACGCGCTCGAACGTACGTGATTGTGATATCTTAAGCCTCCTCTCCACATGTCAACCGCAATTGTGACCCATTTACAGCGTTTAATTGACACGACAACAGCAACAATTGTCGCCGCAACAACAGCAACAGTAACAGCTGCTGTTATGTCAAGGTCGTCTGCAAAAAAGATGTTTGGGTTTTGATATTGAAGGGATAAAGCTTGACAATATTATTATTGCTCTGACGTTCACTTTTTATATTTTTAAGTCGCACATATGCGGCAGAAGGCCGAATTGTGATTTGTTCAATAACAATCTAAAATACTTTATGTGCCAGTTGATCATTCAGTTGGAATAATTTCCGCGAAATGATAGAAGACAGAAGACAACAATGTGATTATGACATTAACATCATAATTTGTATGTTGTATTACACACAGTCATGAAAATGTTGCCCAGTCAAAGTTCGATTGTCTGTGTCAGTTGTTGAAGACGACAACAACAACAACAACGACAACTGCTAACTTAATTGTGAGTTCATTTTGCAGCAACTGATGCGTTGCACTAGTTGCCCCACTGTCTGTGTGTGTGTGTGTGTGTGTGATTTGTGTGGTCTACCCCCTTGGGTTAAAAAACAGACAGACCTCTTGGTAAACCGACTCATAAAACAGTTAACAGTGCACTGTTGTTGTTGTTGGTGCGTCACGTTTGTCTTTTACATTTGTCGCCGCTGTCGCTGTCGCTGCGACTGTTGCTGTTGCTGTCGTCGGCAACTGTTGGCGCTGTTCACTGTTCGCAGTTGGCGCCTGCAATTGGCTATAAAATGGATGAGCCGCTGGCCAATGATTATCAGTCATTGGTAGACACATTGGCAGTGCAGCGGGCTTTATCAGCAAACCAAGTCGAAGTCTAAACGCGTTCGCAACCAAAATCCACCAAAAAAACTAAACATGACCGCTCTGAAAGTTTTCGTAAGTGAAAGGAAACAATACAATACAATTAAAAAAAATAATAATAATAATAAAGGACACGTGTGTTTTGTGCAACAAGTGGCAGCTGAGCAAGTCATGTAACAAGACTTACATAATTGACTTTAAACAACAAGTTGAAACTTGACCATTTGGATATTGAAGTGCAACAATTGAAGAGCAGTTTTTAAGCAAAGTTTTACAAACGAAATTTTAAAGTTGGTTAACTTTTTAAGAACAGAAAAGAGACACAAAATTGTTTCAGGACTCTAGCTATTTACTCAAAATCTCAGAGATTTTTAGCTGTCAAATTTTAAATTATATTGTATCCAAATTTCTGAATGCTTTAACATACATATATAGTTAGATTTCGAGCAGATCTTCAGAATTGTAAAGTAAATGGTTAGATCAGATCTTCAGTTTTATATAAAATAATTAGTTGGCTTTCAGACAATTGATCAACTTAACATTTCTTTCTTAACTTTTACTTAACATTTCTTTAACTTAACATTTTATTAAGCAATAATATTCTATTCTTAAATACTTGTTAGATCCGCTTTTTCAATTTCTAAATAAGGTGTTTGATAAATTTGAAATTATATGTTATATGTGCATTGAAGAATCGGCCATTTAAGCTATAAATATAAATTTTACCACAGTTGATAAATCTTAGATATTTAAAAAAAATTAAAATATTTTAAAATAATTTTAAATTTTGTACGCTGGTAATTCTATTGATAATTTGATTATTTTCTTGCCTTCAGATCCTTGTAGCACTCTTTGCTGTGGCATATTCCGCACCCAGTCCCGGCTTCTTTGGCAAACAGTAAGTAAATCAAAGATTATAACAAAAGTATCAGTTCATAATGCTTCCCGTATTGTGCAAGCAACTTGATTTAATGGCAGACTTATATAGCTTTTTAAGTACCGGCATTTTGTCTTTATGAATTATGTATTGAATTGCGTTCGAAATGAAGCAATCAATATAAAAAAAATAGCTTGTAACACTTGGCTAAGATCTCAAATGAGTTGGGGATACGGTGCAGTTCGATTGTCAGACAGTGAACCTGTGGCAGAGACAACGCTCAGGAATTTCACAGGCACTGTCATTTGTTGCATTATAATGCGCACATAATTGCGACGGTTAATTATAAATTCCGAGCATTGGTCTCCGTCTCCGTCTCGGTCTCGGCCGTCCCGTGCCAAGTGGCTAAAAGCGACAATCGACAATCGCGGCGGAGTTCAAGCAACTGCCAATAGAAAGAGACAAGTTAAGCTGGCTGCCAGCTATTAACTGATTAGCTAATAACATTGAATGCCAATTAATGGTATGACTGCACCTTAATTCTCTCAACTGACTACTCCACACAACAATACATCATTACACACACATTACATTTCACTTTCATTCGCTTTCCATTTAATTTAATTTGAATTTTGTTCTCATTTCTCCCTCGCAGCGAACACCACACAATCCATGTGCCCTACAAGGTGCACACGGTGCATCATCATCATGTCCAGAAGGTGGCTGTGCCCGTGGTCAAGCACGTGCCCGTCTACAAGGAGGTGCATGTGCCCATCTACAAGGAGGTGCCCGTTCATCATGTCCATCACGAGGAGATTCTTCCAGTGCATGTGCATGATGATCATCACGATTATCATCATGGCTGGTCCTCTCACTCTCACTCCCATGGCCATGGCTGGTAAATTAAAGTCGCGCTTTTGCACTGTAAATACTGTACAATGTCTTAAGTTAACCAAAAATATATAAAAAAAAATAAAATAAAATAAAATGCTTGTAAATAAAGTGAGATTTTTGATTGTAGGTTTTGGGTTGAGTGCCAAGTGTTTACTCCTATTATAATTTTAATTTTAGTTTTAATTTGCAGTTGCACTTGACCTTGGCAACTCAAACTGGCCGGCGTTTTGCAAGAACGACTTTCACAAAAGCGGCTCGGGGTCAATTAACAACAACAACATCAACAGTTACAGCATTAACAACAACAGCTAGTTTCTATTGGCCAGCTGATTACCTGTAGTAAATCCCACTCCTTGTCCCAGCGCGGAACTGGAACTGATACTAAAAACTGTTAGCTGTAAGCAATAGATGGGCGTGGCTCATTCTGGCCATATGACAAGGTTTTGGTCACATTTTTATAATGCACGCAGAACAAATGACCAACTGCTCGAGCTGCTAGATCAAGTCAAAACCAAAGCAAGACATAAATCAAGTTTGAGGCGTTCATAAATTCTACCGTATAGTACATCAATTAAAAATTTATTTGACTGTATTGCAATGTTTATGGGTACTAAATTCACCATAAACAAATTGATAAATGCTTAAGCCCAATATAAAGTCAAGTTTACTCCCAATTGATTAATGTAAAATTCAAAAGGGAGCTCATTGTAGCTACCATGTTTATGATTACGAAATTTAATCATAGTCCATTCATACGAAATTAGTCAATTATGCAAAAATGAGCCAGCATATCAATTACTTCTCCTCATATGTACTTGAAGATTGATTGCATTTTTTGGGTTACTTAATAAATCTCTCTTTAATGTATTGCCTTTTAAAATAATTTTAAATAATAAGAAGCGGGAAAGTCTATAGTCGAGCTCCACAATATAGAATACCCGTGGTATATGAAGTAATTTTTATTGCGTACTTTTAGGCACGTACATTGCTTAAAAACTTATATCAGCCATTACCACCTTTAAATTTGTCCGATCTGGTTACGATTTAGTAGGAATTTATGGCTAATTATGGTAGTTACAGTTTATTAGCAAAACAATCTTAATTTCTTAAACCAAAATTTTGTTCTATTTTTGTATTCACTGCAACACTTCCCTGATTGGGCAGTTCTATTAACATGGTTTTTTAAATTTTTTTTAAAATACATATGTTTATGTATTTACTTGTTTGTTTAATTCAATTTATTATAGTGCTATTAAATAATGTTCAAAATTTAAACAACAGCTTTTAATTAATTAAATAAATAAATAAGCACTGGCTGCTGTCACAAATTTTTGTCTGCTCAACGTTCCGCAAACTTGTAATTTTTTATTGTCTAGTTTAAAATATGTTACATTCATAAAATATGGAGCTTTATTTTAAATTTGTTGACGACGACTCTGTTTATGCACTAACTTTTAAGGTTTATTGTAATTTTTTGAAAATATACAAAAAAAAGGAAACGAAAGAATGGCAATGAACAGAAAAATAGAAATAATTCAAAATAAACAAACCCACATGAGAACTTGAACGAATAAACTTCGACTCGGTAGTTGGATATTTTATTAGCTGAGCCAAAAGAAAAATTAAATGTAGAATTAGATTTAGCAAATATTGGCAGTTAAACGCTTGACTAGATAATAAAATCTGCAGAAATGGCCACTTGATTAGGTTTCGCAATTAAAAACAGTTTTTAGTAGCATTAATCTATTTGTTTATGATGTAATTAAGTATCGATAAACATTGCAATACAGATAAGTATATAAGTGTCTATAACGATATGCATACTGTCAACTCGCCCTTCCGGAATTTTTCAGAATAGGTAAGTTTGAATCTTTGTCAGTCAGAAATCAATGTACTTCCTGTAAGTTAGTAAGTAAACAGTTAAAATGAATGTTAATAATGAATAACATTCATTTTAAGTGTTAACTTATATTTATCTTGACAGTCTTTTAAAAGAAAGCTGTATTTAACTGCACTTCAATAAAAAAATCAAGCTATTTTTTAAATTATTTTTTTATGACCAACATGCTTTGTTTTATTTGACGCCAACAACGGAATTTTATAATTGAGAACTTGTAGCGTTAAAGGAAGCTAAATAAGTGGAAAATGCGTGCAATGAGTGTAGACCGTAGGTAGAGTGGACAATGTGGACAGTGGACAGTGAATAGTGTGGAGATGGGACTAATCGCTGCTGCTTAGTTGCAGAAGGGGAAGTTGGGGCACTGATGGGGCGAGACGCCGGCGGGGTAAAGACGCTCCGTCCAGCCGGGCAATGGAGCCGCCGCAACTGGGGCACCAGCATGTCCGGCATTCACATCACAGTAGGGATAGTTGGGGCAGGTTTGTGGATTGATGCCAGCTGGATATTTGTCACCGCCCGGGGCAGCAGGTGCTGGTGCCGCATTCCAAGCGGGCTGTGGCTGCCACTGCTGAGGCTGTGGTTGTTGCCAATGCTGCTGGGGCTGCTCCCAATGATTTTGCGGCTGTGGCTGCCACTGGGGCTGGGGCTGTTGCCACTGAGGCTGCGGCTGTTGCCACTGCGAATGTGGATTGTGCAGGCGCGCATTATCACAGATGGGAAAATTGGGGCAATCCTGAGGATTCACACCAGCTGGATATTGGGCAGCCGGCTGATGTTGTGGCTTGGCCAGAACCAAAACCAGGAGGCAGGAGGCAAACATCTGCAGGATGACATAAAGAAGTGTCAAAGTTGAGACGGAGTTGAAGCTGAAAATGTGGCGAACTTACCAGCTTAAAGAACATGTTGGTTGGAGTGTGGGTTAAGATGATAATCCTTGTGGCCAAATTGGACTATAAAGTCGTGACTAAACTTAAACTTCCAATTGGATTCCTGGTCAGCAGTGCACTGTGGGATCAACATTGCCGTCACTTAGCTTATATAGCCGAACAGTCTCTCGGTTGACCGTCTAGAACCGAGACTTGATCTCAGTCTCAGTCTCCGTCTCCGTCTCGGGTCGGTTTCACTTTCATTGGCTGGCGCAGATTTGGTGCGGCAATGGTAACTGCAGTTGCTGTTGTTGTTGTTGACTGATCTCGCGCATATTTTGCTTGATTGGCCCAACAGATTATTATTAGAGTCTTTGTTGTGAGCGCGAACGCGAACAAATAAATCGAACGGCCACGAAACACAGACACAGATACAGATACATTTACATTTATAGATACAGATACATTCATGCTCGTATGCATATATGTACTAGATACTTATATCTAGTAAATAGACATACGTGCACATACTTATATCGAGTTACAGGCATGCCGTCATTAGCAATAGCAATGAACTAAGCCCCCAACTTGTGGATCGGACCAACTCGTATTCGATATTCGCATTCTGGCCAAAAATCGTTTGTCTTTGGCTCGAGCCATTTTTTTCTTTGATAGCCTCGCATGGCGTTGGCGTTGGCGTTGCTGTTTTTTTTTTTTTGCCATTTGGCCAAGTGCTCTGTTGCAAGTCTTAGTTGCAGCTCAACCCTTGCCACAGACACACACACACACACACACTCTGAGCTGTCATGGGATCTGTTCGTGAATCACTTTATTTGTGCTGCAGGTTTCCCTGTCATGCCACCACAACACCTTTACCTCCATCGACATCGCCACCATCGCCCGGAAGGCGAGTCCCCCAATGGAAACGGGTTTCGGTGCAGCGACATTGCACTAGATTCAATGCACTGCACTCGACTCTTGATTCTGGGCAGAACTTGTATTCTAGGGATGGACGAAAGGCAATTAAATTGCAATCATTTAATAGTAGATATCATAAATTATATCTTTCATTTCCACAACAATTCATAAGTCATTAAAGTAAGTTTTATTAACATTTTAATTTAATTTATTATACATCAATAAATAATAAAGATAATATTATAATTAGTCAAGTTTTGCATAGCGTTGAAAATATCGCAACTAAATTAAATTGGAAATTTATACTTTGTGTTACATTCGAATTTGAAGTCATATTGGACAAAATTACATTTTTTGTATAAATAAATTAAATCTTAGGATAGTTTTGTAACAGTGCGTCCGAATAGAATATAATAGTCAGTATTAAGTTAAGTTCTAAACTTTTTTAAGACTATTGCTTCATAGTTTCAATATGAAAATGCAGTAATTTGTATTTTGAAAAGTAAACCAAATTATTACAATATATATTTTATAAAATCAATGAGATATTTAAATAAATAAGTTCTTTTAAGTTATGTAAGCCGTTAGCCTGTAAAAATGTTATTATTTACTTTGAGTTTCTGTTATGTCTTCTTTCTAGTTATAGCAGGTAGCTAGGATTTGCCTTTCTTTTGCTTTTCGTAATCTAAAGTTAATAAATATTACTAGATTAACATTATATATATTCATGAACATACAAAATGAATAAATTTCTTAAAAAACTGTAAATCAATAAAAAAAAATCAGGATTTGTTTTGTATTTTATGTAAATAATTTGAATGAAAAATTTAAGAATATCTACTTCCTAACTGACTCACTGACTCAGAATCATTGTGTAGGCCAAACGGTTAAGCCTAGAAAGATGAAATTTTCGCACGATATAGCGGCGACAATTTTTTTGTGTTTTATAACAATCTCAACTATATATTTTAACTTAAACAAATTGTTTTAAAATTTTATTCCTAAATGCAAATTGTTATCGTTTAAATTCGATAGTATACGAAAATAAACAAATAAATTCTTTTTTAAATTTACGAAATTCATATATTCTAATTGATTTTTAATTAATGGCATTGTTGTTGGCAGCCCTAGTTCTATCAGGTTAGTCGATAAGCTTATGCAAATACCAATGAATTTACAACGTTGCTGCACATTGTCCGTGTTCGTCTGTCTGTCGCGTTAAAAAGGCGTTGTTGTTTGAGCTTTGCCGCATACGCACACACACGCATACACACATAAATCCAATGCCACAGACAACAGACGATTGTCGCACGCATCGACTTCCTGACCAGAGGTCTACGTCAGAGATCAGAGACAGAGACAGAGGCAAATTGGGAAATTCAATTACGACAAGGCGAATAATGTGTGCTGTCACACATATTATGAGCTAATCAGGCAACATTCGGCGGCCTCGGGGCCACATAAATATAGATACATACACATATGCAACAGATTGTTGCAGTGGACAGACAATGGTTGGCAACAACGTGTAACGTGTAACAGATTTAATTTAATTCTTATAATTTGTGCTTGCAACTGCCGCCGCCAGCCATTGGGCAGGAATGTGCGCGGGCGCGGCTGCTCCACTTGTAGGTGGTTGTCCAAGTGTTGGTGTTGCTATTAACGGTACTGGCAGAGGTGGTGGTGGTGGTGGTGTCTTAATGCGAATGCGTTATGTGCTCCAAGTCGATCTTGTTAGCCTTGATCAATGGCCCGGAAAAATAAAAGCCAGCGAAATTGAAATTGTTGACCGTTCGCATAATGCAGTCAGTCAGAGTCACAAATGGTGGTGGTGATGGTGGTGGTCGTGGTGGTCCTCCTCCAGTTCCCCTTAGCCATTTTGTGTGGTTGTCTCTGTTTGTTCTCGCGCTTGTAAGTTGATATTTACTGTGATTGCTGTTGCTGCTGCTGATATCTCAACTGTCCGTGGCGTGTGTGTTGCCTTTTTTGTCATATTGGCGCTTTTTAAGTTATTATGCCATTATCTGTCGCCTTCTTTTTCGTCTAGTTTTTTAATTATCAATTTCCTTCTGTGCTGACGTCTGGCTGTTAACGGGGCGTGTGCTTAGGTGTGCCGTGAAAAGAAAGCCACTTTGCATATTTGAATACAATTTGCATATTTTGTTTTTTGTTAAGCAGGTTTTCAATATTCAATTTTGTATTTCAAGACAAACTCAACAATTATTCAGAAATTCTTGTTTTTTTTTTTGTTCATTTAAACTAGTAAGTGTTGGGGAGATTTGTTGACTAAACTGAACAAAAATTCTTAAACAAAAAAATTCGCTTACCAACAAAGTGTTATTTAATAATTAATGTAAGTAAAGTCTAAGTAAAATATGCATAAGTTGATTTATTTAAAGCTACCGCTTTGCGGTGCCTAAAAACCTGTTCATGGCGCACTTGGGAGAGCTATGTGTGCATTTATATATTCGCATTCTATTCTTTCGCTTCAGTCTCACTGTCAGCAGTTGCTTTCGCAGCTTCAGCTTCAGTTGCAGTTGCAGTTTCAATTTCCTCCACTTTTGCAGCAGTCGTTGTTGTTTCGGCATCAGCATCAGCTTTAGCATCAGCTTCAGTATCAGTCGTTGCCAATTCATCGTTTAGAGCTCGACGCGATGACAGTATATTATCTGGAAAGATGAAGCACAAGCATGGTCAGACACAGAATATAACTAGTTGACTTAAGAATAGTTATTCACCGTATTCATCATCTTCATCGTCTGATGAATCACTATCGGAACTCTCATTGCGTAGCTGTGAAGATTGTGGTGTCTCGGGATGTGTTGCCTCCAGAGATAGGCGTGGCGCCACAGGTCGCTCCTTGCGTGCTGGATTCAGTGTACCACAGAAAGCGCAATGAAATGTTGTATACTCGTAGTCTCCCATGGGCAGCATGCCTGTCATACCAAGATTCAAGATCAGAATTAGAATTGTAATTACACCAAGATTAAGTGACATTTACCATTGTGCTTATGACATTCCTTGCATATCATGGCAAAGCGATTCTGTGGACTATCGCCGACAATAAAGTCCACAATGCGATCCAATGCGCTGCGTGAACTCTCATCGACAATGGGGAATGGAGTGCGCCTGCGCAGCTGCTGCATTGCACGGACCTGCGGCGTTGATGCCGTCACCTGCAAGTTGGGCGCGACGATGCTGCTGTTTAGGTTATTATTCATGTTGCGGTAAACGCTCGTGTAGGGCGATAGCGCTTGTGGCGTACGCTGTAGTGTCGACGCAGTCGCCGATCGGTTGAGTGCCGTGCTGCTTGGAGTGGGACGAGCTGGGCCCGATATTCCAAGCATGCGATTCTGTTGCTTATCACCAAATCGTTCAAGAAGATTCACTGCCACCTGTCATCAAATTATTACAATTAATTGACTTTATATGCATAGATATTACAGGTCTGCATGGCTGCATTCAAACTTGAGCGTCTGTGAGTACTCGTGAGTTTAATTCAGTTCCCTGAGTGGAATACGGTTCTCATCGATTGAATACTCATGTTTGGCATTAATTTGAGTATTCATATGAACGGCATCATTCAATGCAATTGGGCATGAATGTCTCATTTGACGTTTTGAACGCAGCCATGCAGACCTCTTATACATAGATATTTTTGTGTTTTCGCTTACCTTGTATGTCTCTTTGTTCATGACCTGCTCCAATAACTTGCTCTTTTTCTCCTTCAGCTGTTTCAGCTTATCGCCATTTTTATTGAGCTTGCGCTGAAAATACCACGTAAACATTTGACGCAAAAAGACAATGCTGCAAAACAATAAAAGTGAATTTTTAAAATTGCAACATTTGGAAATGAGATCATCATGCGATTACTCACAGCACTGGGAAGAGCAGCAGGGGAACCAAGTACATGATGCGCTCCTGCATTGTTGGCGGGAAATAAAAGAAATACCATAGCGCAAAGCCAACAATGTAGATGCCTATTGTGAAGCCAACAAAGTTGGTAACGAATCGCCTTTTACGATCCTGCGTATAGATCACATTCTTTTCAAGTTCTTGTATCTGAACTTGCAGTTCCTCCAGAACAGTTGTTGTAGACTTTTCCTTCTATAATTAGAAATGCGTACGTATGTTAATTTCTGCATATGTAGTATATACATACATATGTATATGCGAGTATGTCAGAGGCCGCCCACAGCGTCATCAGCTATTTGGTTCCACAATATGCATCACATGAATATTCTTACCCTGAATTTCGATAAGACGAAGCCCATTTTAATATTATTATAACTGTGAACAATGTAATAAACTGCGCCTACTTAAATTTAAAATGTAAATAAATTAAACTATTTTCGTGTTGTGACCGTCCCGCTAGTTGGAATTGCATATATTTTATCGATATGTTGACAGGGCTTCCAATTGCATGCATTTCGATTGGCTTGCTAATAATCGTAGATATCGATAG
Organism: Drosophila quinaria; assembly: GCA_035047525.1. Classification (NCBI taxonomy): domain Eukaryota; kingdom Metazoa; phylum Arthropoda; class Insecta; order Diptera; family Drosophilidae; genus Drosophila; species Drosophila quinaria. The sequence goes on from JAWNPO010000031.1 coordinate 316,663, forward strand.
ATATTTTTTAATAATTTATTAAATTTTTATCAAATTTGAAAACCTTAAAAAAAGTAATTGTAAAGAAGTAGGCGGATATTTTTTATTTATGAACTGTTTTCGATTCAAAATTAGAAAATTTACAAATGTAACAGGTTTTCGATAAATTGGCAGCCCTGGTAACAACATCAACAGCTGTAAAATTTTGCGCATTTTATAAACAAGTATTAAAAAATTAATTATATTGCTGGCCAGAGTTGAGATTGTTTTGAGATAACTGAATTTGTTTCGTTTAATCACACACAACAAGTGTTCACTGCCCAATTTCGAAGACTAATAACTGGAAACAAAGAAAACTCATATCGGTTGCCACTGTGTGGGAGTTGTTGTTGCGGAACGTGGAAAGTGAAGAAACTCGTTAGACGCAATTGCAGCTGTTGTGCATTTATAGCTATAAATATAAATTAAACAAACTCATTAAAATGGCCAAGATGATTTCTCAAGATACCTTTGATGATGTCGTCAAGGAGAATGTCGTGGACTTCTCAATGAGTCCCACGGAAGCCAAGGAGGAAACTATTAAACAATTTGAAGCGCAGGTGCGTAAATTGCATGCGTCATCCATTGAGACATTCTAATTCTATTTATATATATATTATGCTTAGGGCATTAACCTCGCCAATATCATAAAAGACTTGGCAATCAATAACGAAACTGGAAAGCCTATCATCAACGAGACCGTGGACAAAATTAAATCTCACATTAGCCAAAAGTCGGACGATACACAGCAGCTGTTGGAGCTCATTACGGTCCTGGACATGGAGTGCCAAAAGTCGCTGGCACATCGTGTGCTGGCGGGCAAGAATGGTGCACACGATGCACTCATAACACTCTTGGAGCAGACACTCGCCGCTGATACGCTGAATACGACACTACTAAGCAAATCGTTGCAGGCGGCAAACAGTTTAACACAGAAGCAACCGGACTTATTTGATGCTGAGGCATTGTCCATTGTTCTCAAGTTGTTGGAGCTGAAGGATGAGCTGGATGTGACTTGCCTGACGCTGCAATGGCTGCAGAAAGCGTGTGTTATGCATGAAACGAATCGTCAGAACATTATGAGCACCAATGTATTGAAATTAATGAAGCCACTGCTGCTCAAGGATTGTCCGCGTGTGGTTCGGGAAGTAACTGCGGTTTTGCGATTTCTGGTCTTGGATGATGACATTCGCGTGGAGTTTGGCTGCGCCCATGAGCACGCACGACAGATTGCCAACGAATTGTTGTTGCAGTTGGTGGAACTGTTGCCGGAATATACGGATGTCGATGTCCTGTCTGATTTATTACTCACCATTGGCACGCTGGCCGTGCGACAGGAGCTCTGCACTGTTATCGACGATGCAGGCGGACTGAAGATGATATTTTTCATAATGAAAGACCATTTGAAGGAGGAGCGCTTAAATCGAGAGGCATTGAAACTGTTGCGTGCTCTTGCCGGCCATGATGCAGTCAAAGCACACATTGTGCAACAGGGCGTGGCACCTATCATTAAAGACATGCTGGAAACTCATCAGTCCAACGAGAACATCGTGTCCGCCGCTTTAGCCTGCATAACGACGCTGACGTTGCGCGTTAAGGAACACAGCACCGCCTTCTTTGAGACTGGCATTGCCGAGATTATAGTGGAGGCGCTGCGAACGCATCCCAAGCACAAATATGTCCAACGCAATGGAGCTTGGGCTATACGCAACATGGTATCGCGTTCGCGTGATCAGTGCGATACGTGGCTATCGTTTGGAGTTGAGGATTTGCTCAACGCGGCCATGGCGGAACATCCTTTGGTGGCGCAGGACATAAAGGCAGCTCTGCGTGATCTCGGCTGCAAAGTGCAGTTGCGGGAGGAGTGGACCGGCACGGCGGAAAAGAAAATCGCAGCATGAAAGCAAATTGCTAATACGAGTATTCACTTTATATTTCTATTTTTATAATAATCATTGCTAACTTATTTCCATACAAAACTAATGCAACAGCACAATGATCAGAGCTTAAATAACATCGACATAAACTTTTAAATTAATGGTAAATAGTGCTTAACGAATATTGGATTAAGATTGAGGCAGTCTTGGCTTATAACCATGCAATGACTATTTGGTAAGCTTAATGTTGCGCAGGGAACCGGCTTTCAGGCGCAAATTGACCGTATTCGCAAGTGGTTGACTGCTTGTTGTGGCTGTGGCTTCCTCTTCTGCGCGCTGCGCAAATGGATCTATCTTCTCTGAACCGCCCACGCCGTTGTATGCATAATTTGAGCCAATTGCAGCGGCTCCATTTGAGCTGGAAGCACCCAACACTAGTCGCGGCTTCTTGAAAATTGAGTACTGCAAGAGAAGACGACAGTTAATTTGGGATTTTGATTCATAAAAAGCAGGGACCGCAAACAATGATCATTGAATGATTTCACATAAACATATCAATGACTAGATTACATATACAACAAAATAACAAATAATCATTATTTATGATTTTTATTTTTTTCTCTCAAACTAAAAATCACTTTAAATACATGTGTAGGATTTTCACCCAGTATTTTTGCATATATCTTTAAATAACGCGAAAAGAAATCTTTAAAATGATTACGTAAACTTTTTTAAAAGTGAGTTTTATTTTGAGCAGAAAAATAATCACAAAAAATGATTACTTGTGAGTTTTATTTTTTAGCTCATGATTAATCATTATCATTAAAGAAAATACTTAAAAATCTTTAAATAATCATTACTATGTAATTTTTACAATATAACTCATAATAATTTCGATCCTTGATACAAAGCAGCCATTACCTTTTCACTAAGATCACTTGTAGTTTTACGTATCACTCCAGTGGTCATGCTTATGCCAGCGCCTCTTTTAATGGGTGATATCTTGCTTATCGGTTGGTTTGGCGCACTTAGAAACCGTGCCATGCCCACGCTGCTCGATTTGATGTGAAGGTAAGGTGATGTAGACTCTTCAATTCGCTTGATATTCTGTTTCTGTAAATTGATGCACATTTGTTATAAGCATTGTTCGCTAAGGAGAGTATTAGGCACATACTGTTGTGGGCGAGATGGTGCTGCGTCGATCCTCGAGCTTTAGAGAAACCAAGTTGGTATTTAGGCCCAACGAGCTGTTGGTTGCATCAACATCAATCGTCTGAGTTTGCAGGGACTTTATCTACATTATTGTAAAAAGAGCATTAAATACAGTTGCTGCTTATGTAGCTTAGTTGATACCTTCTCTTGTGCTTGATAAAGATCGCTTTCTAGCTGGGATGATTGCTCTTCAAGTTTCCTGCAAGATCATAATGCTTAATTTGGTTGTAAGTTGGCATTTTTCTTCTGCTTACCGTTTCAATTCCATCTCTTTGCGTAAATCATTCTGCACGATTTTCAGCACATTTCGCAGCTCGGTCTTTTTGGTTTCACATTGTCGCAGCTCTCGCTTCAATGTCGATACCCAGTTGGCTAATACATGTGGATTGGCTTCGTTCTTTAGCAAACGATCAGCATCCGCGGAGCTGGCTGTTAAAATCGCCGATACGCCTTCCATGGTGTGTATTTGCTGCTTAAGTGATTTGTTTTCCTTGCGTAGCTGATCCACAACCTGAGCATCGCTTTTCAGCAAGTTGATTTGTGCAACGTAGCTACTGACAACAAAGTCTTTCTTCTGCAGTTTCTGCTCCAGGCCGGCAATGGTTTTTCTATAAAAACGGAAACATACAATGAGTTGGGCTTGCTAGATTTGGGGGTATCAGTCTAGAAGCGGCACTACTATACAAAAAAAAAAAAATAATAAAAAAAATCAAAAAAAAGGTTTTGAGAGGATTTTGGTGAACATTTTTTTGAAATTTTTAATGCAAAATGCACACAGCAACTTGCATTAAAAATTTCAAAATTCAATGAAAAAACTACCGGAGACCCCTTAATAATTTTTAAACAAAATTCATCATAAATCGCCCTTTTTGATTTTACCAAATTTGTATGAAATTTTGGTGAAATTCAAGTGAAACCGATTTCTGTGGCACCCCCGTAATATTTTATTTTTTTGAGAGTAGTGCCGCTCCTAGACTGTTACCGCTTTGGGGAGTCATTGCATAACAAATAACATACAAGCACTTCTTTTGGGTTTCCTTAAGTTCCTTCAATTGTGCTTCGACCTTGTGGCGCTCCTGCTCCTTCATTTTCATGGCTAGATTCGCATTATCCAGCTGCTCCTGCAACGAGCCCACATCAATGCGACTCACATCCAGATTGGCCAGATTGAAGTAGACTCGTATGATATTGCGAGTCGTGCACTTGTTTCGGCACTGTGGGCATGTTTTGGATCTGCAAGTTCATTTCCATTTATAAAATTTACACTCATTATCATTTATTATGACGCTGGTTTACCGTTCCAGCCATTGCATGAGGCAATTGTGATGAAACATGTGGCCGCAACTTGTCACGTACACTTCATCGGACTGTGTAAACAGCTCGGCGCATATAACACAATTTAAATTCAACATTCTAAATAATAAGTAACTACATAAAAAAAGGATATAAATTCACGACGAGCAAGAGATTTTCGCGCGGCTTTATCAAAAAACATCTGTTCGTTGCGGCCAACTTAATGCTTGTTATAGAGGTGGAGAACTATCGATGGCATTGATAGCAGACGTCACTATCGACAGTGGTCGATAGTTTTTTATGACGCTCAGCTCTTCACAGAAAGACTCGCATTTAAGTTTTGTGCTTATAATTTATATTTTAATGACATGATGAGAAGAACGTAATTTTGATGTTTTATGTCGATAATTATCGATGGTTTGAGAAATAATATCACTGACTATCGATGGTGCCGAATATCAAAAGTTCTCCACCTCTAGCTTGTTACAAATATCGCGCAGCCCACTTCAAGTGTGTCGAGTTATCGCAAACCAAACGATAACCAAAAATAATTTAAGCGGTATCGTAAAATGCTGGTTTGTGTCCTAGATAAGTTGCGCTACGCGCGAAATTTAAATGTGATATGGAGGAGGATTTAAATATTATACTGGTCATTGCCTAAGAACTTTTCAGCGATGAGTTCTGGGCAAGAGCCAGGTAATTGGTTGTGTGACTACTCCAATTCAAAATAAGTTCTTAATTAAAAGACATTTTGCAAGAAAGTTCAATTTTTATTTTATTTATGCAATGAAATGTAGAGTATTTTTAGCATAGCATTTGTTGCACTTTTTTGTGTTTTATTTGCAGTTTACAAATTGATAATTTTGTTTGTTTGTATACCAAGCAATAATTCTTTTTTAATGCGCGCCAATTTGTTTTAAATATATATTAATAATCAAAATATACAATTGAAACGATAACTTGCTGAGCTATGCAACTTTTGATAATAATAAGTGTATGTGTTTCGAATTATCACTTAATATAGAACAAAAAAATTTCAATTGTTGCTGCGAATCTGGAAAGTTTCTGGTTGATATATCTAGTTTAGACATAGATCTGTAAGTTCTTAAAATGCTATTTTATGGTTTCTGCTTTAAATGTTTCAAAATTTTTCAGTATTCTTTTTTTTGTTCATTTTAAATATGTTGTTTCGTTACATTAAATAGGGTGGTAAAAGATTTGATTTTCATTGTGATATTGTTTTCAACTTACTTAACTTTAACTAGCATATGTATATTATTCAGTATTTCGTGTGTTTTGTTTTCATTTGAAATTATTTTTTGCTAATTATGTTTTACCCATTTATCCCGAAAGTAGTTGCTTTTCAATAATACATGTGTTATTTATATTTTTTTTTACATTAATTTTATACTATTTGTTGCACCCTTTAAGCATTTTTTTATCTAAATATGCATCATATTCAAAGAAATCCTTGACATAATATACCAACTTGTTTGCTTAGCGTTAATAATACAACAATTTTAAATGTAATTTAACTAGAATTTAATTTAACAATACGTTTAAATTGTATTTAAACACGATTCATTACATAAACATGATAATTTTACAATAGATATTATTCTAATAGCCATTAATAGTCAACAAATATATGTTTGATTTTTTTATACACACTTAAATTTCTATGTATGTGTTAGTGCATCGCTATATTATAGTATTTAGTAATTGTAATCGGTTCAGTTGTAACGATTCCAAATGCCATTGGTACCCATATCCATATTTCTATATCCCCATTCCTATTTAATTCCCAATCTCAAGAAGTTTTTGTATATAAATAGCAGTATATGGTTTAAATGGTTAATTTACACATTTAATTTGAAACACACACACATAGTTTGGAAGTTGATTTTGCTATAAGTATTATTATTTAATTGTGCTTATTTTACTTAATTATAGACTTGGTATTTTGTTTACATAGTACTTAGTTAGTTGTTATGTTGGCCTTAACCAAAAAACAGTTCCCACTTGGCAATTACATTTAAATTATGTTAGATTCTTAGCGCTCTAATTATTCATAATTATAGTTTAATTATAATTAATTTAACCACATTTAGCTGAACTTATTTACACTAGCCATTCAGACCAATAGGCGACTATCGAATGGTTTTATATACATACAACAAAAAATATTGGAAAGAAAGAATTTCCAAATATAATATAATTCTTTAAAATGAACTTAATTATTTTAGAAATCTATAAAAATTTTTAATTTTTAAATTTAGTTAAAATTTGTAACAAAAATAATAATAACTATCTACTGCAAAACTATTGTATACTTATAAAAGCTGCAATAAATTGTTGGCCTTAAAATAATTTTATTTAGGATCCCAAAAGTATGTAAGAAGAAATGTATGCTTAATGCGGTGGGCACGCATGGGCTCCGGGAGCTAAAGGCTGCTCCCAACAAACTAGGTAGACTCTAATAGGGTTGTTGTTATTGTAGTTGTTGTTGTAGTGCTCCCGAATTCAGATTTCTTGCCCACCGCTGGTATACATGCTTGAAGTATTCCTTATGTTGTTGTCGCCATTGTTGTTTTTGTTGTTGTGGTACCAACGAAGAGGCAAGATCCCCCGCAATTCTAGCAGAAGCGCCTGCAAACAATTGTGTGTGTGTGTGCACATAAATCTCATTAGTATTTACATTAAATTTGGCAAAAAAAGTTTCAACTCAAATGCATTCAAATGCAAAACAGAAATTTGAAATTAATGTTATTTAATTTAACTTTGGGAAAATGAATGGATTGGACGCAGATTTAACTGCTGCCACACGCAGATGGCACCCTTAATATGAAAACTGCTGTGGCTGCCGCTGAAATCGGAGTTAGAGTCAGAGTCGGAGTCAGATTCAGAGTCCAAGTGAAATGTAAATGGTTAACTACTCGTATTCAAGGCTGATTGCAAAGTTGAGCGCCTGCTTTGTAGATAAGCCTCCAGGGGGCAAACATTGGACGGAATTCAGTTGGCATAGGGTGTGGGTGGTTGTGGGTGGTGGGGGATGAGGTCCTTTGGGCCCATTAAGCGTTAACCGTTAGCCGTTGCATTGACCAAGTGATTTTAAACGGTTTTCGCATGCAGATGACAGCACCGATAAAAGAGCTGATAAAACTTTCATTTTGGCTACAGTTGAGTGGCACGAATTGAAACTTTGCCTTTCGGTTCGCCTTATGGCTTACAAATTGTTGCAAGGCATACATAGTAAACTGCCAACAAAGCGCTGTCAATTCGAATGCTTGGTGTGTGAGTTGTGAGTGTGTATGTGTGTGTGTTTGAGTGTGTGTTTTGTGAAATTGGGCGCCCGAAGCGACGACATCGACAACGTTGACAATGAAATTCGAAACACTTTGAACACCAGCAGCAGTAGAAACAGCAATAGTAGGAGCAGAAATAGGGGAAATGCTCAAGCAATATCAATTTCGGAACCTGAATTGCAAATTGAAACTTGTGAGCGCGAAATTGAAAATACTTGTAATAAATACAAATGAATACAAAAGAAATACTAATGACTAAAAGAAATGCAATAACCTCAACAATAGTAATGCTTTATATTTTTTTATATTTTCTCAAAATTACCTTCGCCTCTTCGCATGCACTATCTAGAGCTTCCCGCTGCGATAATGCACGGGCCGGTGTCCGCCGAAGAGAATGCGCTTGAATGCCTGCCGGAATTCTGGACTGAATATCGTATAGATGACCTGTAATAAATGTCGAAAAAAACATAACTTTTCTAATTAATAATCAGTCAACGTAGAAAGATAGAAAAATTAAGAAGAAAGATTTTAGAGTAAGAGAGAGCCTTGAATTGAATATGGTTGCCATTTCAGCTATATTTATTTCTTTATTTTATTTTCAATAAAATTTTTTTTTCTTACCATTTCTGCAAATTTAACATAAACACAAAAGTCATATTCGAATTTGTGTGAGTTCCATAATAATTGATGAAATTGAAATGTGTGCTGCTAGTAATAAGCAAAATGCTAATATGGATTTTTTTTCCAAATTGTCTTTTTTTTTATTCTCATGTTGGCTACAGCAAAAAAACAGGGGTGCCACAGAAATAGCTTTCGCTTGAATTTCACTTAAATTTTATACAAATTTAAAAATTGTAAACTGCGTAGTTTAGTATTTAGCACTGTATTTGGGCACGAAATCTGAATCGTTAGCAGCCGCGGGCTCCCGGAGCCATTACGTGCCCACCGCTGATGTAAATGACCAAATGGACAAAAAAAATATCGATTGAAAATTGGTCCCATGTCATTTCCCTAATAAAATTAACTATTTAAAAAAAATAATTGTTATTTCAAATTCAAAGCACCAAGAAAATTTTCTAAAATAATAAAGTTCATTTTACAAGTGGGTTTGTGTACGACCACCTTCGCGTGGTGAAGTTTTTTAAATTGAGTCAAATCTGGAATTGAGTTATCCGTGGGATTCAGCCAATAAGTTGGCAGTTATCGATATCGTTAGCCAATGAGTTGGCAGCTCTCTTATGCTATCGAAGTAGCTTTCAAAAGTTGACACGCAAAGAAAACAAAAATATATATTCGTTCTACGAAAAAAACATATATATATACAATCAGCGTGTAAGTAAAATTGAATTCTTCGATAGGTTATAAGACATCTGCATTGAATTTTGTGCAATTAATTTGCAGGAACTTCAAGTGAGTACCCATGGACGGAGAAAGAGATTGGAATAAGAATAAGAATTGCTGTGATAAGAAGCGATTCGAGGATAAAAAGTGGAATGGTGTGGCACTGTGGGCGTGGGACATTGTGGTTGACAACTGCGCCATTTGCCGCAATCATATAATGGATCCCTGCATTGAGTGCCAGGCCAATCAGACGGCAACTAACGGCGATGAATGCACCGTCGCCTGGGGAACATGCAATCATGCATTTCATTTCCATTGCATTTCGCATTGGCTGAAGACTCGCCCCGTTTGCCCGCTGGACAATCTCGAGTGGAACTTTGAGAAATACGGACGCTAGACACTCTTAACTGTTGTTGTAAAAATGTAGTACAAACATTATGAATGCGTAAAGGTTTGTTTATTTAATATAAAGCAGTGGTGCACAAAATGCCAAAAGCCCATTCCATGGGATAGTTCATCTGTAGTTCTTCTGCTGAGAGAGAGAATACGTGTGTTCTATAAATAGGATATTCTGCGGCTTGTGCTCTGATCATGCGTGTGTTCGGCTTTGTATTCTCTCGCGAAGAGAATATTAAATATGTGTAAATCAAGTGCAAGAAACGGTCTTTTATTTTATTTTTCAACAGTAAACAAAGACCAAAAAAAAAAAAAAAAATTCAGCACTTTTCCACCTCGGTCGTTTTTTTTCTCTGCCTTTTTTGAATGTGAAGTTTTCGGGTTGAAATCATTCATTCAATTCATTCATTGTGAGACGAAGCTGAACTCATTTAATTCATTTGGGCATGAATGTCTCTTTTGACGTTTTGAATGCAACCACGCAGACCTCTATTCGACACACACGAAATAACTAGTAAATTCATGACATAAATTTTCCGCAGTGCTGAAGTCAGGCCTTAAAGCAGTAGAACATTTCGTTCTCTTTATGTTTCGCTGCGCTACGCACACAAACGCAATGCTTGATGTTAAGCCAAAGAAGCAGACTTACCGGATTCAGTGTTGAATTGAAGTAGCCCAGCCAGAGGAAGAGGGAGGCGACGCTGTCGCTGATTTGGCAGGCGGCACAAAGGGGCATGGTCAATGCCATGACAAAGAACGGCAGCCAGCATACAACAAAGGCGCCTGTGATGATGGCCAATGTTTTGGCTGCCTTGCGTTCACGTTTCGCCTCCAGCGTCTCCTTGCGCTTGTTCACCTTTTGCATGGGATTTGCAATGCTTGACAACTGCTGCTGCTGCTGCTGCTGTGGCTGCTGTGGCGGGTGGGAGTGAGAAGATGCTGCTGCTGTTGCTGCTGCTGCTGTCTGATGCTGCTTGGTGCGAGGCTCTGGCGTTACAGAGCCCGAGGCATTGGTCGAGGAGCTGCACAACGGATGTGCTTGGTTGCAGCTTGTTAATGTACTGGTCTTTGCTGTCATCGGTCCGGCGGTGGCCTGTGGTGCAACGGCGGGTGGTGCTGTTGGTGTTTGCGGCGACAGCGCTGATATCGATGTAATTGTTGTGGCATTGGATGTGCTGGCACCACCGCCACCTCCACCGCCACCTCCACCACCGCCACTACCATCCATATCGTTTTTGGCAGTTTTTTGTAGCTGCTGCATTTGTTCGAGCTGCTGTTGCAGTTGCGGATCCTCTAGCACCTCCACAGCGGCAACACCATTGCCATTGGCCTTGCTCGACGTTGTTGCTCCCCCTGTTACTGCTCTCTTCCTCTCCTAGTCCTACTGCTCCTGTTGATGTTGTGGTTGCGGTTGCCATTGCCTCATCCTGCTGCTCTTCCTGTAATCGCTCTTCCAGCTCGTTGGCGCCAGTTGGGGCCAGTTGTTGATCCTTCTGCTGCTTGCTGACACTGCTGGCACTACTGGCGTGCTGCTGGTTGGCCAACGCCACCAGGTGAGACACGGTGGCTATTTGACTGGCCGATGTGCTGGGCACCTGCAATGATAGCGCACAAAAGCTACAAAGTCAAATTTCATTCGGCAAATTAACAATTCAAATCTGAGCAGGACACACACGCACACATAAATCAGAACCTCCAATTGCATTCATAAATTTATTTAGTGACATCCTCCTCTGCCCTCATCTCATCATTCTTCCCCTCCGCAATGGGTCGTCAATTTTCATGGACGTTTTATGCCACGCCAGTTGTGGTTATAAATTTGCCAAATAAATAAAATTGCTGGGCAAATATTTATTTTCGTTAAGCTCGTTGCGCATTTCTGCTCTTCTGGAACCGCCCAATTTTCTCGCTGTTGTTGTTTTCTTTTTGATAGCAACTGCCACGCCCATGCTATTAGAAGAGGCCGCCCACTATCTGGCAACGAGCAGGCGGTCAATAAGAGACGGGGAGCACAAGTTGACGGCTCTTGGTCAGAAAGGGCTACAATTTGTCGAGCTGAGCACAGCCTGCTAACGGCATGTCCTAGGCACTAAAATTCATATAATCACCTGTAATTTGAGCCAGCAGTGTTCATGTCCTGGCCACATTATGTGCAGAAGCGTAAAGTGCTAAAATCAACTTTTATGTGTTATAAATTTTGTCTACGGCTTTCGACTCGGCTCAACATCCAACATCGCAGGTGGCGCGCGTTTTCGGACTGGAGATGGCCGAATCAGTGTTGCCAACTTAACTTGGCTGTTTCTCTTGTAAATCGACCAGTTGCCGGAAAATCTACTAAAAAGGTCATAAAGCCTATTTTCTCCCTCTTTTCTTTTCGCTTTCTTTTTTTTATGCCACTGAAAGTAGTATTATTGATTTAAAATATGATAAATATTCATTAAACACTTGCTTATGATTGGGGTAAAGTCTTTTCACCCTAGTTTTCTATAAAAAGCATCCGGTTAAAAATAAATAGAAACAAGAAAATTTGATTTTTTTCTAATGTGTATATTGATTTCAATAAACACATCATAATTTTTGAATGTTTGTTTTCAAATTTACATGTTTTTAACATTAGAAATAATTTGTTTCGAATTGTAATTCGAAAACACATTTAGATTTAAACATATAAATTGAAAATATATTTTCTTTTAATAATATTAAAAAACGTAAACTCTCACTCTTAATACATTCAAAAAATTTAATGCTGGAACTTTTCAACTCTATCTAAATTATATTTTTCGTAGTTCCGATTTCGGCTCACATCTTTAAATTCCATTATAACTCTGGTTTTCAAATTACATTTTCTAATTTTCTCTTGTGAAAAGCGATATTCGGTTTTCTCATTTTCCCATCGAGTCTATTGCTCGTCTCTGATTTCAAAATTCAGGCTGCTTTGAAGCTCACAATTAATAGGGCACATAAAAATGGGGGAACGGACACGGCGTATCGAAATGAATTTTATGACATTGATTCCATAATATATTGCCTGGCCATTATAGGCGTGTAATTGATGCGGTTCCGTCTTTGCCACACAAAAGTCCACAACAGGAAGACATTCAAATTTAGCGTAAAATAAAAAATGCATTTTCAATTTGTGAGCAACAATGCTTATAACAATAGCTTTGGGTGACACTGTAAAAGGGACATATTTACATTCATATTTCTATGTATGTGTGTGTAAACATATGTGTACTTATAAAATTCAATAGCCATGGGCAAATTGTCGATGGCCACAAAGCGAATAGCATATGTATGTATGTAACCTAGGTTATTGTAATTTCCATTTTCATTCTCATTTTCATTGTCATTGTCATTGTCATTGTCATTGTCAATTTCATTGTCATTGTGCCATTGTGTGTGTCCGGGTTTCGAATGAAAAAATTGAACAGGGTTCAATTTCGTTTGGTTTCATTTCGATTTCTTTGACTGCAGAGCATTTTTAATGTTGCCACAGAGCACGTAAAGCAAATCAGGACAACAGCAGCAATGGCAACATGAACTGCAATTGCTGATGGGAATTGTACCCGTTCTTTCTCATTTGGAGTCAGTTCTACAACAATGCGAATAATGATTAAGAGTTGTTTTGGCTTCCTCAATGGTCAGCCGACAGAGCGGCAAAGCGAATATGTTCAGTGGCTGGCATATGACAACAGCTGAAAGTTTCGTTGTTGGCAGGCACACAGTGCAAACTTCAAGATTACGCATACGCCGCATGGCCAGTCGCAAGTTTGAAGGCAACTTTTAATTTGAAATGTTTTTGTAGGGGGGGGAAGAGGCAACTGTAAACACGTAACCGAAACCGAAACCAAAAACCCAAAAACCAAAACACAACACAAAACAGCAATCAACACAAACACACACACACACACACACACACTCCTCCACAGCTAATATATTATTTATGTGCATGTGCACGCACTCTACTCTTACTCTTACCCCCTACTCCCCTTTACTTTCCCCTCCCCTCCCACTCCCACTGTGACCTGTATACTGCACTCTAACCCCTTCAGCCTGCATCTAAGTGAGATGTACATTATTTGTTTCAATTTATTTCCAGCGCCACTTGCGCCTGCATTGAGTTATTGTTTTAGTTTCCAATTTGGTTTCCTTTCTCGCACTGCACACAGCTCTTATCAGCATTGTTATAAGGTTACGCTTTACCCACGTAGTGTATTCATGTCTTTTTTCAGTTCGACCAGTTAGAGAAGCGAAAACAGCTTTAAAAGCACATTGAAGAAACATCTTCAATGTGCTTTTAAAGCTGTTTTCGCTTCTCTAACTAACTCTAACACAACAGTGTATTATCTTAAGCGTAAAGCTCAACTTCAATTTGCATAAGTGTTGCACTCGTTTGCCAGAATGCGATTAAATTAAGCTCACTCATAAAGTGTTTGAAATCTGAATATTGAAAAAAAATTAATTAAGCGTGCCTTATAAGTCTTTAACAGCAAACAAGCAACTTAAAATTAATTATCGGAGCTCTTGAAACCACACGACCTTAGCTTTTAAATGTTAAGAAATTGTTGATAGCATAAAAAAAATAAATCATTTCATAAAATTAAAATATTTAAAAATTTATTCTGTATATAATTATAGATTTCGTCACTAGCGCTGACTGACGTCCGCAGTGAATAATTTTATATCATATAACTTAAATTCATAATTTTTGAAACTGTAATTTGAAAATCTCAATAGATTTGTTTTTTTCTCCAGGGATCACTAAAAGAAGCTAAATCAAAACTGGATAAACTTTTATTTAAAAATCATAGTATAAAAGTTATTTTTCAAATTTTTTATTAAAATTTAAAATAGGAGATATTTTACAATTTTTTTATTTAGATTAAAAAATTAGTTTTCTATTAATTTTTTGGATAAAATCAACAAATAACTTTTTTTTATAATTTATATTTTAAGAATTATAATAGTTACAGTTCCTGGTTTTTTTGGAGTTTTCGTTACATGTATCTCCAAATTTGGTAGAAAATCAAACTAATTTAAAGCTCTCATAACTCTGCCAAAACTGAACAGATTTTCAAGCGGAGTGTCATTTTGATGATGTTTTTACTCTGCATTTAAATATTAATAATTTCGTTTAAATAATTGTTTTGGCGAGAATGCAAATTTGTTCTTTCAATTGTATTTGCAAAAGAAATCGTTTTATATAAAAATTGGGTGTTGGATTCTTTTGTTGATATTGTAACTTTATTGTAGCTTTTCCTATCGATTCTATTCGTCTCGTATTAAACCAAACTACGATGATAAATTTATATATTTGCTTTTGGCTATGTGTGTTGTGTGTGCTCGAGTGTGTGTATTTATTTATTTGGCTTTGGCTGTCCACTTATTTGGCTCACACAGAAACCTGGCCCAAGTAAATATTTAATCTGAGTGTGTGCGTACGTGTGTGTGTGTGTGAGTATATGTGGCCAGCTAAAGCAAATACGATACGCAGTTGGTGCTCTTAGTTATTATGGCCAAGCGAATGGAAACGAAAGCTGTTAGCCATAAGCCATCAACATATTTTCTTCAATTACTCAAGCGTATTGAGTGCCTTGTTAGGCAGCGTTTTCCTTCAGCTCCTGTTGCTGCTACACTTACTGATGTTGTTGTTGTTGTTGTTATTGTTGAGCTTTGTTTTCATTTGGCTGAATCTGAAGGCGCTTTGCATGGCGTCGAGGCGATTGCAAAGGAGATGGCGATGGCGATGGCGATGGCGATGCCGGATCCTTGTCACAGAGCTTATATTTGACTTTGCTATTACTTAACCTGGACGATTTGGAGCGACCTTTGGCCACTCGACTTTTGGCCACCTTGTGGCAATACCAAACAAAACGTTCAAGCAATTTATTTTTTGCCAGTCTTTCTTTTATGGTCTCGTTTCTCTTCGATTTTCGTGCCTTGGCTTTAATGTGTTATTATTAAATGTGCATACACATATACATACTTACATGCATATGCATTTGTATGTGTGGAATGTGTGTGTATATTTTTTAGCCATAAAAGGCCGAAATTGAAGTACATAAAATGCGGTTAAATACAAATTTAGGCCGCCAATAAACAAAAAGCTTTGCCTGCATTTTATCGCTGACATTTTGTGTCGAGTGGGTAATTCGTAGGATTTGCAACTTGAGTGACCCAAAGCGGCTACCTAGACGTCGGCTTATATGCTTATAGAATACACTCGCATATGCGCATAAATACATACTTGTACGAGAGTACATATATGCATCTAAGCTTTTTCCGCAATAAAATCAAATGATTTTGCTCTTTTAATTTTCATTTTCGGTTTGATGACAAACGATGCGTATACGTAATCCGAGCTTGCTTATATGTATATGGATGTATGTGTATAAAAATCGATTTACGCGTGCATAAATCAAACGTCAGGACTACTTGATGTTCCAGCTAACGACATGTGCAAGTTTCTATTAGGATTTATCAAGGATTACGCGAGCATGTAGGGCAGTATGGGGAAATCAGGAAGCAGGGCATTCACTGGACAAGGACTTTATTTTTGGCAGGCAGGCTGCGTGCTTGCGTGCATTCAGGAAGCAAACTCAGATCGTTGGGCACACGTCAGGCGTTATGAAATTTACTTTGAATGTTCACAAAAGCCAATCCCAATCCCAATTTCAAAGCGCACAACTCTCCACATACTCGCACATAATATACTTTGGCTGTTGTTGTTGGCACTTACCTCAATGCCAGCACGACTCTTGCTGTCCACGTTCGAGCTACTGAATTCGGTGTCCTCCACTGTGTTCACCGTATTCGTGGAGTTGCCCTCAACCAGTCCGAGGGCTGTCGTCCCACCTCCACCGCCCTTATTCTTGGCCGTTGAGAATCTGCCAAGACGTAGCCGCAGACGATTAAGCTTTGTATCTGTTGACGCACTAGAAACGGGCTAAAAGATAGTGAGGAAGACAGACAGAGCGAGAGAGAGAAGTGGAATATGTTATACGTGTAGTTAAAGCCGATTTCTCTGTTGAGCTGCATCGATTTTGAATACCCAAATTAAATTCATAGTTTTTGCAACAGCATTAAAATGAATAACAAAAGGCGAAAATTTGCATTTTGTTTCCTTATCGATATCATTGTTGTTGTTGTTGTTTTTGTTGGTGTTGTTAGTATATTGTAGTTGTTGCCTTACGCTTCAATAAACCGCAATTTGTACGCATATCAGAGAGGTTGAGGCTGAGCCCGATCTGATCCCGTGTGTTGCCTTCACCATATGCATATGTAAGTGGATTCGAACGTGAATAAAATTGTGTGTATTTGTTACAGTCACTCCACAGTACCAATTTTATATATACACCCAAAAAAAAAAAAAAAACAAAAAAAAGGGAAAAAGGGGAATCCCCCTGTGTTCGCCATCGAACCTCATTGCCTGTTCAAAATAAATTTTACGCTTGACTGCTTCAAGCGCTTGACCTCTCTGATTTTTTTTTACTTTCGCTTTTTTTCATTTCTTCCTTCTCGTTTCTTGCTGTTTATCTGTAGTTGTTGTCATCGCCTTCAATCCCACCAAATTAAAGTAATTGAGTAGTCAAACCTTTTGCCTCATCGTCAACGTCGTGTTGACCCTTTGGCAAGTCGATATTCCTTTAAATAAATAAAATTATGCTGATTTTGCGTTCGTGTGCGGAAATTTGCCATTGCCAGAAAAGAAAAAAAGGCAGAGGCTTTCAAGAGTGTGCCTGGTCATGATCCCGACACCCCTTTGCCTAAATTCTTAGCATTCCCAAATGGCGTGAACATTTGCGCAAATAGTATTAAATGGATTTGCAGCTACGCATGTGACCTTCATTTTGTGGGCAACTCAAGAGGCGAAATTACTTTGACGCATGCATAGCCAAGAAGTTGAATTTACGAAGGATTCGGCTCATAAAATATTGAAAAGTCAGATGCTTAGGTGTTAAAGTTTAATCTTTGCTTTGTCTAATTATTTCAACTACTACTGTACAAGAAATCTCTAGCAATAAGTTTGCACATTTCCGTTGGGAAAACTTGCGCAACAATTCAACAATATTTATGTAACAATTGTATTTTGTGTGCGCGTTACGCTAATTAAATTTACGCTCAACGCCAGTTTCACACATTCAACATTTCACATTGCGTATACGCCACGTATGTGTTGCTGCTGCCATGCGGGTAATCAATGCGTAATTGAATCTCTGATAACTTCAAAGGCACATATATATTTATGCAGGTGTGTATTGCCGGATCACATTGCACTATGGTCCCGATGACGAATTTTTTGGACAAAATTGAAACTCAAGAACGAGTGAAGATATTTTGGCCTAGTTTTTGTGCATTGGACTAATAGAGTCAATTGGCATCGGTGCTGTAAAAAGTGGGCATGGCACCGCCTTTTTTCTTCATTTAAGCATATGCACATTATTTGATTTTCACGCTATTTGAACCAAAGTTTCTAACACTCTGTTAAAAAATAATTATAATCGGACAGCTATATCAAATAGTACCCTTATGAATAATCGGTTGAAAAAAGTTTTTTAGTATAAAAACCATCTTGATTTTAAGATAAGTGGACCAAACTTATAGTAGATGAGATTTGTTATGACCCGAACATGTTGGCAAAAATGATCAAGATCGGTCAGATATAGCATATTACTTTTATAGGAAAAATCAGTTCACAGCCGAGTTTTGCATGAAAAAATAAATATTTTTTTTACTTTTGGTTGACTTTTCTGTTAAAATTCATTAAAATGACTACTTTTCTACTAATTCGAGCATTATAATACATCATCTTTGAACCTAGATTCTTCCTTTCTTGCCGCATTTCATATTTATCGACAGTTTGAGCATAGATGTTATGTGTAATAAAGTCCAATTTCTAGAAACCCGCAATAAAACCGAAACTTGAGCTTTACTCTCCTGTTGCAGAATGGATTACTTTGCTAAATACATATGGTCATGCTGCTAGCAAAATTAGTTATATTCTTCTAAAGAAACATCTTTTTTTTCAAAATTCATTTTTGAGGCAACTTTTTAATGCACATAGAACAACACAAAGCCCGCTGATTTTCAACAACGGAGATTTACTAACACAAAGTACAAACCTCATTGAATAACATTCATTATAAAATTTGGTGAATTGACTTTTGGATTATTGTTGAAATTCACTTAAATTTAACATAAAATATTGGTTGAAGACTTGTATGTTCTCATCGTTTAAAACAGCTCTGTTAAACAACTGTTAGCTTAACAGTGTTGGCCAATGTTAAAATTCTGACTATGTTAAGTTTTTGTCTGATGTATTTAAAATGTATTGTTATCGAAAGATCATTAATTTGAGTAACTTTGAAAATGTATTTGTTTCCAAAATAATTGTCATCGGGACCATAGTGCATTGTTTGCCACTTGGCGTGCCATGAAATTGTCGGGTGCAAAACAATTGTCGAAAAACTTTGTGAGTGGCGTTTAACCATAAATTCCATGGATTCCCTTTTGGCATTTGCTTAGATCGAAAACTAAACTACATGGCGCATTAACGTTATTTAAATACTAAAGCAAACACACGTACATATACACTTACACCGATAGATAAGATGGCGATAAGCATGGTACCGTCCCCTTACCATTCCTCTTTCCCTTCCTTTCCTCTTCACTTCTCCCTCTCCACAATACTACACTTCACTAAGTCGCAGCTCACAGAATGTGTAGCATACTTTTCAGCAGCGTCGACGATAAGAAAACCCAGCTCAATGTGTATTTTATGTAGATGTGCCTGTCAGCTGTCGCTACATACATACACACCCACACGCACACACACACACACTTGTTCCTTGCATGCGTGTGTGTGTGCACATCTATTTAAGCGTTTGCATAAACGATACTTGGTCGAAGCCATTTCGCCACTTTGGCTAATTTATGTAAATTGTTTTCTTATTTAATTGTTTTTCTTGTGAGACATGTGTTGAGCTTCATATCATTGTAAGTATGTGTCTAGAGCTCTGTGTGTATGTAGTAAGTGTACATGTGAGTGAATGTATCGGTGTGTGAATGTGTATCCAATAATTTCCTTTCATGCGAATTATGTGCTGCTCTGACTTGAATATCGTGTGTCTGACAGAATTTTCGGCTTTGACTTACACTTGACAACAAGTTTTTGTTTTACAATTAAAGCGTATTTAAACATCTTTTAAAGATTGCAAAGATTATGGATAAATTTAGCAGTAAACATAATTTGTAAAATTTGATTTGCATATTTTGCTTAAGAGACCATTTTTTGTCGTATAGTGTTAAAGTTGATGCTCTTGATAAAAAAGGAAACGAACACAGCTTGACGACGTGTGTCGCATATGGACAACTTGGTGGTGGTCTCAGTCTCCGTCTCAGTCTCAGTCTCAGTCTCAGTCTCAGTCTCAGCCTTAGACTCTCGGCTAATGCTGCTCTTGGCTGTTTGTCATATGGCCATGGTCATAATGTCAATATCTAGAGCAATCAATTTGAGCTGCTGTCGCTGCTGTCACTTTTGCTTCTGCTTCAGCTGCTGCTGCTGCTGCTGATGTTATTCTTGTTGTTGTTTGCAAATGTAATTGTGATTATGTTCGAGTGGTCAAGGCGGGCACAAGCATCACACATACTCACACACACTGACACACTCTTAAAGCTCTTTGGACCTTAGGCGTAAGCATCTGGGCGTTGTTGTCAACACACTTGTCCAAGAGACACTCCAAAGAGCGATTGCTTTTTGTGTTTAATGTTACATTATTATTAATGTTTGCTGCTGATGATTGTTGCTGTTGTTGCTACTGTTGTTGCTGTTGTTTGGGGACTGGAATATCTCATTAGAACCATGGATAAATTACAGATAATACCTGTGTGCTCAATTTGCTTAATTGCCTTTTACTATCGTGTATTATGTTAATTGCAAAATCAATGCCCACGTTGCACTATGGGACGAAATCCGAAAAATCGAATTTGAATGCGGTTTTTTTCTAGTGTTATGTATACCCATAGACAATTTTGGAAAAGTGGGCGTTTCAAAACCCCCGCAATAAATTTTGTGTGACCCTGCTGATTTTAAAAGTTATTAATAAATATTCGAAATATTAAATTTTGTCCCATAGTGCGTTGTGTCCAACTTGTCTGTGCGTGTGTGTGAGTGTGTGATATGTTCAAACTGAATTTCAATTAAAATTACGCATTAATGTTGAATTATACACTAAGCAGTCGCGATTCATCGACAAATGCAACTATTCGAATTTGATTATGCAATTTAAATCATTTGCAGGGCAATTTAAAAATAAATACATTTTGCCCGCAAGAAATGGCCATAAACATGCTAAATGCAAAATGCAATTAACTTAAATTTATGGGGCTGCCAACGCACAGAAATAACCAAATTTTTCGTATGCGTATCTCTTGCTGCTTTGCCCCTATTCTTGTTGCCCTTGTTCAAAACTTTGCTACAACAAATCTTTATTAAATACAAAAAAAGGAAAAAATGTTACAAGAAAAAAAAAGAGAAATATTGTAACGAAACGCGCAGCAGGCGAACAGTGGAATGTATTGTGTTGTTGTTGTTGTTGATATTGCTGTTATTCATGTTGTTGGTATGTATGTGTAGGTTAGTATAAACCCTCGTCAAGTTGCAGGAAAGCAATTTTCAATTTGAAAGCATTTAGTTACAAAAAAAAGGAATAACAAGAGAGTAATTCGATAACATTGGAAAGTCCAATACATTAATACTCTTCTAAGTGAAGAGTTGAAAGTTGAAATTTGTGAAACCACATTAAAACTTTTATTAATATTAAGTAATCAATAACTGAACTTATCATATATATATATTCATACATTTATTTTATTTTTTTTATTTATATTAGAAGCAAGCAGCATTGTTTTGCAGATTAATACAAGTAAGTAAGTAAGTAAATTGCAACAACAATTAAATTAACAACACCACACAAAGGGTGGTCACTTTTGCGACTTAGAATTCTCAACTGGTTCTAGCGTTTCAAAGATAAAACAAATAGATAGGTTGCTGACCAAGGAAAACAATTTATTATGGTATTTTGTTATTTTATTTTTAATCGTTAGAAATTAAATCTAATATAGGATTGTCGACAATATATATAAAAAAAAAGATTTAAAGATCAATTCTTAGATATATATTTAAAAAATACAGCTTTAATTAATTATGCTTTCTCAAAGTTTTAAGTTTTTATTTACCGACAAACTGGTGTAGTTGATGAGCTCAGGGTAAGGGCATTCAAATGCCTATGCTGAGTGGGGTAAATATATTTTAAAATCAACAAACAGGCCAGGCAAGTGAATGGCACTAAATGGATGTGTTTACTACATATAGCTACTTCTCTATGTATATGTGTATATATCAATGTGTGCTAGTATTGGTATTGGCACTGCGTTTGCTCACATGTAACTAACACACACACACATGTAACTAACACACACATACAGAATGAGGCACAGAAGAAGCAACATGGGCCAGACATTGCCGGGAAATGTGTACACTGGCAAATAGTGGACAACTTGTCTTGTTTGCGCATTGAATTTGTGATTCCAATGACTTTTTGCCAGCTTCAAGCTGGCCAGCTTCTCTGTATGTATGTATGTATTTGTATAGGTGAATGCTGAGGTGCATGTGTGTGTAATTGTAAGTGTATGGGTACGTAAGTGGTTGCAAACATTTTTAAGTCAAATGGTCATTTTCAATTTAGTCAAAGCACTAAGCTCAAGCTAAGTAGCTGTCTCTAAGCATGTGCAAACGTTGGACACCACACCCTAAGGAGAAATAAGCTAAAACTAAATACAAAATAGGCGCTCTTATCAAAAAGGTCAAACGAAGTTCAGGTACTCTTTTAATTTAACAGTAGAATATAAAAGTTCGAATAAAATGTTGTTTCATAAATGGATAAAATTTCGATGTAGAAAATAATTTAAAATATATGCTACTGAAAGTAATCAGAAACTTTTTGAAAAAATTTGAATTTTCCAAATGTTGCAAATTTTGAACCCAAGTAATGATCAATATGACTTTTCGCATTAAAATCTATTGAGTTTTCTAAAAGTTATGAATGATTAAAATAAATGAAAGTATATTAAGGGGTAAGTTAAGGCCACTACGGCGCCTATAAACACTACCATTATTTATTGTAACATAACAAATTGATTAAAAAGTTATCAATTAGATTAATTGAAAAGAGTAGTAGGAAAGCATAAGTAATTGAAAATAGAAAGTAATTAAAATTTGTCTTTTGACATTAAATAGTTTTAATAAAACTCAATTTAATTAGAAATATAAATAAATTTTGGAACAATTGAATTCTGCAAACTTGGTACTTAGAAATATGTTATTAATGTTAGAAAAATGTTAACAATTTTAAACGTGTTCATATTTTAACTTTATTTAAGGTATTTACAGACATAAAAGCGCCATTCAGTCAACTCTTTAAAATTCTTTAGTACACACAACACACTATCTCCAACAAAAGCAACAACGACTACAAGAACTCAACATTGAGGATGTACCTAGTTGGATTTGGGCTAACAATTTTCGTTTAACTTCTTTGCCGGACTTTCAAATGAGTTGCAATTTAAAGTTAGTACTGGAGAAGGTAAGAAATTTGGCAGAATGCATTTTTAAACACACTTGAATGCGGCTGAGGTTGCCTAATTACATTTGGCCCAAAGCCCAAAAGACGAAGTGCCCCATGCAAGCACCAAGCTCAAAGCTGGCTAAAACTTGAGGCCCTTGCATATGTTATGAGCATATTAAGCTAAAGGCTTAAGTTAAATTCAACCGGCAGCAACTCTCAGCTCAGCTTTGTGGGGGCTGACCTTTATCTCTGGTTGATTTTGTGGCTGTGTTCGCGGTTAACTTCATTAAAGTGCATAATTACAAGGCTTGGTTGCATTGGAAATTGTGCTGCGGTCTCTGGCAGCAGTTCAGCTTAAATTTGTTGAATACAGGGGGTCAAAGCAAACAGTATGCACAGTAGGGTGTCCCATATTTTTTCAAAGTCATTCAGGCCTGTTCTCAATTCCGAAAACGACTCGATTTGCCAAAAAACGAGTTGACTGCTGTTCTGAATTTCGCAAATCGACAATAATTGTCGTTTTGAAAACGTGTGCTTTAGAGTCACCGGTTTTAAATGTAAATGCCATTAAAAGCATTAAAATAAATTTCTAAAGTTTTAAACTGATAATTATAATAATGTTGAACATTTTTGGAAACATTTAACATTACTACTTTAACTTTAAATAGTTGAAGTATATTTTAAAAGAATATTTGTATGAGCATCTATAAAATATTGCATGAAAAACAAAACCGAGCATCAATGACTAAACCGAGCTGTTCTGAATTCCACTTTCATTTTTGTTATCGATACCAACTCTCGCAATCGAAAGCTGCTAGAGTTACTTCATTTGAATAACAAAATTAGACAACAAACTTTTAGTCTAATTTACCTTCTGTCTGCTATATTCAACTTGAAAAATGTTAAATAAATTTTCAAAAAGTGTTTTAAATAAATCTAATCGTATTTAACATACAAATTGAAGCTTCAATGCTTTTATTTTTAAATTGATGACAGCTCTGGTTCTCCATAATTGGATCATCTGCTTCATGTCAATATGAATGAGCACATTCACAGATCAATCAGCTTGGAATGCAAGCAACCAATGTCCATAGCTGATGGCATTTTGAAAAATTAGTTTAGCTTCTTCTTATTTGAGCAATTTCTTTCCCTTCATGGACAGCTGACACGGTCGATGACTTACTGCTATCGAATCGTTTTCGAAACCGAGTTCGAAAAGTAAAAACAAGTTAATTTCGTTCGGAGTTCAGAACAGCAAATAGTAAAGGTGCATTTACACTAGTTGACAAGCTTGTCAATTTCACAATATTTACTAAGATGAAATTGACAAGCTTTT
This sequence comes from Drosophila quinaria, assembly GCA_035047525.1. Lineage (NCBI taxonomy): Eukaryota > Metazoa > Arthropoda > Insecta > Diptera > Drosophilidae > Drosophila > Drosophila quinaria. The sequence goes on from JAWNPO010000031.1 coordinate 341,066, forward strand.
CAACTAGTGTAAATGCACTAACGTTCGTTTTCGTTTCGTTTTTACTTTTTGAAAACGTTCGGAATTCAGAACAGGCCTGATTATTTTTAAACGTGCAAATTTAGTTCCGAGTGCCTTAGGACCAAATAAACAAAACAAAAAAATATATATAATATAATTTTTAAATTTTCCGATCCAAGTCGTCACGGGTTATCATACTCCGATTAAGGTAAAAATTTATTTCCGAGTGCTTTAGGACCAAATGAACTAGCCTGTATGCGTTTAAAAATAATGACTTTGAAAAAATATGGGACACCCTAATGCACAGCCACGAGTTTAGTGGCACACCCTGTATAACAAATACGAACAGTCGTACTAAACAGCGACACCACGAATATCTGCAGCATTGAGATTGTCTGGCTTAATGCACAAAATGCGGCTTTTGTATCGATTGGCAGCTGGTTTGTGACTTACCTGATTATTATTGGCAGCCACATCGACGGGTCGCGGTCTGCGGCGGTGGATGCGTTTCCTTGCCGTTTGATAGATTTTCCAGTACAGCGCCAAAATGACCAGAAGTGGCACATAGAATGTACAACAGGTGGCAAATACCTATGAATGTATGTGTTTTATAATCAGATTGAGTTGTTGGCAGCCAATTGTTGTTGTTGTTATCTCACCTGATAGGCCACGTCCTGTGAGACCATACACTTTTGTTGCTCGATGCGTTGCAGATAGTCCGGATCCTTCCAGCCAAACTGCGGGGCCAGCGAAACTATTACCGAGGCTGTCCACACACAGAAGATCATCATGAAGACCCGATTGCTGGTTCGAGAATGGATGTAATCGATGTTGGTAACCGCCCAATAGCTATAAGTAACAACAAGCAAATAAACAAATAAACAATACATTTTATTAACTATTGTTGCACTTGAGAGGAGTGAGAAATCTGGCGCGTGTTTCATTTACTTTATTTCGAGCGCCCACAATATGTAAATGAAATGATGCATAAATCTAGGCGCGCACTTAAGCTCACAAAGAAGAGAGAGAGAGCGCTAGAGAGAGTGAATGAGAAAGAGTGGTTAGAGGGAGACACATAAATACAAACACATTTCCATATACAGGCATTGGCGGCAAAGTAAAGAAACGTGTTTGATATTTGAATTCCGCTCAACAGTTTTTCATAGCACTTTTTTTTTTTTTTCCATTTTTCCGTTTGGGTTTTGTGTGCCAAAACATGTTTTATGTATGTATGTAAAGCAGTCTGTGTTTGTATGTGTGTGTATATGTGTGGCAGACAAGCGAGGCATTTTTCGAATTTCCATTTTCATAGACAGGTTAAGGGGCAGCACAACTTGTTCAGACTGTTTGCCAAAATTAGAGAAAGTCTTTAATTTAAGATTGCAAATATATATTAAATAAAGTAAATATTTAGTTGAAAACCATGAAATTTTATTTTAAGTAACTCCTGAGTTGTACCATTTAATATATAGTTATTATTATTTGGGTAGGCGTATAGAAAAGTTGTTATGGCCAAAAGAATTTCGAAACACTAGACCGATTTAAGGCACAAATTCTAAATTGAAACTACATGCGTTATTCTGAGTAAAAAAATAGTTATTTTTATTTATAAATACTTTAATTGTGGGACTGATTAATCAGTTATTTAAATCAGAGGAATACAACCCACAATATTCAATTTTATTCTTTCTACGATGTTGCTTGATAATTCGAAATTTAATCATTAAGACATACTTAAGAACTCATACCATTTATTAATTTGTATAAATTTTATTTATTTTTCATTTTATTTTTTGTTAGAAACTCTTAACAATTATAACATTTATTGTAAAGTTAAAGTTGCCTCTGGAAAAGAGTATATTAATGTTGTTATAGCCAAACGAAAACTATCATTTTGAGTTGCCCACTTTTATTGAGCGGAGCAACATGTCTAAACGAGTTTTTAAACGTTACGTGTATAGTAACTGGTACACACACACACACACTCGCACATAGGAACACACGTAGGCACATTGATATGCTGAGCTCGTTGAGCTGGCTTTAATTGTATTGGCAGATTTAAAGCTTGTTGCTGCTGGCCATGCTTTAAGAATGCCAACTATTTAACTGTTCAACTGCTTAACAGTGTGGCATAGATAATCGCGCCCAGAGGCAGTAACTAGACCATGCTACAGTATTTGTTGTATTAAGCAGCTTTTAGTTTTTGGAGTTGTGTTGTCAGTGTTTTTGGCAGTGTTGCTGTCAGTTCAAAGGTTTCCAACCACAGCAACCTGCGGCTTTGTTGGTTGTTGTTTGTCGGTTGTCTGTGGCTTGCTGTCAAATTAATGCCGACAACCGCATATTTCAAAAATTTAACGGCAAGCAGCAAATACTCTCCTTAATGTATGTAAATGTGTGGGTGTGTGTGTGTGTATGTATAGTACAACATTGACCGCAGCGTTTAAAGTGCCAGCAACAACAGCAACAACGACAACAACAACTCTCAGCAGCAACGTCAATTGTTTGTGTATTAATTAAACACAATTTGCATAAACAAATATTTTGGCCCACAGGGCCGCAGCTTAAGCAAACAAATGTGTGATCAAAATATAAATCAACAATTAATTGAGTTGACAAAAGCACTCGGAGACTGGATCTATTTCTGTTTGGAAGTATCTGCTGTTAGTGTAAACCTTGTTAAGTGCCTTCCCCGGAGCATTACTTAATTTGTATGCCTTTTATAAATATATAAAATAAAAACACATAGTAACGAGTTGAATTTAGTTAATTTGCTCAAAATCCAATTAAATGACACTTAATTAAATTCCTATCCTAAATCAATCACTGTATCAACTCGGTTACCATATACAAGCAAAACTAGCAAATACCCTGCAGACAATTCCCAACTGATTGCCTGTAATACAGTTCCAATCAAATTCGCTTAACATGTGTCAGATTTAACAAGAGAAATGATTGCAGATGACGTATACGCCACGCATGCTCTCGTCGATAATAAATTATAATGAATAATGTGGATAGCTGATGACTTTTGTCTGGACCGATGATGCCACCTGCTGTTTTTTGGCTGCTCTCGCTGTTTTTGCTATGCATCTTAGAGCCGTCTGACACTGTCTTCAAGACGAGTGGCATCAATTGAAAAGGCAGCAGGACTGGGGGACTGAAGGACCGAAGGACCGAAGAACTGCAGAACTTCTATTCATTAGCATAATATAATCGACTTCAAGTTGGCAATTTTGATTGACTGCTTAAAATTAATGGAATTTTGTGATTTCGCGCCTGTCAAATTTTTTTTTCGCTTTTCTTGAGTTGCCAATTTTGTTCAATTCTTTTTTGCCTTTTTTTAAGCTGGTAAGGATGTGGCCCGCATACGCAATCAAAAAAGCATGCAAATGAACTGAGAAACCCTAATAAAGTGTCTGTCATGCAATGTTCGCAATTGATATCATTGTTAAAAGTATCATAATTTGTTATGGCATGTTTTTTTCTTTCTTATATACATTTCCACTTATAGGCCAGCAATTCACTTCATTTCAATTGAAGTCAATCAATTTATCAATATGTGCGAACTTAGCTCAAGTCGAGTCGAGTGATGAATTATAACAATTTATTGTGCGCCAAACAATTTAAATGCGATTTTTCCATTATACATGTACGGCTCTCATTTTCCCTCCCCTTTAATGGGCTGTTGCTATGCAATATGTGTGATAAATGTGCGGCACTCGAGTGTAACACTTTTTAATGCATTTAAAAACTGCGCGCCTAGCACACAAAAAAGCCATTACTCTTGATCTCACTTGATTACTTACGCACATATGTATGTAGTACTCATACTTGTACATCGATTCCAGCAAACACAACCTCCAAAATTTCGCCAACATTCCATATATGTATATATATAGAAATTTCGCTTTTTCTCTGCATTTTATTTTAAGCTGGCACCAGAAAGTCAGTAAGTCTGAAAGTCTATAATCACGATGACTTGGCGAAATTGGTTTGAAATTGATTTCGAAAATATCAACAATTAGTTAGCAAAATCTGAAAATAAGTGCAATTAATTTAGAGGGGACATATGTATTTGAACTTTTAAGCTGTTCATAATTAATTGATGTTTCATATTGTCGAGTCTCAGTCAATATTTCATCGATGCTTTTTAGCATTGTATTTTACCTTTTTCTGTTGACATATTTGATGGTTTTTATCCAATTTTTAATTGTTATGCCCTAACTGATGGTACTCTTCCGTTATCATGAAACATGTTATAAGTCTAGTTTAATTTTTGTCTCTTGTCATCTTATTTTTATTTATTAGTTTTTTGTCTTCAATTTGAGGCACTTTCAATTACGGTATTTAATATAATACATGTTAGTCTGTCACTAGTTTTGGCTTTTAAATCGTGCTGGGCTAATTGATTGCATTATTTGTTTATTGAATGTAGTTCATTGGTTGGCACGCATTATTTTCATTTTCAATTTAAGGCCATAAATAAAGGCAGGAAAAACCGACTCGGCTTTTTACCTGCGGCTGCTGAATGCCGTTTTTCAGTTTACAAATATATTTCATTTTATAAAACACAAAAACATGAAGACAAAAAACTAAAATCGAGGCAGTTGAACAAAAGATAAAAATGGAAAACAAAACGAGGCATACAAAAATGCATTCCACACTAGTGGAATAACAATAGACGGAGGCCACAATAACTACGACTAGAACAACAACATCAACAATGAAAACAAGCGGCAACCGCACACATATAACTGAGTGGGCGTGGCATGTGCCCATTTTTTGTTGTTGTTTTGCTGTTTTCTTGTGCGCCCTGCGGCAGCTGTGGCATGATTAAATTTTTACAAATTACTTGCGTTTTGCGCTTAGACTCTCTGCACGCTGCTGTCTTTACAATGACAACAAAAACATATGTAATAACCTCTAAATGCTGCATTGTAACAATGGAAACAATAAAACTGTATTTGCTTATAGTTGAAGAAGCGCTAGGCCACAAAACAATACAAGTCTAACAATTGGCCTCTGTCAGAATCGTCACCAAAACATGTTCGAAAAAATGAAAATAAAATATAAATTACTTACATTCGCCAAATTGTTGTTTTTCTAAAATAATACATCTGCTCAACTTTAAATTTGAATATGTGGCAAGGAAAAGATTTAAATTAAAATGGAAAGTCATACTTAGGGCATTCGCTAGACGTGTAGACTCTGCTAAACTATTTTTAAATTATTTGTCACTTTGTTTTAAATTAATCGCTATTAATAGTCATGCTTTCCCATAACACATAATTTTAATTATTGTAGTGTCAAATGGTTCAACACGTCGTATGATTGATACTTAATTGCATTTTATATGCGGCTCGTTGGCTTTATTATTAACATTATTATTATTTTTACGCATTATGATTGGCGTTTATTTATGACCATACCCATTATAATAATAATAATACAAACTGTCGTTAAAAGCCACCCAATATTAATTAGCATATTAAATGCCTTTAATAGTTTGTATCCCTAAAGGGTTTTACTTTACTAGTATACTGTCCAGGCATTGTGATTTTTCCTACTGTCGTACAAATTATCGACCCTCGAGCAGAGAGTAGAGTCTAAATGCCAAAGTCTGTTTGTTGCAGGGGCAACATTTTAATGCTGGCACACATTTTATTTGCTACTCGTATGTGCTTGTCCACTTGCAGCCGCAGTGCGTCAGTTATGCTGACATGCACGGCTCTCGCTCCTGCCTTACAGCGAAATTCAATTTAAAACGTGCTTACGTCGCTGCCACGAGCTCCCATCACTCCCAGAGCTGCTTTCCTTGGCTGATACGGCAACCCTGGACAACACGTGGCATCCCCTTGGCTTCCTCCACTCACCCAGCTGTCCGATGTAACCGTGTTGTGCTAGCCCGAGGCTCGGCATTTACAGAGACACCCGGAGACAGCTCTGGATCACTCCTCGGCATTGTTTGGCAATAATTTAACTTCTTATGATTTCTACTGAAAAACAACTAAATATTAAATATGTGAATTTTATTTCTCTCTTTTTATTTTTATATTTCTTCAATTTATGGCTGGCAATTTAAATCAAGTTCGCTTTTCTGGCTACTTTTGTTTCCTATTTTTTTATTTATTCTTTTTTTTATGTTGCTAGCGACCTACATATTTATATAAGCAGAAATTGTGCTACATATTCCACGTATGCCTTATAAGCTAGTTTTTGCGGGTATATGAGTTTCTTTGAGTCTAACGTTGAGATAATAAAATATAATTCTAATGGCAAGTAAACAAACACATTTTGTAAGATCCGATTTTGTAGTAATTTATTTATATATATATTTACTTGCGTGCACTTAAAGTTATAGAGTGTTTAGCGATTAGCGCATCTTGAACTTTGTTTCATATACTTACATATTTACATTTAGTTTTTGTATTTGGATATTTTTTGTTTATTATGCTAAATTCGCTAATATATGTGCAAATACACGTTAACCTCAAATCGACTTCCAATCATTGTAACGGCCTCAACGGAACTTTCGGCAAGCCTAATTTTTTTTTCAAAAACACTAAGGCTTTTATTTTAGAATAGGCTTAAGAGTGCTCCCAACGAAATGCATTTTCCAGAAAATCTCATTAAAATTCACCAATCTGAACGCGAGCTGTATCAGTTCCTCATATTATAGGGTTACTTATAGCTGATCAGTTGGTGGCATAAAGTTTTGCTTGTTGTTCTTTTGTCTCGAGTGTGGCAGAGTCTTCTACTTGGCGCACAGCTGGCACAGGATGCGTCTTCTGTTGATTACAGGCCCTTCGCATATGTGTCCTGTGCCGTTTGGTGCGTGCGCCTTGTGTCCTGTCTCCTCCGTGCTCAGTGCTCGGTATTGTGTGCTGTGTGCTGTGTCCTGTGAGTATATACAGTATATACATTCACTATAAGGGGGCAGCAATTGCAATTTATGGCACAAAAACATGAAACTTATGTAAATGACAAGGCGGAGAAGGATCTGCACCGGGGCATAAAAACAAAAGCCAAGTACGAGTACGAGTAAGTAAATGTTGCCACCACGCCCAGTCGCAGCCTCATTGAATGCAGCCGAGTGCGCTGATTGCTGACTGGCTGCTTTCGGGTCCTGGCGCATCCTGTGCGTTGTTGTGGCCGCCGTCTTTATGAATCTTTTAGTGCACATGCAGTTTTCCTTAAAAACAATTTGCACAATTGCACGATGACCGCCGCTGGTCCTGCGAGGCAGTCGCAACTTAATTATATTTAATAAGCTTAAACGTTGGACGGCGTTCATAATTGTCCTGCCAATTGGCACTCGCGAGTCGCACTCTTTTCACAGTTTTCACTGTGAACTGGGTAATTGAAATTTCATAAAATAAACAAGCAGCAACAGCATCATTAGCCGCTGTCCTCGACCAATGAGCCTTGAAAAAGTCACACGCTCAGTGAAAATTGCGAAAATGTGAAAATATATTTAGCAACAATGGATTTTGGGTCAGGAGCTTGGCTTGTTGGTTTGCTGGTTTGTTAGCCTGTTTTTGGCTATTTGTTGTGCTGCATGTTTTGCCTTTTGGCGCTCTTGCTCTCACACTGTTGCTCTCTCTTTCTTTCCTGCGCGCTGCGGTTGCTGGGCAAGTTTCGTTTCCGGTGGCAAAAGTTTTGGTCCAAGCCAAAAACCGACCATTAATCACACGGCGTAAGCAAACTCTGCTAAATGCAAAGCTAAATACAGCAAACCTCAAACGCGCACACTTACACAAACACTCACAAATACAAGCATATATACATATATATTTTTTTTTTGTATAATTTACATATTTACATATGCAAAAGCTACTACTGACTTAATAAAATCGCAAAGTTCTCAATGTTTGTGGCAAATTGCAAGTGGATAAATTATTTTAATTTGTCCTTTCAGTTCAATTTATTTTATATTTTTGTGGCTTTTGTATGCTTCAATTGCAGTCAGTAATTTGGTCAGTCTTTTCAATTTGACTATAAAATTGTTCATTTGTCTTGGAAACCTCTCCAGCTCTCAGTCCTTTTTTTGATTTATTTGAAATTCAATTTACTTCTCGCACTGATTAATCATTCAGCAGGCAGTCAGACAGCCAACCAGCCAGCCCTTGTGCCATTATTTTGATTTATGCGACTTTTACAAATTCGAAATTCAAATTACGCACACACACACACACGGAGAAAGACTTAGACATTTTGGGTTAGCCGCTGTGTGACAGTTATAGAATTGTAATTCATCTTGCCTGTGGTTTCAACGCTTTACCATTCAAATGAAATGTTGGAATTATTTCCCAGTGTGGCTCTCAAGTTTCGGTCCTATAATTGCTTAGCCACAGTTGACATTTTATTTAAAAACTTGTCGGTTAACCCCGAAATATAGACTACGCTTTTTAAGTGAAAGTCGTATTGTGACCTCTATGTCGGAGTGTGTGTGTGTGTGCTTTGACTAGAAATTTACTGTGGAAACTTGACCCATTTTTTTGTTTGGAATAAACTCCATTTTCACAGGTTGTTAAAATACCTGTTTTACGAAGAAAGAGCAACCCAGCAGAATAATGTTGCCCTCTGTAAAGTAACATGATATGAAGCGCGTGCTGTTTAATCTGCAGTGTATTACATTAAACTTCAAACAAACAAGTTGTATAATGCAGTTTACTCGAAGGGGCTTGTACTATGTATTTAAGACCGAGAATTGTAGAATTTGATTGTGTTGTTCTCAAATTTGTGCTTCAAAGTGAACTGTCTCAACTGTAAAAGTTTTATATATAAAATTTTAATTTTTAACATAATGTTTACCAATGTCCAATTATGGTGTTCCATAAATATTAAAAATACATTTTGATGTAAAATGTATAGAATTTAATGTCATGTGTTACTTAAAATTTATATGTACATTAAAAAAATACCATAAGTATTGTAGAGAAAAATACAAGAGTAATTAATTAATTCGCAACAAAATGGAAAAAGTTCCCACAGTGCAACTGTTAATTGAGTTATGTGTGTGTGTGTCAACACAGGTTTGATTGTCTCTATAGCTCATACATGGTTCGGACAGCAGGTAATAAAGTTTATTGCTGAAACAGTGTGTGTGTGTATGGCAAATATTGATTGAGTCGTTTTGTTAGGTTGTCTGGCAAATACATAAATCATTAGAATTATGTCAAGCCCTGCTAATCGAGATTGAATATGCCCCAAGTGCGCATACACACAAACTTACTGTCTCTCTCTCTCTCTCTCTCTCTCTCTTGTCACTCACACACAAAGTGAAAGCACTTGAAGCCATTTTAGTTGCACACACTAAATATTTACCATTTGTTTTATGAACTTGAGTTGAGTTCATTGAGATTACTTTCGAAGAGCCTCGGCCTCTAAATGTAACAAACACCTCATTGCAAATGCTCTAACAACTATTACTTTAAGTTTATGTGTATGTGTTTGTGTGTATGTGTGTGTGTGTGGGTGAAGGCATTAGCAGATAACATAAATGTCTTAGTAACATATCCGGTTTTATTGCTTGGCTTCTCTGTTTACTTTGCCATCTCCCTCTGTTTGCCAGTCGAATGTCACTGCCATTTTGTATCATTAACCGTTTGAAAGCCGCTGCGTATCTGCGTGTGAGTGTGTGTGAGTGTGTGTGTGTGCCGTACTTATACAAACACATGAGTCTTGACATTTCGGTTCTGTGAACTCAAATGTGCAAAAGCAAATGAAGCGTTATTCGAATACTGGCTGTCTCCAAATCAACTTCCTACAGGCGACTTCTCTGTCTGTGTCACTGTTTGACTGGCTATGAGTGTGTGTGTGTGCTTGTGTCTCTCTGTATGTGTAAGTTACGAAAACTAATTATACTGTTTAATGCGTTTGTTTAACTAGCAATTTAATTAAGGTTATGCTTTTGTGTAGATCAAGCATACTGAGTACCTTTAAAACATACAATCACACATACCCAACCATAATCTCAGCAGTGTGTGTGTGTGTGTGTGTGTGTGTGTGTGTGTGTGCGAGTGTGACAGTGAACAGCCAAAAAAAAAACTATACTCCGCAAAACTTTGCACAGGCTATGCAGCTAAATTGCACATGAACGTTGCGGTAATGGGCACACCACAGCCGAGGGCGGTTTGTGGGGCGTGGCACGACGAGGGGTCAACTTAATAGGGCTGTGGTTTGGAGTGGGGAGATAGAGTTGGTTCTAAGTGCGCACTATGCGCTCAAATGACCAGAGACAGCGTGAAAATTATGTAAAATACGAGGACAATGTTCATTTGCACTTACACTGCTGACACACAGTGCCTGCCATCAGTACATACGCTTAAAACAATTAACAAAAAGTATTCTTAAATTTAAATTTAGATGTTACAAAATTCAGCTTGTAATTTTACATAATTTAAATTTGATGCTCCAATTTAAAAATTAGCGATGAAAATAGCGATGAATTTTTTAATATTTTAATATAAATTTAATTTCAGAAATTAAATAATTTTTGTGGAAAACCATTTTAAATTTTAAAAATTCGTAATCTAAATTTAGAATTTGTATAAATTAAATTAAATTTATATAACTTAAATTTGATGCTCAAATTTAGAGTTAAGCATTAAAAGTATAATTTATTCCTTAAGATCCAATGAGTTTTTTTATTAATTATATTACAATTTGTATGTAATGGAAAGGTTATGATCAAATTTAAAGATAAGTTTAGAATACGAGTATATATTTCTATTTATTTATATTCATTGCAATTTTTTTGTTGATATTAAAATTTGTATACTTAACTTGTAAACGAATTGTAGATGTTCAGCTATTAGTTCAGTTTAAATAATTAAATGTATGAATAAATTGTGTGGCACTATTGCATGTGAAGGTGCTGCATGTGCAATTTTGGCACGCAGTGTACCTGCACTAAGTGCAAAAACTCTTGTGTGACAACAGCAATTACAATTACACATGGCACCGTGTGGCATATGGGGACAGTGTGTGGTCGCAGTGGTTGTTACTACTACAACTACAACTACAACTACAACTACAACTACAACTACAACTATTACTGTTGTTGTTATTGCTATTGCCTCTGTGCGGTTGTAGTTGTTATTAAGCTAGCAGAAAAGCCAAAAACAACGTCAATAGCAACGACAACGACAAACTGAAAGCGACAACGACAATGACGACGAATATTAACATGTAATTACGTTTTGAGTGCTAAATGGAAAAAAAAATGTATGGCGAAAAAAAGCACAGTTAACTTAATTGGAATTTAATTGAATATGTCAGTTGCAACAACAACAACAGTTGCAACAATTGCAAATACAGAAAGAATAACCAGTCACCAAACTGTTTGGCAGGCTGTGGCTACTTTTAAGCTGAAACTGTAAAGGATTCTCGTTTGTAGGTGGTTAAACAACAAGCCAAAAGTCGCAACAAGCGTAAAAAATGTAAAAAAAAAACTTTGCATTTAAATGATTGTTTGACCGGGCAGAAGGTCGCTCCATGTGGCATTTGTCATTTGCTCGCACTAATAATGACGTCAGCAACATGCTACAGAGCGTGTAATTTATGCAGAACTCGGCCATAGCTGCGGGTGTGGTCCATAAGTGTTGTGTGTGTGCATATATATGTACATATATTTTGGCATTGACAACGCCATCGACAGCAACAGCAGCAACAACAACAACAGCGGAAAGAGCAGCAAAAGCAACAACAACAGCAATGGCATAAAGATTAATGACCATGCGGCATTTTTTTTGTCGTCTTCTGCTTCTGTTGCTCCTGCTGTTGTTGTTGTAATGTAATGTTGCTGCTGTTGTTGCGGCTATCGTAACATAGGCTTTTATTTTATGCCTGGGTTCTTTTGGGGTTGCCAGCTCTGAGCACGGTTGCTGTTGCTGTTTCTTGTCTCGCGATTTTCGTAAATATTGTTGGCACTTTGTCTTAATTGCTTAAAAATTACTGACATGGAAAATGAACTTGGCAACGTTGGTTGGGCCAGAGTTGCTTGCAACAAAAGGAGTACTCTCGCTGTCGTCAACGCCTGTCAACGACTCGACTCGGCTTTGGCTCGTAACGACAAATACTTGCAAATATTATTATTGTAGTCGAATTTCAGCAAAACTATTTATCATGCGGGTGGCAGGCAGGCAGGCAGGCTGGCACAAGCCGAGGACCATTTGACAAACTTAATTTATTAATGTACACAGTACAGGCTAACGGGTCTGACATTGCCTTTGACTTCGCCCCCGACTTGGACTTCTATTCCGACTCCATTTGAGTCTATTTAACTGCGACAACAATGAGAACAGTCAACAAATGGGCCTCTTGCTTAAAAGCACATTAATTTTCATTCCTTTTGGTGATAAGTGAAAGCAAGCTTTGAATTCTATTTTAAATATCAAGTGACAACTAGCAAATATTTTATAAAGTGTGTCTGTGTTTTTGCCTTACAGCAACATAATTGTTTCAACAAAATTGGACAGACTTTAAAAGACCCAAGACTCAGAACATTCTCGTACTTATACACAATGAGGTGCCACTCAGGCGAATCAGGACTGTCATGCTGCTCATTTGCATACTTTTGTGTGCGTTCGTTCCATCCAAATCATAATACGCCACTCATTTTGGCGTCCAGTTGACAGGCAAATACCCAATACCAATACCAATACCAATACCAACAAGAGCAATAGCAATTCTGAGTTTGGCCATTTGAGCTGAATGCTGATTGATATGCAATACAAAATCTAAGCATCACTTGGCTTTGTTTATTGACAGGCAATTTGGGCCCAGCCAGCATTTCAATTTGCCCATTGACAGCCAAATCAGCGCTCGCTCTCGAGTCATAAAAGTCCAGATGGATCGGAAAGATGTTCCTATTATGCTACCTGACAAATTTATTAACAGAAACATGGAACTTTAATGCTTAAAGCATGAATTTTTAGTTAACATTCTAATTTGTCTAATATTTGTAGTTAATTGAAAGCTTAAAATATGCTACATTTGTCTTTGATAGCAAACATTTTATATGTTTAAGCAGGATCATTTATTCAAAATTTCAATTGGTTTATAGTATGGCATTATATTAAAGTTTAAACTTTTAGATAATATTCTAATTTATTTTTAATATCTAGTAATTCGAGTTTTTGTTTGTATATTTGTCTACAACATCAAATTACAGTTGAATTTCCCTAACTCGAACTTCTCTAACTCGAATTTCTCTGTAACTCGAACTAAATGAGTGGCAGTAAAATTAATAATCTTAGGAAAAAGAACTCTATAACTCGAATATCTCCCTAACTCGAACTTTTTCTTTGGACAATGGTGATTCGAGTTAGGGAAGTTCGACTGTATTTTAAATCGTTAAGAATAAATATTTATTTAGCATTTTAATTTGTCTATAATATCTAATTCTTTTGATACTCTGAGCATGAACATTTGTGTAACATTATAGTTAGTCTGTAGAATCTAATTCTTTTAAAGCTTAAAGCCTGAAATTTTCAGTTAACATTCTAATTTGTTAGCCATATTTTATTCTTTTAAAGCTTGCAGTGTACACTTCTGTTTAACATTCTAATTTGTCAGTAATATGTAATTCCCGCAAGCTACATATGCATAGCCCACAGCAAACACATAAAATTTACACACAAATGCATCAATTAGCGCAAAACGAATAATTTTTCATGGTTTCATTTTAATGAGCTGCAGCTAGTATACAAATACGCATACGCCTCGTGGTGCCGTTGTCGGTTTCTGCACCATAATTGTTATAGTAATATTAGTGTGCATGCAAAACAGTCAAGTAAAAAATAAATAGAATTTAATTTGAATAGTTCGCTATTGAACAGCGTTTGGGCTTTGTTTTTCTGTCCGGCTGCACTAATTGAAACTGGCCGTATAATTGGCCCCACATTGACCTGCAGATTAGCCAATTAATGTGGGCCTATATTGCTGTTGTTGGCCGTTGGCTGTTGGCCATGCGGTGGCAGTGGCGACGTTGTTCAATAAAATGAAATTAGCCAGTGAAGTGCAGCAAACGAGCGCTTGCGTCGCTTCGCTTTGGCAATTTCAAATTACATTGCGCATACGACACGTTGTCCCGGGATTAACACAGGCTCACGAGCCTCGCCTGCCAATTTTGGGGGTGCGCTAAGTGTTCATTAAATACACGAAATGCTTCTGATGCTGCTGTTATTATTGCCCTGGAGGCCCATTGCATTCAGTTGTACATGAACATTACGTATACGCGAAGTGAAGCCATTGAAAATTGGCCCAATATTGCCAGGCAATGTGCAACGTACAACGTGCAACTAAGTGCACAACAAACTGCCACAATAATATCTGAATTTTCTCGCTCCTACGTTGCAATGTCGTCAAGTGCAGGTTAAATTGGCTGACTTTGAGTCATCGAGTCGTGGGAGGCTTTCACTAATAAATATATACGTGTAGTACTTGCCGCTTCCCCCTCTTAAAGCCAGACTAGCTTTTTCATGGGCTGCAAGTGAGATTCTTTTCGTTGAACGTTTGTTGTTGTGCTTCACAGCAAATCGATTGATTGATTGAAATGTTTGCTGCAAATTGATTGATGATATGCAGCGAGGCATGCTACATACGCCATACGCTTCAATAACTGAGGATTTTATTTTAAATTGATATAGCCATAATGCGGCATGAGGTAAGCTGAGCAAACATTGGGCAAGGATTTGTCAACCCTAAATGGCTAAGCACATTAGCGGGACACGTTCGTTATACTCGTCGTAAACTGGTCGACAGTTGACTGCGAAGTGGCAATTTCGAATGGGTTGCAGGGTACGAGATAATAAGCGAATCAGGCATATCAGTTTGACAGACCGATTTGTAATGATATGTGATTTCAAATTGTGTTTGGTTCTACTCTTATTTTTATTTTTTTATGAATATTTTTACTTCATTCCCGTTGCTAAATTTCATTTTTTTAAATTTCTTTAGGGTATCTCAATTTTTCCCTCACAATCCTCAAGTGTTTTTCGTTCTACTATGTGTCTTAATGTGCGCTTCGTTTTGTTGCCAAGTGGATTTGTAAAGAGATTTGACATGCTAAAAACTTGATTGATTGATTCGTTTAACTGACACTCACACGCACGCAATACCCTTTATATATTGACAGATACTCTCATTCTTCTTTTCCATTACAAATGCTGTGCTCGCTTGTTTTACACGTCGCTTACAAGTGGATTTCGTAGCTCGTTTATCAAATGTGTTGATTTTGGCTAAACTCATTTCTTCCCATTTTTTATTATACTCGTAGTTTATACTGTAAATGTAATTACTTACCGATCGACGGCGATGGCAACCAGATGCAGGATGGACGCAGTGCAGCAGAGGACATCGCAGGAGGTCCAAATGTCGCACAACTCCGGTCCAAGAATCCAACCCTGGCTGATCTGTGTACGTTTAAAAGATAAAAAAGAGAATATTAAGTTAAGTCTCTCGGTCTCTGAGCGCCAATAAAATAAGCGTAAAAGTTGATGGCTTATTAAAATTGATGCCACGCTGGGGAGGAGTTCAAGTCTGTTCCGACCCGTTAATGGCATCTAATAACTGTGCAAACAAGGATTGCACCGACATCGATTCCAAAAGTAACTCGTCAGGACAATAGTTGAGCAACTGCAGTCATGAAGTGCGCCTGGCTTTGTATCTTTATCTGTGTCGGTCTCTGGTTATTTAGCCCCGTTGGGTGCAAACTGCAGCCCGTGGTGGAAAGTGATGATGAAACTGAGCAAGTTCTGCGATATTTAAATTTTTTGGAGAAGATGACACGATTTAAGACCTTTGTGACCTTTTTTGGAAACCAGAGTTTTGGAAGCAGATCTGTAATCAGCACGTCTCTACAACAGCGAATTATGGACACTCTTTGTCGCCCGGCAATCGTCGCAGGCTCTGAGATTGGGGTCCTGAATAATATTGACAATGCTGTGGTGTTGGTAATCTTCAATGGTTTAACGGATTCCGTACTTAAGGAACTGCTGAGTACTCCGGATAGCTTAACGTTTTTATTCATATACCAGTCGGAAACGGAAGAACCTCTTAATACCACACAGATAACCGAGTTCTTCGAATGGTGTTATAAAAGGCGGTTCTATAACTCATGGATCATCTTTAAGCAAGACAATACCTATAAAGCCTGGTCCTATCTCTACGTAAAAGGTGTTGTAATTCAACCACTGACAGATGCCTTTTTAAAGAATATTAATAGACACAATTACCGTGAACTCATGAAGATCAGAAACTATCGATGGCTGGTCAGCATGTACGAGAAGATGCCTGCAGCTTATTTGGTAAGATATCCGTGGATATCAGTGCTGGGAATACCACTTAAAATTAGTTTTGATTAAATTATTTTACACAATTGAAGCAATCAGCAATTAATAATTTTTTTATGTAGTTTGCTCACTTTTACAATAAACACTAAATTAGTTTCAAATTTTTTAAATTTTATTTCAACTTCTTTTGGCATCAATTGTAATTTAAGTTGATTTTTTCCACTATAGTTTAGAAGCCAAACTAAATTTGTTCTTGCTGAAATTGTGAACTAACTGAATTAAATAATTATTTGTACTGGAAAAGCTCCAGTAAATTTAAAAATATTAAAAGTTTATGAGTATTCCCAGCTCTACTGGAGATTAGAAAAAACGCCAAATTTTCCATTTCTACTTTCCATATTTGCAGTACAATTCAACGGATCAGAAGGATCTCACCGATGGCCAAGTCAGCTTGGGAGGTGTTAACGGATATTTGTTAACCACATTTCTACGTTACGTCAAGGGGAAAATGGATATTCTATCATTTGCGAATAGCAGTGATCTTAAGTTGAACGGACAACGCCTTGCGGGCAATCGTACCATTGATATTGGTGTAAATTTGATACGGAATCATAGTGTGGCATTATACAGTGGCACGGTGAAAATGTCGAGAACGTGTCTTGTGGTGCCAACGGCAGACCGATTGCCATTGTCCAGATACTATCATAAATCGGTCAAGGGATCTTTTCGTATGTTCCTATTATTTATTTACCTGGCGAATGTTGTGATTCAACGTCTGACCTATCCACACAAATCCCTGGGTTCGATACTCTACATGAGCTTAAGGATTTCATTGGCACAAGAAATGACCAATGGAGCATTTCGTCGCCTGCGTTTGCCAGACAAGTTTATTCAGCTGTCGTCGTCATTGTTTAATATCATGATATATAGCATCGTTGGCGGCACCTTAATGACAGCCTTTACTGTTGGTTATTATCAACAAGAGATTGAGGATGAACAGACCTTCCTGAACAGTGGCCTACGGATTATGATCAGTGACAACGATCACTTGCTTCTCTTTAAAAATAATGAATTACCAAACATTCTAGCAGATCGTATACTTGTTGTGGATAAGAAAACACAAGAGAAGCATTTCTTTGGGCTAAACAAAAGCTATGCCTATATCGCGGAGACCGACAACTTGATGCAACTTAACCACATGCAAAAGCGATTGATTCGGCCCAAACTGCGAATGGCTTCCAACACACTTTGCACCGTCAACCAAAGTTTCAGGTTCCAAGTGCGTCCGGAGCTACCCGCAGTTTCTGTACTGACTAGTTTTCTGGTCAGAACCCATGAGTCAGGCCTTGCTCGAAAGTGGATATCAATGGCTTTTTCCCATGCCCAGCAAATGGGTTTGGTGACCCAGGCTCCATATGAGCCATCCGAGAGGTTCCCCTTGCCGTTGAGTTATTTTACGGAAGCGTTTACTGTAATTGCTGTATTAATCTTGATTTGTCTAGTAGTTTTTGTGCTGGAACTTGCATATGCGAATTGGACTAGGCGAAGCAATCGACAGCATCAGGATGGGATCAATCACCAAGGGTTTTAAATTAATTTTTAAACAAAATATATATGTACTTTTACATTTAATATCGTTATCAACCAGTTTATGTCACCTAAATGCACTAAAATAAATATATCACTGCTTGGGCACTACAAAAAAATTTGAACTCTAATCTTTTTTAAAAAATGAGCTTTAAGCCCCTTGAGATTTCTTTTTTCAGTTCCATATTCTTATCAAATTGTCATGGCTTATATGTCTGGCGTTTTGTTATAAGAACTTTGACTTATTTAACTAAATCTGGTAAAGTATAAAAATCAGTCTGTTTAATATATAAATTTAAATTTAGTTAACATATTATGTACTTTGAATTGTGAATCTTTCATAATTTATCAGGTGTGCAACAGAAATCTTCTCCACTTGAATTTCACGTCAATTTCAGTTCTCCGTGACACAGTCAACTCATCTGAAAAACTAAATCATCGCTCAGCCATTAGAATAATGTAACATTTTTTGTCCGAATTTTATAATTTAGAGCTGTCTAGTAACTTTGATTGTGTATCGCTCCAAAACTTTCTAAATTTTTTTAGTCTATACAATATCAATTATTATACAATTATATTAATTAAAAAAGAAATAATATAAAAACCTATTGTTCTGCAATGATAGATTTAAAAAAGTTGCTAAACAAAGCCTAGCCTTAGTCGAGTTCGAAAAGGTTGTGAACATGCTAAAAAAAAATAAATCACACGAAGTTTTGTGGTTTTTTCACATAATGTTTAACATTTTAACACACATTTTATTAATGCTTTACTTCTGCAAACAAAATTTAAGTACTTGGTAAAATTTCCCATTTTTTTTCAAACTTTTGATAGTTTTTTGTATTGCGAAATATAATATTTATTTGAATTTGAAGCGTAATAACTTAAAATTGTAATCCAAATTTAAAAAACCGGTAATATTAACTTAATTATTAATTCTTACTTTCTTATCCTTGCTTTAAACTGTAGTCTAAAAGAACCGTGACTTATTTAAGAATACTGTGTCCTGTAAAACCGTTTGGACTAATTTCTTATTCTTATCGAAAGTTCATGTCCAGGTAAGTACTTAAGGGTGAAGTTTATTAAAAGCTTGAATTATTTAATCAAAACTTTTAACTACGAGTCTGAGCTGTAAACACTTTGGGTACACTTATATTTTCCAACTACATCATTTCTGATTTTGGTAGACAAACCAGACTGTAGGGTATACAAATCTTAATTGATTCAACTACGAATTGTACTCACCTCATAGACAGCGCCCAGGGGCATCACGAGACAGGCGACAAATAGATCAGCAACGGCGAGGGAGGCCACCAGATAGTTGGCAACATTCTGTAAATTTCGCTCCAATATAATGGCAGCTATCACAAAAACATTGCCTGCAAATGGAGTAAGTTGTAGAGAAAAAAATAGTTGAAAATAACGTTGTGGAAGGAGAAATGACAATGACAGCTGAGGCGAATTGTTGCCGCTGCTGTTCGGCCTAATTGCGAAAATTGACTTGAGCGAAAAGTTTGCAATTCAATTAAGTACGAGTCGAATGCGACTACGAGTGCGAGTGCAGATGCGAACTGAAAGCATTGAGAATGAAATGAAACGAAAATGAAAATGAAAATGAAAACGAGACGCAACCGCAGTGAGCAGATAAAGTTTTGTAAATTACCAAAGTTGAATGTGTGTGAGAGAGACTAAATAAATTGAGAATCTTATTAAACTTGCAACACTTGCCTACTGCAACCCAATATCAGTGCAATGCCAAGTCACTCTTTCTTACCACATTGTGCTGCTGTCGAGTGGCCCCCAGAAAAAGTTCACAAAAGCCAAAATAAACGACATGAGCTAATCGCGCTGTCGTAAACTTTGCAAAGCCGACGTCTGTCGGTCTGTCGTTCTGTCTGTCTGTCGCTCTGTAGGTGGCACAAATTGACAGCTGGAGGACCGTGCAGCTGTGCAGCACTCTCAGAGGCGCCACCTTTGATGTCTGTTAGTGCCTGGCAGTGTTGCCACTGTTACAGCTACTTGTGGCACACTCGAAGGTGCAAAAAAGAAATGTCAGGTTGTTAAAGTTGAGCCCAAGTGCAAGACATGCAATTTGTGGCATTGAATTTGCCGTCTGCTGCGAAGACACTTGCTGTGTATATATTGTATGTATGTATACACCGAGACCCAGGTGTATGCCAGAAGCAGCAACAACAAAGGAATACACATGCAATTAGACACTTCAGTGTCAAAGTGAAGGCAAACTGACAAGCTGCCTCTCTGCCCCTCAACTGTTTGTGTTTCAGCTCAACTTAGTTTTTGTTGTTGAAGACATTGCAGTAAGTTGTCATGGAAATCCTAGCAATGGAAATGCAACAAAAACTGATCATAGCATAAGACAGCAAACAGAGGAAAACAATTTTCATATTGTGCAGCTGCGAATAAATTGCATTTATGGAATAATGTATTGAATATTAAATTAAAGTGTAATAAAAATAAAAGCATTTGCACTGATAACATAAATTATAAACTTGCATAATCGTATTGAAATTTTAATTGAAAATTATTCAGATTACAAATGGACAAATAAATAGAACAGCTTTCATTCGCTGCTAATGTGTTCTGAGCAATTTGTTAAACAGTCCGCTTTTAAATGCTAACGAGCATGTTGTTTATTCACCAAACTGTTATTATTGAAGCCGTATACAAATACGTGAAGAGACAAAGAGAAAGAGGAGAGAGTGAGAGTGAGAGCGAGAGCGAGAGAGCAAGTTTACTATTCGTTGCTCTTTTAAAGTTGGCATTAAAACTCATTAGCATTTCCTTTTATATGCTAAGTGCTAAATGTTGGTACTCAAAACAGAACGGCTTTCAAAGCAAATGCAACCACTGCGAAGTTTAAAAGTGAAGAAAAACGAAATAAAAATGGACAACAGGACAAGGGCAACAGATATGAGAAAGGAGAAATGAATAACGTGAAACGTGAAATGAGGGCGCAAAACAAACTAAACTAAACATAACAGAAAAAGCAAAGCAAAATTAAATAAAATACATATACCCAAAAACAAAATAAACGCAAATTAAATGAAAATCAAAATGAATACTAAATGAGTGCAGAAAACAAGGCACGCATGTGAATGGCAAACGGCAAACGGCAAATGGCGACTGGCAAATAGCAAATGGAAAATGGCGACTGCTGCCATTAAACTGACTCCCTCTCACAAAATGTAGCCTTTTTTTTAACATTCCTTTTTTGGCTCAACTTTTATTTTCCTGTTTTCTGTTTAGCTCTTGACTTTTGTGTTGTGTTTTAAATGTAACAAAATGAAATGAAATCTACTTAAATTAATGAAATCAAATTGAGTCGCTGCGCTCTTTTGCTTTCGCTTTCGTTACTGTTTTATGCCAAATAAATGCTTTGCCGTTTTACAGTCTTCTCATGCTAATTTTTGTTGAGCACAAATTTTTTGTTGGATTCGCGTGCTTTGAAACTGTGATTGATTGATTGATTGTCTGTCAATTTTAATGCGGCGTGTCTTTCGCTTTTCGCTTGCCTAGATAGGAAGGCTGTAACATCTTCTGTTTGCCAAGCGGATTTGTGTAATGAATGTTGCCAACAACAATACAATGGCAATGACATTGAGAGCTGCCTTATTAATAACGAGCACAGTCGAGTGCTGCTGCCTCTACTGCTGAGCTAACAACAATAATAATAAATAATATAAAATGGTCCCAGCATCATAAATATCAGTTACGCGTATTTTATTATCTGCAACTCGGCCTAAAATGCTGAGTGGGCGCAAAAGTTTGCCACCCAAAGAAATCCATAGAAATCAGATGAATCTCTCTCTCTCTCTCTATCTCTTTCTCTCTCTTTTCTGACTGCTGCTGCCTGTCATTCGGTTTGCCTTATTGAATTGTTTGCCATATTCCCTAGCGAAATGGCGCGTCGGATTTGTTGGCACGCGCGTGCCTGAGACTGCCTGCCATGGAATTTATTGGCGGGGGGGGACTGCAAATAATTATGTCTATGTTTAGGCTTCAGCTTTGGCTTTTAGCTGTGTCTTTGGCTTTGGCTTTGGCTTTTGCCTGCCTAGGCCAATCTCGACTACCCTGTCAGTTTGTCCTAATGAGCTTTCCATGTTCCGCATCCGTTGGACGACTTACCAATTATGGTGACGAGAATCATCAGGCCGAGCAGTACCGATGTGACCGCCATGCGCAGCAGCTGCGTGAAGTCATCCTCGTCCACTTTGCTGGCCGTCACATTGACTGCCGCGCTGGCATTCATCAGCTGCCCGCTGCCATTCACCAAATCGCCGAAAATACTCAGAGCCGTGTCATTTGAAGTGTCCAGCAGCAACGAATCGTTCAGCAGCATGGCGCCAAGGCCAACGGCCACATTGGTGTAATTATTTTCCAACATAGAGGCGGTGACTGCAGCTGCCCCGTCCACATCGATCAGTTCGATTGCACCAGTGGCCAGTGCTCGATGTGCGGCCTTTGCGGTGATTCTCGCCGCTGCGGCAGCAACAGACGCACTCGCCGCTGCCGCTGCTAGCGCTGCTGTGGCAAGTGGTGAGCTCGGCGAACTGCTTTCTAAGGTGCCAACGTCTGTGCTCTGAAATTCTCTGTCTCTATCTCCGCCATCATTGTAATAATGATTGTTGTTGTTATCATTATCCTGCTGCTCATCCCCATCGTCGCCATCATCGTCCGGGCGCGGTTCGGCTATTAGATAGGCATTGTCATTCATGCTATTGGCTATGTAGATGTAATCCAGGGCGTCTGCAAGAAAAGCAGTACGACCAAATAAAATATTTTGAAAATTAAAAGAAAACCACGAAATGCTGAGCATCTCCTAGCCGATCACACTAGCTTGATGTGTCTTAATACACTATTTTAATAGCATTTTTCAAGTTTTTAATGATTTTATCTGAGTTTTTAAATAGTTGAACAATAATAAGTTTTAAATCTAATTTTACTACGAATTGATTAAGATTACTTGAAAGTATAATTTTGTTATCCTTTAGTTTGGCACACTTGCAAATCTAAAGTAAAGTCTGACGAATTTGCTTAAAATTTTTAATGTATTTAAACTTATTCTTTTTTTTATTAAACACAAAATTGAAGAAATGTCTTCCAAGTTTAAGTTATAAAAGAACTAGCTACGGGGTATCTCTTAGTCGAACTCACTCTAATTAGTCCTCATAAATATACTAGTAATAACGAATTGTGTTAAAAATCTTAATTAAGATTTTATTAATTTGTTTTTAAGCATAAAATGTGATTTTATTAAAAAAGTATATGCTAATATATTAACTAGCCGCTAGTTTCTTTAAGTCCAGTAGAGTTTAATGTTTTTTTAAACATAATTACATAGTTTGTTACAAACTTTACTAATTAAATAATGATTTAACGAACTTTTATTAAGTTTTTATTTTATTTGATTAATCTTAAAATTAAATACAAAAGTTGGTAAGAAAGTTACTAGCTGCTGAGAATCTCATTCTCCCAGCACACTCCCGTTTGAATTAAAAATTTAATTAAGATTACAGAACTTTTTACAAGTTTCTATTGAAATTATTTAATCTTGTAATTAAAGAAATTTTAAATGCAATTTCAATACGAAATTAAAATATCACATTCAAGTCGCAAATTCCTTTGAAAAAACTTTTTCCGAGTGAGGTGAGTAAATTTAGACTGAACTTTTGCTGTGCTAGGTACTTACCATTAAAGTTAGTCTTTTTGGCCATTTTGTTGCTGTTGTTGGTGGCGGGATGCGAAGAGAAGCGAGAGGTTAGGTTAGTACGCTTAATTGCAGCCGCAGCGGAAATGAGACGAGTGAGCATAGACGGAAACGGAAGCGCGACTATGCGACTATGCAATGGCAATGGCAATGGCAATGTCCTGGCAGAGGTGAGATGGAGCCACTTAGACTGCGTCGCTGGAGTCGGTACATACTGACACACACACACACACAGACTGATACTTAAACACACTCTCACATATACATACACTCACTGACAGGATGTATTCTCTTAACGAGCTTTTGAGTGTTTACACGGAGCGTCGTTTACAGTTTCGGCTTTCAGCTTTCACTTTCTTTGCGACTTTGGGCTTAACTCTGTTTTGTCTTGTGTTGTGTTCCTTTTTTTGGCTGGCAGTGTTGCGTTTTGTGTTGATTGTTGTTGCTGCCAGTTTGTTGTTTTTGCTTTTATTTCGTATTCGCTTTAAGCTCTTCCGTTTGTTCTCATGTGTTATGGCTCGTTTATGCGCTATTTTCATATCCTCAAAGTGAATTTCACATCCGTTGGCGGCATAGCACCTCCTTGTTTCTCCTGCTGTTGATTTAGTATCCTCATATTGCTGTTGTTGCGGTTCTTGCTGTTGTTGTTGTCGAGGGGGCAAATGCCCCGCATTAAACCGCATTCATTTGCGCAGCTGCAATGAAAATTCAATTAGAGCATATAAAATTTGTTAAGAACTCAGCAACTTAAATTCATATTCAAATTCTAATTCATATTCAAATTTATATTTGCAATATTTTCGATATTCCATTTGTTGCCGAGTTTATGTGAAAATAATTTCCTGAATTGGAGCGTCGTCAACAATTTATTGCACATATCAATTTCCTGCACATTGTGCGTAAAGTGTAAAGTGAATTTGAATTTGCAACACCACACATGTTTGCCATCTCGCTCTGACATGCCTGCTCGAATCACGTTCCACATTCCCCCAGTCCCCCTCTCCGCTCACACTTCTCAACAGTCGCTTGTTAAATAAATTAACGCAATTTTTGCAATTACACACAATCACTTTGCACGATAAATAAAAATGAAGACGGGCACGCAAGTTGTTTTCATTTCTTTGTTGAGGCTGCCACACCACATGTGTGTGGTATATACCAGTATACATACATATACACATATTGTATAAATACATGTGAGTGTGTGTGGCCGGAAGCTTGCGTGCGTACGACAGGCGCCATCGCTAGCGGCTTCTCTCTGCTCTCTGCAGCAGCACTGCCGACAAATAAATTTAAAACGCATAAAAAAAGCAACATACAGGAAAATCTACGCTAATAAAAATGTACACGACTAGCAAATACCCTCTAACTGGCTAACATATGATAGAAAATAGAAAAAGAGTTAAGAATAAAATATGTAAAAAAAAGTTAATTTGCTCAATTGCTCAAGAATAAACTTATTTAAATTATATCTGAGAGGTACTTTATTTTTTTGGTATTTTGTTTGCCAATAATTACTAAATACATACATTAATGAAATGAAATAAAGTTTGGTAGTTTTCCTTTGGTTCACTTTACATTTTATTTTTGATTTTGAATAAAAGTTTATTTCGTAACTTTTATTATTTTATGATATTAATAGAAAATATTTTAAAATGATTCCTTCTGTACTTTACTACTTTAGTGGTCCTACCCCATTCGTGTTTTATATGTGCAGGGTATTAAAAATGGTAGAAGTCAACATTACAGTAAAATGCCATCGCATGCCTTATGTGAGTTGTGTTGTAGCTGTAACTGTAACTATCGCACATTGCCATATAGTATACTAGTACATTGGGGCGCCATAAACGTGCGGCTAGAATGTTGCATGCGTAATGTTGGCATTACGCTTCACAAAAGCAACCAGAGAACTGGCAAGAAATGCGTTGAAGCAGGCTCCATAAAACCTAGCTTGAAATGTGGAAAGAGCGCAAACCAGCTTTATAGATTTAATCTTAACTAACTACTCAATTTTGTGTGATTATCAAATATTATTTACTTTGCATTTCTATTTTATGCTATTAATTTTTTACTTAGTTCATGTGCAGCTACTGATTTAACCTAAATGTAGGCACTGTTAATTACTCAGCTCAAATGTTAAGTACAGACAGAACGACAGCGAAACAACAATCTGCAGTTTTGCATTGGGCTCATTAAGGGTCCGCATTAGCTGTGCATACAACAATAACACTTTCTGCCTCTCTCTCTCTCTCTCTCTCTCTTTCTTCCTCCCTCACTCTGTGTTTTTGTCTCTGTCTTCGTCTATCTCTGCACTCAGATGCAAGTAAGCTAGCTTGATTGCCAATCGTATACTGACTAGCTAGTCTATTATGCATTTCGCAGTCTGCCAAGCCAAAAAGTATAGCACACTTTTCAGGGCTTCGGTTTTTGTGATTTCGCTTGGACACGTGCGAAGACTCAAAGAGACTAGCACAGATTTCAGTAATGTCCTGGCACGTTTCAGTTGCCAGCTTGCTTAAATATGATGCTATAAGTTTGCATCTTTAAATATTTACAGTCATTGCGATTCAAGCTGTGCGCATTTAACCTTCGAGCAAACAACGACAACAACTTGACTAACAAACAACAACAACAACAACAACATAAGCACTTTCCACAGGCAACAGTGTATATTTTTGATACGAGATAGTGTGCGTGTCTGTGTGTGTGAGAATGCGACCATGTAACTAACATTTTCAAGTTCAAAGTCGATTTAATGCGGAAGTTTATGTCAGCCATGAGCGTTCAAGGCAGAGCAGTGGCCATAGTTGCCATCAAGCCATGAAAGGCGCAAGGATGGGCATGAAAGGGTTAAGGTGAACTGGTACGTTTAGTGGCAAGGCATTGCACGGCATAAATCTGTGGGGTGGCTTAAGGGAGACAATGGGAGGTGGACAGTTGCAATGTGCACAGCGCGCATTTGAAGTGCATTTGAGTGTGAAGGCGACACATGTCGTTTAAATGCACACCTGTCTACGTGTCAGTCTAAGTGAATGCTTGTGTGTACGTGTGTGTGTGTGTGTGTGTGTGTGTGTATATCAGTTTGTCAGCAATGCTGCCGAGAGCACTTGTTGCGGTTGGCTAGCACAGAGATACTGCTTATATAATGCATGTGCCTAGAAATACTCATACACTCTACACATAAAACTACACACGCATCTATACATGTGTGTGTGCTTCTTTTTATGGCAGGCTTATCGCATATTTATGTGGCTTGGCCTTTAAAACACATTGACTAAAATTACAGCCCATCAACCTATTGCCTATCATTGCCACAAAGGCAATCTCTTTGATATTATTTACTCTAAATTATTGCTATTATTTATTAGATATAATTTGTCTGTGCTAATATTCAGAGAGAATCAAACATGTGTGCCATATCGATTTCATATAAATAAAAACTATTAATTTTTACTTACTTTGAAACTACTTCGAAGAGAGTTTTGCAACAATTGGGTTGAACACTAATTGGCATGCTTTAAACTTATATATTATTTATATTTATTATTAGCCTTCAAATACCTAGCCGTGTCAACATAAATTTTCATTAAAACTTCTACAATTAATATATTTTTTTTTATTATATTTGATAATTAAATTTTCACCTGTTTAAGAATACATCATTTAATTATTAACAATACTGTCAATTACAGTGTTATTTTTTTACCCTATACGATAGGATATATTTTTTTTTGTCTAATGTCAGTGATGGCTTACATTTAGTTAAAATTTTTCTAACATTGACTCCAATTAGAAAACCCTTTAATTTGTTTTCAGTTTATTGTAATTTTAGAATGTAAAACCACTTGGCATATTTTATCCATTACCAGTTACTAAAGTCTTAAATTAACAACAATCTATTGAGCACCCCTCTCAGATTCGTATTTGCATATGTTTTGGATTTGCCTTTCAAAAGCGAAAGTTTTTGTTTGCAATTTCAATGCCAGCTGTTTGCTTAACTTACTTATTCTGTGGTTAGCTGTGTGTCTGTGTGTGTGTGTGTGGGAATGGGTGCATATGTGTTGAGGTGTGTGTGTAGATGCGGATGTTGGTCGAAGTGGGCCAAAGACAGAAACTGAACTGAAATAAAATAAAATGAATTGCATGCATTTTTCATTCGACGCTCGATTTCATTCACATGCGCTTAGGCAGGCACAAATACACACACACACACACACACACACGCACACAGACTTAGATGTAAACGGGCAAGGCAAACATGACCAGACATTTATCAGTTGTTCACATGCATTCAAAGATACTAATGTACATATTAGTTCAGCCCTGTAAGTGGCTGCCACTCTCCCCGTTCCCACGTTTCCATTCCATTCAACCACTGTTTGTGCATCGACAATGTGCGAGAATGTGTGTGAGTGTGTGTGTGTGTGTGTGTGTGTGTGCGTTTGTGAAAGCTGGGTTCCTTTTTGTGCCATTTCCGCTTCATTTCATGCGCCATTTTTCTCTATCTTTGCACTCGAGTGTTTGCGCCTTGTTGCCATGTCCTGGCAAGGCCTTTCATTGGCCTGACTGACTGTTGCCCATTGTTTTTGTTGCTGTTGTTTTTGTTGTTGCTGGTCTTCTTGCGGTTGCAGCTGCTGCTATGTGTTTGTTATTGCTGGCATTTGTTTTTTTTGTTGTTTTGCCAGCTTGCAATTGCTTTGCCAATCAGTCTACTGCAAATAATTTATAACTTTTGCGCCTGTGCCGGCAGACAGCCAACTTTTCTGTGTGCTCTCCTAAGCTCATAAATATTACGCATACGCAACGTACTGCACATGGAGAAAAATGGCTTGCAGTGCATTCGTAATTAGTTCAGTTTAGTTTATTTCTGTTTCGTATTAGTTACGTTCAGCCTTTATAGATAGCACCAATTAGGGTCTCTATTAAATTGCTCATTAATATGCGATTGCCAGCGGCTTTACTTCAATTATTCAAAAATAATCCAACAATGGAAAATTGTGTGACCACAACAACAAATTACGAGCATGGTAAATAAAGGCCGGTCTCGCACTCTGATTAACTGTCTCTCAATACATTCTCTCTGTCCATTTATCTTTCTCTCCTTTCCTCCCCTGTTTGGCATGTTAAACAACGCAAATAAGAAAACACAAAAAATGGATATAAAAGTGCTGCAAATACTCGTATTTAAATGCCAGCTTATTGCGCAATTGAAACTCGCGAACACAAGAAACGAATAAAAATTCAATGCATTTTCTGACATTTTTTTAAAATGGCAAAAAGTGTGTAAACGTTTTTTTTTTTGGTTGGCGTTGTCGTTGTTGTTGTTGTATTGTGTGGCATGTGTAAAAATTCAATAGTCGAAGTGCTTTGGTGCTTTGTGTTGTAAAAAAACAAATGCCAGCCATTGGAAGTATTAGTTGAAATTGTAATTCGATTAAAGTCGGACAGTTGCAAAAAAATACAATTTTATTTTTATTTATACAGCGTATCATGTTTTGTGTGGTCAAAGTCATTAAAGAAAAATTTATAAAAAAACAGTTTAGATTTATTTTTCGTGTACACTGGTCAAAGGCAGTCTATAAAAAAAACAGTCTTTAAGTTTTCCAACAATAATTCTAGCAAAAAAAAAATGTTAAAATTTATGAGATGAAAATTCAATTAAACTTCTTTACAATTTACGTACGTACGAGTATAAGCGAAATTGTTGCCTTTTAATTACATTTCAGGTTCAGGAATTTACAGGCTCGCAGACTCGCAGTTGCTGGAGTCCATAGAAATACAGTGAAATTTCAGAGCGTGGAAGAGAGTGTGTGACTTCAATATATGAGTACGAGTTTGTGTGTGTGTATTTCTTGAATGTTATGTCGCATGATAATAAATTTCCGCATGCAATATCCTGCATTTAAATAACACTTCCTGTGCCGTCTAGGCCAAGGCATCCGTCGTCCATACGTCAGCGAGACACTGAAATGAATTTATTTTCCAACAGCTCATTCTTACTCTCTCCCTCTCTGCCTGCCTCTCTGTCACCCTCCCTCTCTCACTCATTCACACACTCTCTTTGGCACTGCAGTTGACGGTATAGTTACGTGATGGGTCTGTTCAGGACGTTAACGTTTTGTTGAGCTGAGTTCCTCTCTGACGGACGGACGGTCAGTTCATTTCGCGTTGAATGACGAACGAACGCACTTTGCTTCATTACTTTCCCATGACCTCCCGCCCTCCCTCTCTTCTCCTCTCTTCATCCTATCTCCTGCCTGCCCCCACCGCCTGTTCTTCCGCCATTTGGCACTTCATCGCAGAGTGCGCCCAAAAGGCTGCAATAATTTTTTGGCTTTGTTTGCCTTTGCCGACCACACGCATAAGCAAAGATGGCTGAAAGGCAGAGTGGGGAAAAGGGATTGGGGGCTTGGGGGTGCGGCCATCTTTACCACACAATAAAAATTTATGAGCCGTATGCGTGTGCAGCCTTTTTTGCCTGCAAGTCGCACAAATGTTGTGCGAGGCGCGCATAAATTTTATATGCCACAACTTGACATGCTTTTTGCAACGTTCCCCCCCCGATCTCTTCTCTCTTTAATGTCATTTGCCGACGTGCTGCAGTCACCGACTGTCTGCTGTCTGCCACCCTGTAGATAGCTGCAGGTAATGCAACCACGTAAAACTTAAGTGGTTCTTGTTGCTCTTGTGTGTGTCTCGCAATACATTATGCATGAGGCTGCAAGGATTCGCGAAGCAACTGATACATCTGCTGGGCATCTGCTGGGCCACTTTTGCAGCGCTCAATCAATTAGTCACAGGTCAAATGCGAGAGCAAAACCCCATACTCCATCACACTTTCGTGCAATTAAAGCGCTTTTAAGTTCTTACCCCTGCGAAGAGTATCAACAGTGCCTGCCGCTTGTACACGTACGGGCTTGTGTTCCACGTTTACAAAAATATGATTTCATGCTTTTGCGCACAATTTAGTTACATGCAAAAGATTTTTGTGCGTCGTGATTTTTCTTTCTCATGCAAATAAACGTGAGTTAGAAAAATGTGAAGACACGTGGAGTTCACAGTCAGAGGGCAGGGAGCGGAGATCGGAGAGCGGAAGGCGGAGAGGAAGTCAAGAGGACGAGGATAAAGGGAGCTTTGGCAAAGCCAAATGCCGCTACCAGACAGTGGATCGATGTGAATGAATTTGAGGCTGCTTCTCAAATTGCCAAGCAACCTGCAGTTGGCGTTTAGCTCCCGCTAAGTGCGACGAGACGTGAACGTTTTTCGGCTAAATCTGTTGTAATGACGTGACTGAAATTCATTCCTGACGTTCTCATCAAAATTAAGAAGGTGCGATTTAAATTATAGTAATTTTAATATTAAATGATATAAATTAGGAAAGACTTGTGTTGCTCTGTGTATTTACACGTCTTAAAGATTAGAAATGCTTTATGTGATATAAATCTATACAGTGAGTCGAGTTTAATATCAGCATGTAAAAAACGAAAAAAAAAAAAATGATTAGATTTGTGTACATATCTTCAAAAAATTAACAAAAAATCCTTAAATAAAAAAAATGGAAAATCAACTTTAAACTATTATAATTTTTTGTATATATAGAATATATTTTTTTATTATTTTTTTTAAATAATTTTTGCTTTAAGATATACATAAGTATATTTTTAATCAACTTAACTTTTCTTTACCTTAACTTATTTAAGCATTATAATTTGTAATACGAAATTTTAACATTCAATCAACTCTGCTTATCAGTGATTTGATTTAAGTAACGAGTAGCACGTCAACAACAAGGTTGGTTTGGGTACTTAAATGTAAATAATGCATGATTATATTAAAAGTTGTTGTTTATTACGACATATTTATAGTATCAACTACAGTAAAATGTTAACTAGAGTAATTACTACTAGAGTCTGTATGCTATCTTGAAAGCTGTTGAAGTAGTGGATTCCCAGCAAAGTCTCCAGTTATCACTCTCGGGTCAACAGCATGATGAACCTTTTATAGTCATGATGGACCTTCAAATCTAGCTGGAGGGTTTGTGTGCTCGACGCTTTGATTAAAAATTTATTAATATTTGAAATTGTGAATACATTGACAGCACCAAAAATAACAACAACAGTGACAAGGACAACAACAATGTCCAGCTAGCAGCTACTTTGCATAATTGCAAAAATAATCGGACCGAAAAGCGTCGCCGGGACTTAAATGACGTTGTTAATATTAATGAGGAAATTTTTCAGCATGGCACAGCCGTTGCAATGTTTGGTTTTAATATTGTTATTAATCAGCTTATAATGTATTTAATTAAGTTTTGCTTTTTGTGCTGCAAATATGTTGAAAATTTAATCAACATGCTTGCAAAGTGGAAGTGCCCTCAGGCTAATAATCATTATTGCAAATTCTCTCAGCAATCCAGAAGATTTGAAAATAGGACGAGCTTGGGAATGTATCAGACCCACAGGGCTTGTTACTGTGTTCGCCGAGTGAATATTATTACCATGCCATCCAACTTTTATCGACATTTAAAGTGGAGGCAAGAAAAAACTTTGTTTTTCGGCAACCAAAAAGTTGTCCAAAAGAAAAAGAGCACAACAACTTTTTTTGCCTTGCCTTTTTCCTCGCTTTCTTTTTTTTTGTGTTTGAATATTTTTTTCAATTTGTTTATGGGCAAGTTGTGTGAGTGGCCAAGTGCTGAACATGCCTGACACTAACATATTAGGACGACAAGCAGAAAGTGGCAGTTGGCAAGAAGAAAATGACAAGCATCTGTCCAATGTTCGATCATGTCCACCACTTGTCATACTGAGTGTCCGCTCATTTGTCTGTGACTCTGCAAATTTGCACTTTATTTACGCAAGATTCTCCTTGTCTCTCTTTGCTTTTCTGCAACGTATTCAATTTTTCATCTTTATGCCTCTGGGCAGCGGCATAAATGGTTTGTCTTTAAAGAGAGCCTCCACAGGCTCCCATATCCGGCAGACGTTTATCTTTTGATTTGTGTTTGGCTTCACTTCGCTTGTAATCCTCCTGCTCCCGCTTCTCGTCTCTGGTTTTTGGCTCAAGTGTTTACAAGTGATTTGCTGTGTTGCTTGTTACGCTTTTGAGCAGTTGAATTTTTCTGTTCTGCTTTCTTTTGCTCTGCTTTTTTTGTGAAAGTTTTAGCGACAGGAAAACCCAAATGACTCGAGTGAGCTATGCTTCCGGCTGTTTTGTAGCTTGTTAGCTTTGAACATGCCAATTGAAATGCTGTCGCTCTGTCCGTCTGTCTGTCTGTCCGAGGTGACAATTCGCCAAGAGGCAAAACTCGGCCAGCCACTCATTTGCATTCGATTTAAATTGAAAATTTGCGACCGGAAACTGTTAAATGCGCGTATCAATTTTGCAAAAATGACAATGTTAAAGAGCTTAAAGAACTATAGACACATCTATTTAATTATGTGTGTGTGTGTGTGTGTGTGTGTGTGTGTGTGTGTCTGTCTGTCTGGCTGTGGCTTGGCAACCAGCCAAATCGTTAAGCTGCCAAGACACAGTCTTGTCAACTAAAAATCGATGAGCAAACGACGCTGATGGTGACAAAAATTAAAGGCAATCCCTTGAAGCAGCAGCAGCAGTAACAGCAAGTGGAGTGAGCTTGGGAGTACAACTTGCAGCACAATCTGTGCCCCCTTCGATACGAGTACACGAACCGTGTCGCCGTCTGCTTTTCTATTTTATTTTCGCTTTATTTACTTAATGTGCGCACTCGACAGTTGACGACACTAACAGCCATCGCTGGCAGCCATCTCTGGCGCCTTATGCTCGTAAAATGAAACTTGCAGCCAGCGAAATTAGTTGTTGCAGTTCCCTACCCCCTCCCTACCACCCTCCCGCCCATATTTCCCTTCACCCAACCTTCTCATTGTCCCAATTCTCAATTCGCGGCACGTTGGCGTTTTTGGGGAAAATTTTTGGCCTAGTCGACTCGACAGCAATCTTTGTTGACAACGTTTGGTGGTTGCTTGCTATTAAATGAAATTGACTTGTGCTGTGGCCTTGCCTTTAGAGTTTGTCTGTCGACAGAGAGAGAAAAGATCAGTAGAGTTTAAATCGAATTATAAAATAAGAATGTGAAATTAACAATAACAATATTAGAAAATATAGGTATTTCGTATCTGAAAACATATAAAAGTTAAATTAATTTCAAATTATATCTGGTGGTATTTATAAACAAACATATAAAAACACATTTATAAAATAACTATATATAAAATTTATAAATATAGTAAAAGTAAATAAATAAATATAAATAGATTTAAAAATAGAAGTGGCCGGAAAAGTAGCGTTTAAAGTGAGCTTTTATCACAGATATTACTTATTCAACTTGAGCAAGGGTATTTATTTAGTCAACTACTTTCATTGCTTGCATTCTATTTCACTTTTATTTGTTGGTACTTGCCGCTGTTTCCACTGCATTTAGGTGTAGTAAAAGTTTATGAACAACAACGCTGCAATTGTCGTTTTACAGCCTTGAAGTTTTAAGAGTGGCCATTGTGTGAATGGAATGCGAAATGTTGAAATGTGAAAATGTTGAAAGTGCAGTTGACATACGTATGCAAATCAATCGACATTTTCCCGGGCATCTGCATCAGTCGCAGTCGTCTCTCAAGTTCAAGGAAATGACACACTAACGCTCACACACACAGGCAATTTAATCATAGCCTGATGGAGTGTATCATTTAATATTCAATGGCATACCAAGTATCCCAATGAGTTGATTCAAATGAACTTAAATCTATACAACGAGATGAGCATTAAATGTAATTCATTTTGTTAAAACATCCCTCGCTTGTACTTGTATGTATATAATATGAATCGTATTGTATATACAAGCAGCCAGAGAAGCCATAACAAATGAAAAGCAAACTTGTGGCTTGACATTGATGAATGCACGATGAGATTTATGCTACGCTTCCTTGCTCTGTTTGTTTGTTTGTCTGTATATTAAGTATACGTAGTGTATATAAATTTATGTATTGTATATGTGGAAGTACACAGCTCGACGGTGTCTATGAGCTGTCACTCATTCGCTCACTCACTCACTCACTACCTCTCTCTCTTACTCAGTCAGCCAACCATCCAAAGGGCTCACTGTCTGGCTGAAATAAATGTTAAGTATACGCATAATAGGCGCCACACTACACATGCTCTTGTGTCTGCCTCTCGTTAGTCTGTCCTCTCTCTCTCTCTCTTTCTCTCTCTCTCTCTTTAGAGGTGTGTTTGTGTATGTGTGTGTGTGTGTGTGTTTTGCTCATTTACGCACTTTAAGTCGCTGGCTTAACACACGTGTGCGCTGCAGTGTTTACCTGCCCGCCAGCGTTATGAAAACCGTTGAGAAGGAGGAGAAAAGCAAAGCAAAGCAAAACAAAACAAAAGTAGAGCAGACACAAGACTTATACGCCGCGTGGGCCACAGCAGGGTCGTCATTTTTATATCTCTCTGTCGACAGGGACATAAAGAGACAGGCATAGTTGGCTAGTTAGCATGATTGTTGGCAATAACTAGCTCTATTCAATACAAAAATTGCTTTGGGAATTGATCAGCTAATTAAATTAAGTTCGCTGATTGTTGAGTACACAAAACATGTAAAACTTCAGTCAAAGTTACTTAAATGGATTTTGTTTATTTTCTAGCCGTTACCTAAAAAATAAGTATTAGGTGATATTGTATTCGTTGCAATTTATGTAACAGGGAGAAGGAACAATCTCCGACTCTATAAAGTATATATATTCTTGATCACCATCAAAAGCCGAGTCGATATAGCCATGTCATAGCCACACACAGGTCAAGTTTGTTTCAAATTTTTAATCTAAGATATAAGATATAAGATAAGCAATAAGATCGAACAAATAGAAAGGTGGTAATGGCTGATTTAAGTTTCAAGCAATGTATGTGCCTAAAAGCATTTAATAAATAATATTTTAAATTCATTTAAATAAGTAACGGGTATCCCACTTGTTTTTTATTCAAATACAAAATTTCTTTCTTTAAATTAATATTAAAAAAAAAATTAAATTGGAACCTTTTTAAGCACTTTAATAAGAGTATTTCAGCTGTCGTCGAGTTGCATAGTTATTTAAATGTTTCTATGTTTTTTCTAGTTTGTTAAATAGTACATTTCTTTCTTTTAATAAATACATTCATTAATTAAAGAAAGTGCATAAAAGAAGACATTGATTGATTTAAATTAGTATTGCATTATAATTTCTTTCCTTCTTTCTTTAAATAAATATAATAAGCACTGCAAATTATTTCAACAAAGAAGACTTCACTTGGCTTCAATTTTAAGTGAATAACAATTTCTTTTGATAAATGACCCACTTTTACCACTTTATAGAGTGCATTTACCTCTCGTCTCGTTGCATTGTGCAAACTTGCCCCAACTTGGTATTGTGTTGTCTGCAGTGCACACGGTAAAGTTCGCTTTAATTTTTAATTGTTTATTTGTTTGCTCGTTGGGGACAAAGGCCAAGGGCTACGGTTCGACTATCTTGTTGCTTTTTTGCTTCCTACTCTTTTTTTTTGTCATTTGGCAAACATTTGCATAGCTTACAATTAGTGACCCACTGCCTGGCCAAAAAGAACTGGGAAAAGACTGCGTTGTTTATTGTTTCTGTTGCTCTGTCTACCCGTAACTGTTGCTCCAGCGCTTGACACTTTTAATCATATTATTTTGGTCTGCACTCGAGTTCTGAATGTCAAATGTCCGTTGTCAGTTTGTCATTTTGTCTTTGACCCTGATCTTGCCAAGAGAACAGTTTCAAATGTACTCGTAAATGCCAACTGAACGAAACATTCTTTGTAGGATTAAGTTGGATCTGATGAGTATGGTTAATGTCCATTATAAATTTGTTATAGTCAGCTACCTGGCAATGCAATTAACGCCGTCGGAGTAATTATATGCATTACCGGATCACATGAGGGTGGAGAGTGGAGGGTGGAGATACGGGAAGTGCAAAGAAAAAATAATTAAAATGCAATTAAAGTGGCAGCTGGTGTAGCATACTTTACACACACACACACACAAACACAAACACACATACACATACACGCACACTTCAGGCTGCAAGCTCAGGCAGACCAAGGAATGACGCCCAAACGACCACATGCACTTTAAATTATTTCTTTTAATGGTTTATTTTATGAAATTGCATCCTTAAAAGCTAGTCGGTATGAGAAAAACGAGCAAAATTACGCGGTAAAGTACCACTTGGTGTTCCGTTGCGTATACGCAGCGTGCTCATAAGCCACGAAGGGAATGTATTTCACTGGCTCCGTACAAGTATGAGTATAAGTATGAGTGTGTGTTTGTTAACAAAACTTACATTTATTTGCATCTCGCTCTCTCTCTCTCTCTCTTAGAGTGCACTTTGTTTAATTGATTATGCGCATAAGTTTGCCTTTTCAACAGGTTTGCTCATTTCTGCACTTCTTTAATTGCAGCTGCCAATTCCAATAAAGAAATGCCACAAAAGTCCGGATGAGGCACACACAAATACACACATGTCTCACACAGACTAAGATTTAAAAAAAAAAAATAAAGGGTTGATTGAAGTCGTTCAGCAATGAGCGTTGACTATGTCAAAAACACGCACACATATCCAGTTACAGCTGGGAAAAGACTCTCGACTTTGGACCCAAAAAGGCATTTTGTATATGTCGCTCCCTAATTGTATATGTGTATGTGTGTGGGTCTATGTGTTTTGTATGTCATAAGCCGTTGGCATTGTGTTGCCTTTGTGCTATTATTAAAATGCCACTGCTTTATTTTCATGTGCTTCTTTTATTTTTTATATCCAAACATGTCTTATGTCTTCATACAGTTATACAGCACATACAATTATACACTCACATACACATATACATACTTATGTTTGAGTACGCGTATTTTGCGAATTCGTCTTTTTTTAGCCTTTACTCTGGGGAAATTTTCGGGGGTGCTGTATTTGATTATGAGCTGTTGTTTTTGGAATGGATTATGCGACCATTGGGAGCAACTTATTTTCCATGTTGTGCACTTCACTTTATTATGCAATAATCCTGCCAGTTTTAAAGCGTACTCAACCAAATAAAGAAAAAGTGACAACAAGAAGAAAGAATTAAATATAATTAAACGCATTTTTGGCATTGTTGGAACTCGGCAAATATTTAAACACTTGAAACTCACGACATCGACAACGCGAGCGACATTTCAGCATTTCGACATTTTGGAATTTATTTTTCACCTCATGACATGCAGGTGTGTATATGTGTGTGTGTGTGTTTGTGTGTCTTTTCAGCCCCCATGGGCCATAAAACGCAATAATAAGGCACATGAAGCATATTTTACACATGTCTTTGTCGCATTTATCACAATCAGCAAACGGGCTGTCGACTGCTGGTATGCCACGCCCTCAAGTACGACCTCCCACCATTGCCATTATCTTTTGCCTACCTACGAAATACTTAAGCAAACACGTCGCATTCGGAGCAACTTTTATTGCATTTTTTGTGAGTTACTCGCAAAGAGAAGAAGAATATTTTTTGCCAATTGTTTGCAAAAGTGCTTGCCACGCAGCCGAGACACCTTGCCACACCCACTGTTTCCAGTGTTTCAGTGTTCAGTGTGCTCGAATGTGGCAAAGTTTTTAATAACTTGGCCCTTTTCATGCACAGGTGAATAATAAACATGTTGACAGCCATAATGTGCTTAGAAGCGTGGCAAAAGCAGGAACAGAAGCTGAGGCAGAAACAGTATATGGCGGGCTGGGGCAACATATGTTGACACGTGGAATATCTTAAGGTAATACACAGTCTAATGGTAATGATGGTGACGGTGGGTCATGTCAATAATCAGGTGCCAACTGGCACAGAACTACGGGTAATTACATTATTGACTTTATGATCTGAATGCTAATGCCATACAACATGTGACAGCCAAACGAATCATGAATGATTGTCGAGTGCTGTTCACATTTATACACAGAAAAAAAGAAAATCATTGTAATGATTAAGCTTTAAAATCTTTAGCATGTATTTTCTTACTTAAAATGACCATTAAAATGGTCAAAAAGGCCCAAAACATTTGATTGTACTGAAAAAAAAATACTATAGAAATACTATAATTAAAATATTTGCGAAGTATTAATGGAAAAATCGTAATTGAATCAAGTATTTTGTTCTAGATTTAAGAAATTCCGAGATTACAGAACAGAGATTTTATTGTGGTGTCTCGGACATTTTTATTTCTGTGTAACTGTTTCGACGCTTGTCACTTTCAAATACAAATAATAACAAAAATAGATTGATGTAAAATTGTAACTGAAATTACTTGTCATCATTTTGAAATCAATCAATGGCAGCGCAAAATTATTAGTTAACGTTGAAATATTGTCGATGTGTAAAGTGCAATTCACAATGTTGCCTCTCATGTTGTAGTTGTTGTTCGTTGTTGCATTGTGAATTTAATGAAAGCGTTGCATGGAGCGGACATTGCTCATACGCAACGTATAACCAGCTTGCAACTAGAAATGTGAAGTAAGTTGACTAAAACGGAAGTGCAGCCTGAAAATGGAAAAATCTCTGCACTCTCTAAAGGTGCGTGTGTGTGCGAGTGTGTGAAGTTGTCTTTTATGGCGCGTTGACAGTTTCAATGGTAACGCTGCACGCAGATTGATTAGTTGTGTTTCTGTGTGCGTTAGTGTGTGCAGGTGTGAGTGGGTGTGAGTGGGTGTGAGTCAGTGTCAGTGCAAGTGTGAACAACATAAAAAGTGTGCGAATAAAACGTAGAGCGAAAAGCACTTTGAACGCGTAAAGCAATTAACACGCAATTACCATTTCCACTTTAGCCATGTCACTGCTGTTGACATTTCACACTGTGTTTGTATGTGTGTGTGCCAGTGTGTGTGTGTGAATAGGTGTAATTGGCAATGTGGCTGCGTGTGAAAACGATGTGGCAAAAAGAAACACGCCTACTCGACTGGACAGCGTGAGTGTAGCGACATGTCAAACCGAACAGATAACAAATGACAGTATGACAGTAGAGACAGCAGCGTCGGAAGGACAAAGACATGGCAAGGCCAAAAGGCAGTTGACCAACAAAAATACTGTTGCTCAATCTGGTAGTTGGGAGGCAACGTTGTCGGGGTCAGGGCCGAGGGAGGGGAGGGTCATCAAGTGACGTTTTGATTGTTCTTCTAGTCGCCTCACTCTCTGTTTGCTGATGCCGTTTGCTTAGCGTTTTGGGGGCAAGGAAATCACTCAAATTGTCACTTGCTTAATAATTAACATTAATGCGTGCTAGCAACGACAACAATAACAATAATAACAACAATAGCAACAATAGAAAAGTGCCAGCAAGACAAGCATAAAACAAAAGCCAAGGCATGTTTGACACTTGGCAGCTGCTTCCGCTTAATTTATGTGTATGTTTGTTTGTAGTACTTGTATATATGTATATGTGTGTGTGTGTGCCCCTAGAATAATTATTAACACGCTCGCTCTTAATTAATTTGTTTACTTGTCTGCCAAATTGACGCATAATTAACTCAAATGTCTTTTTCCGACGCAATCAAAAACAAAACGAACTGTGCCAACTTTTGCTGCAACTGTGGCAGCTGCAAAGGCAAGTGGCAAGTGGCAACCAGTATTTACTGACACTGACATTGAATTTAAAAGTTTACCTACCTCCCCAAAAAATGAGACACAGTCCGGCCACTTGTTTAGTGCAATAAATTCCAATTTTATTTTGTTTTGTTTCGTTCCTATATTATTTTTATTTCTGCTACAGTTTGGCTGCGTGTATCAGACGTACTTCGGGCAGGCCATAAAATCCATAAAGTTTCATACATAAAATATGGTAAAGTTCTGCGACAATAACACGCCACACAAAAACCAAGTTAAAATGTCCTGCCAAAGATGTTGTCATATCCACCTAAATTACCTTAAATTTACACGTTTCTTTGCTCGTTCATTATGCATAAAAATTGATAAAGTTATCTCCACCTCTAAATAAATATAAATCACATAAAATTATGATAAGTTATGTTTGTAACGTCCATATTCTGTACTTCAGGAAACTTTGAGTTCAGATAGTTTTGCAATCGGAAAATTTCTAGTTTATAACTTTTTTGAGATTTTTCTTTTTGAGAAGAACCATGGCAATAAGCTCTATAATAATGACAGTTCTATAAACAACTTCAAATCTTATATAATTTCCTAACTTACATCCATTTATCATACATAAGTCAGAGCCACATCTTGTGAATATTTTCAGTTCAGATGATAATTTTACTAGACTTGCTTCTTCTACTACGATTTCTCCTAACTAATGAAGTACCATAAAAACGCATTTTGGTAATTTGAAACAGTTTGGTTGATGTATGCGTGTGGTCGTGTTGCTGCCATTATCCAAAAGATGATACATATGCTACAGATAGAAGATATATGTATATGTACATATAGACATGTTTATGGACACCAATATGAAGGGCAAGCTGCAATTTACGACCGATGTTTTGCTAAAACAAACACGTTTTCATTAAAAAGTCTGCGTTTGATGGCAAAGCAGCCGATGTTGGCGTTTGGCAGTAGGCGGTAAGAGGTCAGGGGTGCGGTTCAAGGTCATGTGCACGTTTTTGCGAGACTTTTGCCAAATTAACCAAAAGCCAGAGGAAAAGTAAAAAAAAAGGACAAGCAAACACACTTTTTGCATTTTTGATATGTCGGCAACGTGTGCACTTTGCGTGCCTTACTGTCTCCGGGCAAAGATAACCATAAATTTATACCATGGAAGGAAGAAATTACTTTGTATTTTTTGGGTTACTTTCGGGGACTTTTTGTTAATTTTCTAGTGCTTTAAAACCAAATCGAATGATGAAAAATTCACTACACATTGACCTGCTTAGAGTTGTAGTTGTAGCTGTAGTTGAGGACACGTTCCACTGTCAACTGTCATTCGCCCTTTTCAAATCATTATCAATGCCATACGACTAGTGTGTGTGTGTGTGTGACGCAATTGATACAAGCAATTACCCACTGCTACAATTAGAGGATTTGTAATGCACGAACATGTTTTTGGCCATTGTAATTGTGCAATTAAGAAAATCAATTAAACATACATATATATACATATATACATACGCTCATTCAACGATAGCACTGCGTAAATGTCCAAATTTCAAACACACTCGAGCTTTAAGTCTTTTTCGTGCCCCCAAAAGTAGGCAACACTTTAAATTATTCATGAGACTTCGAAATGGAAATTGCGGGGCTAAGTCTGCCAAAACCTGGCCAAGTTTTAAATCGCAGCAGATCCTTTCGAATCATGTTTGCAGAGCTTCACTTGGCTTCGCTCTAACGATAGCCACTGCAGAGAGTTTATTTACTTGGTCACAGAAAATGTAACGCCTTCAACTGAGAGAAAAGTGGAGA
Source organism: Drosophila quinaria (assembly GCA_035047525.1). NCBI lineage: Eukaryota > Metazoa > Arthropoda > Insecta > Diptera > Drosophilidae > Drosophila > Drosophila quinaria. The sequence goes on from JAWNPO010000031.1 coordinate 383,123, forward strand.
AAATACACCGAGCCGAAAAAGCCGTACTAAACTTAAGTTCGATGACATAATGTAAAGTATTTTCTAAATCTAAAAATCACTTTTTATATCAGTACGAATTACTGAAAATGGGCATACCTTTTCTTTAACAAAGGATCAATTAAATTTGATTAAATAATCGCAAGAATGAAGTAAATTTTTGAATTTACTAGAAATGAGTACGAAAATTGTATACATACTATAATTCGCACCTCAGTTTTGAAAAAGATTTTCTCTGCGAATAGTGACAAGTTTGTTGTATTTTTCATCTATATATTTATTCCTAAATAGTTTTAATTCCGCTGATTCTAACTTGTTTGCTATAAGGAGCACTTCGATGGACTCTGAGAAATAAATATTTTATTTTACAGAATAATTTTTTGTAAGTGCATTTAATATTCGATCTGACATTCTATGTATTTATTTTTATATATTTTGGGTGCAAAACGAACGAATTTATTTTGTCATTTGCTGCTTCCGGTTCTGTTGGTGTTTCTGCTGCTGTCGTTTTGGCATACAATAACTTTGCCCCAAAGTGCGGGGCAGCAATGTCTGCAAAGGTATTGAAGCTCCATCTGAAAGTACACTACTAACTTTGGCTTTTATCGCAACGCAAATGCATAAATAATTGCACAATTTCAACTTTTTCGTAGAAATTTAGTGCGGCAAAGTTGGACTCGCTTGGTATCTGTTAGATTCTAAAATGAAATTGATTTGCTAAAGAATTTTAAATATTTAGTAAATTGTTTAAAAGCCAGAACTACCATTACATTTAAACTTAAGCTTTGGACAGTCTGACCCAAAACATTCTTTTTTTTTTTTTTCTTCTGCGGTTGCACTGTAATTTTATACAGAATTTGAAAATTAAATATGTCTGTCCTGCTGTTGTTGTAGGTCTTTATCCAGTCTGCCTAGCTGTCCTAAGCAAGTCAAGGTAAAGCTGAATGCGACATTAAGAATGGGCGTTGCGAATTGGAAAATTTAATTTGCAATGGCCGAGAACTTTTCAAGTCGCTGAAAGACAAAAAACCACAAATAAGAATGCTCTAATCAATGCAGCTCAACTAGTAGACACCCTGCTTTAACCCTACGACATTTGTTGTGGAAATCTTGAAACTGACATCGAGCAGAGTATAGTTGTATACCCAATTGTACACATTGCTCGGACACAGGGTATAAAGACCAGAATCAACTGACAAATCTGCACAAAATAAAACCACATTGTCGTCTTGGTCTGCGAATTTCTTGAGCATTTCTGCCGTCTTTTTTTTCTATGCTCTTCCTTCACTTTTTTTTTTGTTTTTTTCTTCATTTTCGACTTGGCTTAAATTCTCATCTTCATTTTTTTTGCTTGTTCTCTATGTTGTCGGCATCTGCTTTTGTTCTGGCATTTGCTGGCATTCGCCTCAAATTTTTGTTCTCATTTGGCCAATTTCTTCATGGCTCGTCGCTGTTGCTACTGTTGCTCATCTTGTTGTTGTTTTTGTTGTGCTAAACCAAATTTCAATTATTTTGTTTGTTACCATTTTCATTACGTTTCGCTTTCATAGTCGCCTGTCAGCGTGTATGCGACGAAAAATAGAAAAAGTAGAAAAGCAGAAGAGAAAAAAATGGAAAATGGAAAATTGCTTATAATACAGAAAACACAAACAGCTTGTAAGTGTGTGTGTGTGTGTGTGTTTAACACAGTCCCATAATGTGGAACGGCCATTGTCCGCAGTCTGAACTGACTGTAGAATTGAAACCCTTGAGTCGCCCCTCGGGACCCGTAACTTTGCTGCTGCTGCCACATTTTGTGGCTTTGTTTTGCACTGTTTCTGTGGCAGCGACTCTTTAAACGACATTAAACTGTTCTAGTGGCATAATGAACTACCAGCAACAGCATCGATGCGTGTTGCCGGTGCTTTGATGTGTGCTTGCCGTCAGCCAGCTTGGGTTCAGCTCCTGCCACATGTGGCATGTGGCATGTGGCACGAGTAGCCTGTGCCGCCTGCTGTCAAATGCAGCCAGTGGCTGTGCTCTGTGCCAGCCTTTTGTATTCATTTCACTGGCCCTTTCTTTGTTGCTTTCTCCCGATTCGTTACGTTTTCGTTTTCGTTTAATTTTTGGCTCACATGACAACGTTGACGACATCGTTTTTAAACCCCTCTGGCCTCAATCTCCTCGCAGATTTGATCAGTCGACGCTACGCTTAAAATTCCAAGCACTCTTGTGCGAAAATAACTGGCAATGTTTTTGGCGAATTGTTTTGAAATTGAAACTTGATTATGTTTCAATAGCTGCGACAGCGACGGTCTTAACTTAGTTTTTCCAGTCGAGTCTATGGGGCCAGAATTGAGTATTGAGAATTGGCACTGTGGTGTGAATGGTCAACGTGGAATGGTCAGGGATTGGCGCGTGTCCATTTCATTTTATCGCTCGACTGCATTGTAAATATTTTGCTTAACCGCGCTTCGCCAGCTGCTGACACGAAAACGCCCTGCGAAAATATAAATAAAGCAAGCGCTTTGATAAACTAAGCTAGGGTGTGACTCTGTCTACTATATGTGTGTGATGTGTTTGCTTGTGTGTATGTCTGCGCATCGGAGAGAAGAGATTATAGACAAAATGTGAAAACATGGAAATCCCTCTGTGATATATTTGAGAAAATTGCAAGCGAAACTTGTGCGAATTACCAAAATATTTATGTTGGTTTGCTCGGGCTTTATTTTTGGAACTTAAGGGACAGAATAATTCAAACTCAATCAAATATTGCCACCCTTAAATAGAGCTTTAATCCCAGACAGTAATAAAAAATTAATTACTAATAATAATCTTCTTTTTAAGTACAAATATTGAAGACCATTTAAGAAAATTGTGTACTTTTCTTTTATTTATTAAATTAATTTAAAATAGTTAATTCGTTTTCATTTTATTCATATTTAATCAACTGAAAAATTAAAAAATTCTTATAAATACTTAATTTTTGAAGTACAAAAAAACAATTATTTAAGAAACTTTTTAGTAATTATATGAAATTTTGATTAGAAAATTAATTTGAGAACAAAGATAATTTTAATATTTTGCGCTCAGCTCTTATTATATAGTATTTACTACATCCATATGCATTTCTTGTGGGTCTGCCATGTACTAAGTCAATGCTTCTACCAATGCGAATCTGTATTTATAAAACACGGCCACATTTATTTAATCTGTCAAAAAAAAGATATATATATATTTTGCGCTAGACTTATGATATTAAAGCTTATTGACGATAACATTAAATGAACTAAAATATTGTTGATCAGCTTGACGTGAAAATCGCCTGCTTTTTCCAACGAAAAGTGAAAAGGGAGGGTTAAAGCGGGAAGGCAACTGATTTGCCATCTCTTTTGCACTTAGCATTTTGCCACGACCTTCGCTTGTTTGTTCAGCGTTTGCTGCTCGGACAGCTGCCTTTCAAATGCAAATAATATCACAGTTGGTTTTTATTTCGTTGCTTAGCTGACTTTGCTTTTTTGTTGCGTTCTTTTTCTTCAGTTTGCTGCATTGAAATGAAGTCGACGAAGGCACCGACATTTATGCATGAAATGTGTTTTTAATGAAGCCCTTTAACCGGTCGAGTCGACTCGGCCTGCCTAATAAAGACCACGTTCACAGCCCGTCAACAGAGTCCTTTAGCCGTCCCATACTGACAGTCCGTCTTCGTCTTGTCGGTCTCGTCAGACGTCAGTCGTCAGTCGTCAGTCGCCAGTCACTCGTCACTCATCGCATTTATTTTATGGTTTTTTGCCTTTCGTTTCTTTTTCCCTTTTCAATAAATCGCAAATGGGCATTTGTCCTTGCTTGAAACTTGGTCTGGGAAGGATTGTATGTTTGGAGTATTTTGGCGAGAATTTTGTTGTGGGGCAGGTCAAAGTTTATGCAAAGTAGCTTTTAATATGTTTACGACTCAACATTTTCGGCAGGTTAATGGCTGCTCTTTTGCTTTTATTACACAATTTTTAATAATTCCTTTAAAGGAAATATTAAACTTTACTGCCGCTCAGCTTTCATTTTCATTTTTGAAAACGCCGCGGCAATTTTATTGTAATTTATTTCTCCGAATCTGCTGCTGCCAAATTTAAGTGGCTCAAATTTAAATGAAGCGCACCAAATTGAAATGTTAATGGACCAGCCTGAAAAACGACTGCGAGTGGTTTTACATAGTTTGTTTAATTTTTGTGCATGAAATATGCGAGACTTTAGGCGTTGGCCACGTTAAAGTCGTTGACAGTTGTTGCCAAGAAGAAGTCGGCCTAAAATTTAAAATTAAAATGCTGCTGCTTATACTTTTGCTCTGTTCGCGCACAAATTAATTAACATTTAAGCTGCTTAAAACTTTGCTTATATTTAACAATTCGCACTGGCTATTTTCGGAGTTATATGTATATGCATAGTGGGAGATCAAGGGAGAATTTGCTAAGGCAAATTCAAAATGGAAACTTTCATATTCATATCTTGGCAAAGGCCTTTAGCCTTGTGCGTTCATTCATCAAGTTGATTACGGCATATAATAAGCGAGTAATTAAAATTGTGGGTAGCAAGTTTAAATACAATTTAATAGAGAATTATCTTAAAATTAAGCAAATGATTTTCAGGCTCTTTGTTTAACTTGCAACTTTCTGGTTATACTCAACGTGGCGTATACGCAATGTTGTGTGTTAAATGTGTGATTTTTGGTATACTTTGGAGTACTCGCATTATGGCACATCACGTCCACGACGGACTGCAATGGATTAACGAGCGGACTGCACATAAAACTCAGCTGACTTTTGGGGGCCAGGACTTTTAGGCCATAAACCGCAAACACGCGAAGGTGGGCAAGTGGCATCCCCAGGCAAAATGCGCCCAAATGTAGGTAATAAAAATGTTTAAACCCAAAAATTACACTCATACATACATACATAAAAAAAACCTCGAGAGGCTGCATTATGCTCAACTCGACTCGAGCAAATGACACAGCGTAGAAAGTTCTTAGAACATTGTTTGCAGCATAATATGCGAGAGCGAGAAAGTTGCACGTTTTGGGTAAAACTCGTGACGGGAGACGCCACTTGATGATGAATGGGAATCACCTCCGGCAAACTGCGGCAACTCCCGGCGTGTGTGTGCGCCGTTGACTCTGCTTCTGGGTTCCGGCTGATGCTGATGCTGAAGCTGAAGCTGATGGTTTGTGGCCATGGCCCTTTCTCAGCCTCTGCCTGTGCCTGTGCCTGTGGGTCCATTGCTGGTCGATTGCTGGGGTCCTGGCATAAGTTTTATGGCGCTCACTACTTTCAGCTCAGGCGGGAACGTTAATCTTATTTGCTGGCAGCAATGTTGTACATTTTTCGGGAAAGAGTCCGGGGGATTGTGCGTAAATAAAAGTAACAAATGTCGCCAGCTGCGAGAGTTAGTCACAGCTAAAGAGAGCGAGAGCGAGAGAGAGCGAGCAAGTGAGGTAGAGATAGCAGCAGCTGCTGGCGACTAAGCGCCAAAGGCGCATATTTTGTCTACTAAAAGCATGCCTGGGATTTTCGCATTACAATAAAAACGTGGCACTTTGTCCTATGCATAAGTCAGCTTCAGTCCATATACATGTATGTTATATCAGTCTCAGTATGTGTGTGTTTGTTTGTGTTTGTATTTCTGTAGATGATGTAGCCATAGACAAGACGCTGGTCGCGTTGCCAAGTTTTGGTGCGTGAATTGAATGCAAAACTCGAAAGTTAAATATTGCACACATCGCTGGCAAATAGAACGTAAAAAGGGAAGTCAACTTTTGCTCGAAAGCATCTTAAATTTAATTAAAGCGACAGGCCAAAGCAAATACGATTACATCAGAGAGACATCAAGTCAGCAACTGTAACTGTAACTGTAACTGAATCTGTATGTGTGTTTGGATATTACTTTGACTGAGTTTGAGTTTGGATTTTAGACAACTGCCAAAACTGATTTGCCGAGCCGTCTTCAGCTGACAACAGCAGACATACAGCGCATAAATCTGAACTGAACATTCTCAGGTAGTACACGATTTCTGGCATGTCAGTCAGTTGACTGACTGCCACACTTACTCTCTGACTGGCTGACTGACTGACTGACTGACTGACGGACTGTTTCGCTGACTAGGTACTGGATTTTGCCCCGAGAGTTGAGCAACATATCTTTGCATACTTGATGGCTCATAATGGCGCAAAAAATTGTTTACATGCATAAAAAATGTTTTGCATTTACATAATTTTTGACTTTTCGAGTCGCATTCAGGTCTTGCTGGCTTTTATGCTGTCTTTCTGCACTTTTCTCTCCTCATCCTTATCCCTCCTTCTCCCTTTTTACAACCATGCTTCAAAATTCGGTTTAGAGCTTGGTTTGTTTTTGTATCTTGCTGCTAGCTAAAACAACAACAACATCACAACGATAACAATAACAAAAGAAAACAAATTGTAACAATATTGTTGCATTCTTTCAGGTAATTGTCTGTAATGTCTCTCTATTCTCTTATTTCCATTCTCCATTATTCATTCATTTATGTCTGTTTGATGGCCAATTAGAAATGCATTCGAACAATTTTACAAGCCATCGCGTTATTTGTAATTACCGAATTCCCGGAATTTATGCACATGCAAATTTCCCAAACATTTTTTTAAAACGTGTATCTGCGAAATTGTATTTATTACATATTCAAATTTCTGAATTTCTAAATTCTTCAAATATCAATTAACGTTTTATTAAATTGTGAGGTAGGTTTACATTTACTTTTGGAATTGTAACTAGTATACATTTTACTTTAATTTCCTACTCACATTTTTATAACTGTTTGCTCGACGATGTTTAGTAAATTCAGCGCTGGACATGCCACAAAAAATCACAAATTTAATATTTTATATTTGAATTTTTGTTAAATATATTTGATGCACTTTGTTTTTAAATCAACTTGAAGCGAAAATTGCCGGCAAAATTCGTAGTGAAACTCGTACATCACTTGCAGCACTGATAAAACCGTTTAAAGTTATGCCCCTACAATACACACACACACACACACACTCACACACACGGACACAAGATGAAGTAAAATGTTTAGTGAAATTGTTGGGGCGCACGTGAAAGTGTCTCGGTGAAAGCGAAAGAACGTCCAGTTGCGCGCTGTGCCATCGACAAACTGATGATAAACGAAAAATGTTTATCAGCAGCAAGCGTCGCCAGAGCACCCAAGAGCCGCTGCCTCAGTCGACGTCTCAGCAGCAGCAGCATTGACTACGTCACGGCGCGTACGTGAGCAGCAGCTGCATCGTCGGCGTCGTCCTCGTCGTCGTCGGCTCGTGTTGCCGAAGACATCGCGATGTTCGTCGCCCCATTTGAAAGCTGCCGCTGCTCTCTTTGTGTAGAGTTTCGCTCTTAGTCCGAAACTTAAGAGCTCGTACAATCGGGCAAGCTCTTTGGCGGGTGCGCTGTTATCAGTTGATAAGCGCTGACTGTTGTGTTGAGATAGGCCATGCTGTTGCATATCACAAGCCAATATGTTGTAGGTCGCTAAATCTCAATATGTATCTGGATCTGCAAACTGTGCGCTTTTAACAAGCGGCCAACATCTTTGGCGATAAGCCATCGAAAACAACTATTAAGAAGAAATGCGAGACAAAAGTTGAGATACTTTTGTATCTTTCGCTAGCCCGGGGCAAGTGCAAACTAGACCAAAGTCCTGACCAGACCAGAGATACGGGCAATAAGCTTTAGCTAATAAAATAGTATTACTAGAAGTGCCTTAAATACCCTAAGTTTTTTACAATATCAAATATACTTTAAGTTATCGGTACATTAGCATAAGATGTTGACTCGACAACATTCCAAGTTTTCCTCTCATTCTTTGCGTAGTAATGGATAGATTCATTATACCCCTCTCGATCCGACTACAGCATATAATCTGTGGAATTGAAGTGACAAGCGAGCAGAACAGAAAATACAACCGCAATATATGCAAATGTCTGTTTCCGGCTATGTATTCTTGTCATTTTTCTAACAAAATGGAACAATGGCAGCTTGTTGTTATTGTAGTTGCTGTTGTTGCCTGATGCTGGCCATGATGACAACATGGCAGCAACTAAAAATAACAACAACAACAGCAACCGCAGTAACAATGACTCGAAAAAAGTGGCATTGCCAACGCCAGCTAAAGCCAAAAGTGCTAACAATAAGCTTAAGAAATCCGACAAACAATAACGTTTTACAGCCATACAAGAAAAATGCAACAAACTGGCAACAACAACAACAGCTAAAACGATCAACAATATGAGAAACTATTGTATATTGGTTGAGTTTTTGATATATTTATGACTTCGGAAATGGCCTGAAATTTATTTTATTACAGCATTTTGAGTTTTCAATTACATACAGTTGCCTCTAATATTTTTAGTTATTCTAAGGCAAATAAATATATTTTTTACAAACTCTCATAGCTAAAGGCCAGAAGACATTGCAATATTTTCATAGGAATTTACAAAGTTCTTCTGAAATTCTTTCATCTAAAACAATAAAAATAAAAATGGAGTAGAGGAGGGAGAAAGAGACTCAAAAAAAGTAGGAGATAGATTGATAAAATGAGGGAAATAAAGATTTATTTTTCTTTAAATTAGCTAAGCTATCAAAGCCAATTGAAAGTTTGATGTTGCTAAAATAGATTAAATTTAATTAAATTAAATTAATCCAATATATTAAGTTAAAGCTAAGCAAAATTATAGTTTGGCTATTTATGTACACTGGTCGGCATATTAACAGTATTTTGACAACATTTAAAGTTAAATTTAATCATAATTTGACATCAATGGAAATGTCATTTCAATTCCGTTTGAATGATACAATACTTTCCTTAACCCATTGAAAGTTTTGAATTCTTAAAAAGGTCTATTTTGAAACTTATTTCCTCAATTTAAAAAAAAGATGTTTTGATGCAAACAAATTCTTCAAAATTTTTAAAAGTAATAAACACAAGTTCAAATATTTGCTTTCCTGTCTGATTAATCTATTTATGGCACCTACTTTATAATTGAGTTTACTGCCAGACAAGTTCTTTCGCTGTGCTTTTCTTTTCCTGGCACTTCTTGGCAATTCAGCTAATGAGCAATAACTAATTCATAATTATGCACTTGCATTTTGCATCACCTTTGCTGAAAGTCAATTTTCTTCTCTTTCGTCTTACATTTAACAATTCTCTTCTCATTCCCTCTTTCTCTCGTACTATCCTTGCTCTCTTTCACTCCGTCTGTACAAGTTGCTTCTAATTGGCACAATTACAAAACGCAATCGCCTTATGAATCAACAAAATTTTGCAAATTATATTTCCGAGTACTTTTTGTCCACAATTTTCAGGCAATAAAAATTAAAACTGAATTTCCTTTAAAAACGGAGACAATATTAAGTCGAAATTGCCCAATGTCGATTAAGAGCTTAAAAAAAACAATAACAAGCCTTGTCTTATATCAAAAAATATGAACTAAATTAAATACAATTAAAATTATCTTTTTTGTTTTGATAGTTAAAAAAATTATAAAAAAAAGGAATCGGAATTTTTCATAAAACATAAACTTCTAAATTAACGAAAAATGTATATGCAGAATAAATTTAGATGTCAAGCAAACAAGGCTTTCATTAATTGATTAAATTTATCCAGCCTTAAGTAATTATAGGACTTTTAACTATGGAAAATTATGGGTAATTCAATTTCTACTCGCAAGAGTTAAACATGCATCAAATTGATGGCTTGACATGATTAGATTTTCTCACAGCATAAAATGCCACTCATTTTGGAGAGTGCTGTCCATTTGACCATTCCAAGCGGTTAATCGCCTGTCTCAAGTCCTTAAATAGTCTAGAATTTTAATAATAGAATTTTAATTGATTGCAATTTGCTGTAATGACGGCAGCGCGACATCGACATCGTCAATGGCCAACATCGTTATGAAAGACAAATTATAATGCACTTAGCACGCAGTAAGAGCTACGGGCCAAGTGCTGAAGAAGAGTCAGAAGAGCAGCTAACCCCAAACTGATATGCGGTTGGCCAAGCAGTTGCAGGGTTAGGGGTCAGGGGAAAAGTTAAACTCTTTTTTATAGCTTAATGGTCGGTCAGTAAAGTGGCATTTATTCTATGCGATTAGTATAAAATGAGAGCAGGTAATTAGATTTAGTGTGATCCATTTACATTGCATTCATTGTTTCAATTCTTGTGGCAGTAAATAAAATTTTAATACTAAGCATTTGTTTTATAAGCTTTTTTAAATTAAACTGTATTTATTTGCTAACTTATGGTACTTGATTAGATTATTTAGAAAGATAAAAAATTTAATTAAAAGGAAATTTAAAATGGGGTTTAATTATAGAGCTATCGCTAAATATGGCAATTTCCGAAGAGCTTTGCAAATAAGTGTATACGAATTTAAACAATTTATTTTCAAACACAATTGTACACTTGAAGCTATAAAGTTGACAAAACTATTACGTATATATCGACATTGTGTTTAATATGCAACCTTTGACCTTTCAGCTGTTGAAAAAGTTGCAAAACGATTTTATCATTGTGTCGCGGATAAGTGGCGAACAGTAAGCGGCTATTTAATTTCAGTTGAGAATGTTTAAGTCGACTAACTGCTAATCTGGCTTATAGCCAATTATCTTCGTCTCTCTCGACAAGTTGAACACAAGATGTACTATAGTTGCCTGATGTATCTGTTCACCTGCTTATTGTCCACCCACTATTAAAGCTCATTAAATCGGATAAGTCTGTCGACTGGCGAAAGTTACAAGGACTTGTGCAAAATGTGAGCATTCATTTTGAAAATATTAATAAAAGTCTCATTTAATGAACAATACTGACAAGCAAACCACATGAAAGTCGGACAAAAGCAATTCACTAGACGCAGATTTTTCCAGCAAAAGTAAACTATTTAAAATAACTATTAAAAATCGTTGATTTTCAGCATATGTAACATTTTTAATATTTAATTATATGTAATGATTATTTATCAGCATTAAATCATTACAATGCTAATAATGTTATATATAATGGTTGACTCTAAAATTAAATTAAAATTATTTTAGTATAAAATGATATGATAAAAATACACACATATTATCATGTTAAACCATTTCTTAAACTTTCATTTTACAGCACAACATTGTCTAGTCACTGGATCATGAATCTCGAATCTCGTATCTCATGGATGCATCTCATGGCTGTGCAGCTTGACTCAGCTCAGCTTGGCCACTTTAGCTTCAATGTGCATTACTCAGTAGTAGTGCTTAATATTAACTTGTTGTTTATATATATGTGTAGTTTAAGAGCCAACTCACAAGTGCTTACTGGAATTTGTCAATGGGGTTTTTCTCTAGCATTTTCAGGCATTACTCGTGCGTATTTTAATTGCATTAGCTCATGGAGCAAGAGGACAGAGGAGAGGAAAAAGGAGGAGGGGAGTTGGAGGACCCGCAGCAGGACAATGGCAGCCACAACAGCTTTCAATTTATCTTTTACAATGTGATTTATATGCTAACAGGCGGTCAATTCGTTGTTGTTGCTGTCGTTGTTGTTGTTGTTGTTGTTGACCTTGTTGTTGCGCCTTGCAGTTGTTTCAAGTTGCAAGCGAAGGCATTTTTGTTACTTCCCTTCCTCTGCCCTTTCTTCTTCCTATCCCACGCTCTCTCTCTCGCTCTCGCGCTCTCTTCCATTCTTTCGCATTCTCTCTAAACATCGTTGTTGCTTGTCATGCATGCTCCGTTGGTGTTTGTATTTGTATTTGTATTTGTGTGCATGCAAATGACTTGGGAACTGACAGCCAAAACCATCAGCAAACTGCTGACCAAGTGTGTGAATATATGTGCATGTGTGTAGGCGAGTGTGCGTGTGTGCGTGTGTGTGCGCTTGTTTCGGTTGTAGTTGCTGTGTGTGTATCTTGCCCAACCAAAAATTTGCACATAAAGTATCTCTGACAGCAAAGTTTTCACTTGTAAAAGTTGCATGCAACATGAGGCAAATTTCCAACTATGCCTCCTTCTGTACCCTTTTCCATTACGGTCAACGCTTGCGGCTTTTGTTGCAACTCGTTGCAAATAAATTTGACTTGAACATCGAGCAACAACAAGAACAATCAGAGCAACTGGCATGACTCAATTATAACACAGCCAGGAGACAGTAGACAGCCAAAAAAACAAAAAACAATCGAACTGGGTGGGCCATGCTACATGCACCATAAATTTGCAGCGTGCCCCAACGCCTCTGTTGTTGACAATTTAAATGGACTTGTGCCGCATTTAAGCCGCTTTCATGTTATTGTTATGTTTGTTATTATATTTGTACTTGTTGATTTATTATTGACTTCAAAGTGTCAACAACGGCTTCTTTATTTATATATTTTTTATTTTTGATACTCCTATTGCCAAGTAAAACAATCAACAGGCCATGTGTGACTCGTTAAAATTAAATTTATGTTTTCAGACAAAAAATAAACTGTGAACCTAAAAATTTTCATCTTTTAATCTTTAATTCACTATTTATTTTCCCAACATTTTTTTATTATTTTTGTTGTTGTGGTTTCGATATTCTTATTGCCAGTTGACAAGTAAAATACAACAAAAAATTGACTCTGTGTGTGTATATTTTTAATATGACGCATACGCCATGTAATTTATGCTGGCAGTCAAAATATAAACTCTGAACCTAAAATTATTTCAGTTTTAAATGTTTAATTTTTTTTATTTATCTGTGAATAAAACACTTTTACCAAACACTTTCTTAATTATTTTTTTTTTTATATTCTTATTACATGTTGCTAAGTCTGGGTGTAATCTTTTCATATGACGCATGTATGATATCTTTAAATAAAATGAAAATGAACTATTAACCTGAAAAGATTTTAGTCTCTAAAGACGGATTAAGTGCATTTAATGTTTAATTAATTGTCAGTTAACAAGTGTTGCCAACCAAACTTGCTTCATACTATTACCAATTGTTTCTAGTTTTCCAAATCATAGAGTTCTCTCATATTATTTTAATAGCTTATGTGCAACTAATAACAATTCCAGCAGAGTGAAAGATCTGCCATTGATTGTTCTGCGCGATTTGTATATTGAGCCATTAGAGAAATCTGCGCAGTTAAATTCAGAAAGTTTTGAGAGTTTTCGCAAATTAGCTTTAATGGACTTAAAGAACAGCGAAACGTGCGTTGTTCAGTGACTCAACAGTTCAATTGAATTTGATGTTTGTCGCCGTCATGGCTTTTGACTATGAAATCTAGATAACAACAACTTTTCTGGCAACAACTTGTGGCAAGCATAATTACAAGCTGCCAAATGACAGTCGTAAAATTAATAGCAACAAGAGCAACAACAACAACAACTTAGCTGAATGGGAATAAAGAGAAGAAGCCTTGGCAACGTTGCTTCTTCTGGTGGCCTGCTTATGGATGTTTCCTCCTGCCGCCAACATGGCCCTTCCCCTCCCTTCCCTGTCCTTTGTTGTGCTCATAATGAAGCTATAAATTTGAAAGCAGCCAACAAAAAGATTAACAAAAGCCATCGATTCGTTTGTCTAAGTCTCTGTTTGTTTATTTTATTTTGTCTGCAAGTTCAAAATGTTGCTCATTATTGTCATTCACTTAAAAGCGATTTTAATCGAATTAAATTTATAGAAGAATTTCATTTGCTTGTTGCTATTGTTGTTGCTCCTCCACTCCAGTATTACTTTACATTATCCGTCAATGCTTTTGGCTGTTATTGAAATCATAACTCAAGTGTTTCGAAAGCCAATGCACTTGTTATATCAGCACTTCCTTACGACCCCCTCCTGGGGCAGAGCACTCCCCCCCCCCCTTCCTAGCAATGGCAATGGCTGTCAACTGCATTTATTATTTACAATTGTAAATAAATATACGAGTGCATATACATTGGCCAATTCGAGTTCGAGTATATATTGTATATGGCCAACAGTTGGTTTAGTTTATGGAGTTTGGCATTGATGTGGCCAGGAGCGGTGGTGTTGCGGGGGTTTTTCTAAAGCAAACTTGCACATACATTCACATTTACACTTCAGTTAACACCCCAGGGACAATGGCAATGCAGCTACGCAATTTACGAATGCTGCGTTGCACTTTTCTACTTTTAAGGCACACTCACATACATACACACACGCAGATACACATATATATAACCACACGCACGTTTGCTTGTTACATAAGCTTATGTACTCGTATAATGGTTTACCCCAGTGTATTTGTATGCACTTATGTACATTGAATGTACACTTAAGGCAACATCCACAAGTCAACTGAAATACACATACATCCGTATATAAATACACTCACACACACACACACACACACTGATGTGCATTTGTAAAGCAAATTTGTATTTATGCTGAAGCTAAAGCATCCATGACATTCGCTTGGCATTGGGTTTGTCTTTCAATGCTCTTCTGACTTTTAGCACATAATGTGCTCCATTTAATGTTCCTGTATATACACTCTCACACACACACACACACAATCACAAACATATTCAACTAACACATGCCGATGTGTGCCGAACGTCAAGTGGCAATTGACATTAGTTTTATTGTATAAGAAATTAGCAGTATTTAGCATTTGGCATTTAGCAGTCACAACTTTTGCCTTTGGCCCTTTCGATATCTTTGTACAACATTGTTTACGTAAGTGTTGAATTTATTTACTCATACGGCATCCAGCTGCTCAGAAAATCGATTTTTATTAATGAAAGCAAAGGTATCTTAAGCATGACAACTCAAAGTATACACAAGCTACAGTATAACGTGCAACCCGGGAGGCAAAAGTAGCTCATTCGAAAGTTAACAAAATATTTGGACAATAGTATTCAATATTTTTTGAAGCATTTTTGTTGCTTATGTTAACTTAAATGGCTAAAACCGAAACGCAATTAAATCTGCTCTACGTTTATGAATTTAATATAGTGTGGCATACTTTCAAGCTTAAATTAAATCTGCCTTGAATGACCCCTGAAACAGGATTTAAATTGCCAAAATAAAATCACTGCGGACGGCAGTCCGCGCTAGTGACGAAAGCAGCACGAAGGGTGCGAAGGCGACTAGCATATATACACAGAAAGAATGGAAAACTTGCTATGACTGTCCGATCTGGTCGAGTTATATACCGATCGAAAGGTATTAACATAACTTAGAAATGTGCATACTAAGACTTTTAGAAACTCACCTTGTTCGTGAGATAAACAGGTGTAAGTAAGAGAGGGGAAAAATTTAAATTATTGGAGCTAATGGGGCCGTTGGAGCCTTTTTTAATTTTCTTTGAATTTTTTAAAATTTTCATTAAAAATACGCGTCGAATGACACCTCGATCATCGAAATCGGACAACTGGTTCGAAAGATAATTAATTTTGAAATTTTTGGTGCCCTTCTCAAAACGAGATGAAAAGTCAGTCTGTTTGTTTGTCTGTTTGTCTGTTTGTTAGTATCAAAGCGTTGATTTAGCTTAAAAGTTTGAATGAGGACTTGTTTCCGATCAACAATCTAGAAACGTTTGTTCTACGACTTTTTGGAAAAAAAGCTAGTTTAGCGGGAAATCGCTAAAAACCGTTAAAATTAATATAGCATCCAAACGATATGAGCTACAGACGTGATCTATGTATCGTTGGAAAGGTATTTTGAAGGGCAAACCTTCAAACTTTTTTTCTAAAGTGCATAGGTAAAAATCAACAGGTGAAATAAGATATTTTGTCCCAGATTTTGGCGGTTTTTGAGAAAACGACGCTAACGATTTTTTTAGCTTTCAATATGTTTGTGTGTAGTGTAGTGTGTAAAATTTCGCGATTTTTGATATATGACACAAAAAATTTTACCGATGGGTTTGGAAGATATTACTTATTAACTGAATATACCTTTTACTTTTACACTACTGCATGTACATATGCAGTATGTTAATGTACATGTAAATCGCCAAAAGCCACAGCATCCAAACAATAGAAGCTACAGATGTGATCTATATATCGTTGGAAATGTATTTTGAAGGGCTTTAAGCCTAGCTTAAACACAGGTAAAAAGCTTCAGGTGAAATAAGGTTTTTTTCCCCACATTTCGGCGAATTAAGAAAAATCTACGTTTCAAATAAGTTTTAAATACAGTTGAACTTTCCTAACTCGAACTTCTCTAACTCGAATTTCTCTGTAACTCGAATTAAATGAGTGGCAGTAAAATTTATTAAAATAATTTTTATGTCAAACTTAATATTATTCGTCACAAAATTGGATATCAGAAATTTTGGGGCATATAACTGTTTTTGTCACTAGACTTTTACCTCGTAAAGAGGTTTTTTTATAAGATATGTTAATATCTCGAACTTTTACAATTTCGCAAATGTCGTTTCAATCATGTTTTTGCCTCCTAATCCTTCCCTCAAATTTAATTATTTTTCTTTGTCAAAATGAAACGCGTTCTCCCTGTTTTACATTGCGACTTGTACACATTTAAGTATTGGATTTAATGACCATAATATTATATAAGGTTAAATTGAATAATTTTGCAGTAGTTTGGAGTGAAACTTGCAACCAAAAACAAAGTATATGAACAATTTCAACACTTGAATACAAAACGGAAAAAGGACCTACCTAAAAATTTAAAGTTGGTTTCTATAAAACGGATTCTTTCTTTTTCTAGCCAACTAAGCGATATGACACTCGTTGACCAGAACCACATCATCGTCGATAGTTTCGCCGTTGTTGCCGGCATGATGCTCGTGGTGAATGGGACAGCTGACAATTAGTTCGTCATCCTTGCGATTTGGCATCAATTCGATGGTCTCCTTGGACTTGTCCTCTTTGCCTAGTTCGTTCTTCTGTGAGGAGAACTCGTTGTCGTGGTAAATGTCTTTCTCCTTGTCGCTCGACTCGCTGTCATGGTCAATCACCTCATGATTATTGCGCAAAGCATTGTCCACAGCATTGTCCAGGAATTGATAGATCGGCGCATCGATGCGACTGCGTTCCATGTCCAGATTCAAGTTTGGCTGCAGCATCTGCTGCAGCAAGTACAGAAAGGGCGGCAGAGCCAGTGACGGCGACAGGGACTTGTGTTTATGATGATGCTTTGATTTAACCAATCCATGCATGCGTCCATTCAGATCTCTGTCCGCGTTTAGGAGCAAAACGCCGCCCATATCTCGAATTGGGCCATAGTTCATATCGCGTTGCAAACTCTCGATTACCACATTGGGTGCCAACAGCTGAAACTCTTTCACCTCCTGCTTGCCATCCGGCGAAATCATCTTATTGAAGTAGACGTAAGGTGGTGCTGCACCACCATTGACACTCACAGTGCCACTACGTTGGTCAGCACGATGTCCAGTTCCCACTTTGGGCAACGGGGACTCGTCTAGGAGCGCCATGTGACGCTTGGGGCGATGCATGCGATCAGCCAGTTCCAGGGGCAGAGATTCCTCAAAGAGTTCCACTTTATTTTCAGCAGCTGGAGCTGGAACTGGGAATGGAACTTTGGCTACACCTGTGTTTGCAGCTGTGACAACAGCAGCTGTAGTTAAATTGGTATTTTCGATCTTTGTATTTGGCTTATCCACGAGCAATGAAGTCGGCAATGGCAACTTGGAATCAGCAGTTGTGGCATTAACCTGGTTATCAGCGCGTTTGATACGCAGAGCGTGAGTGGGCTGAATGAGCAACAGGAAGGCGCCTAAAAAAAAATAAATTTGAATACTATATAAAGTGAACACCAGATAAAAACTTCACTTATTGTAATGGGAACTTCACTTACAAGAGATGATTAATATAAAGTTTACCAATAACTTATCCATAGTTGCAGCTGTCGGAATTTGTTTACTTGAATTGAGAACTTTGAAAGACCTGAAAAAGAAAATAAATTCAGCTCGAAAAAATTTAAACAAAAAAATTATAGTAAAAAAATTCTTATATTTTTTTTCGACTCACTTTTGTGATGTGCACGTTACGAGGTTTGTACATTGAATGATTTGATTTGTTTTAGTGTTTTGCTCCTGAGATTTGAGAGCAACAAAGCCTGCTCTCTATTCTATTCTATTCTGTAAGCATGCGAACTATCTCATATATCAAATGAATTTTTTATGGAAATACTTGAAGTTTTTTCGGTTGGCACTTCAAAGTTTCCACTTCTAATTCATCATATAGCTGGCAATATTCAAAAGTTAACACACACACATTCTAGTCACATAAGTGTGGCGACCTTTTCAAGTGCTGCGCATGGCAGCGAATACAAAAAAAAAAAAAGAATGAAAAAAAAACAACAACAATTGGAAAAAGTTTTGATTCTGATTCCGCCGCAAAACAAAATGCTGTGAAAAAGTTTAGCTTATAAATTTCCAATCAATTTTTGTGCAAAAATCAAACAACACACGCACAAGTGCCTCAATCACATATTCATAAGCGCTTTCGCTGTGTATGTGTGCGTGTGTGTGTGTGTGTGTGTGTGTGTGTGTGTGTAGCTATTACTTGATTAATAAATATTAGCAGCAAAATTGGAAAATTCTCAGTGAGGCGCAAACAAAATGCAAACATAAAAACGAAATACGATACATTTGCCAAATGTTAGAAGCATTTACCAAACACACAGATATAAACACAAACACACACACACACTCAAAACTAATATGGTTGCCACAGATATTGCTACATTCTTTGGACGAATAATTTGTTGTTGTTGTTGTTGCTGCGCCGTAAGCGTCTGATATTAATAATGTAAAGTGCGTGCCTCAAATATGTGAATTTCAACGCCTGCGATTCCATAAACTTGCGACATTTTCATATTGACTCCAAGCACAATCACACAAACACACACAAACGCACAACTTTGTTGCATGCTTCGCGGCGTGGCTGGTGGCAGGTGACTAAAGAGACTGAGGTGAGAGGTAAATGAGGTAAACGAGGTGAGGGAGTGACACGCTGTTTGGGGGCGGAAGCACTTTGCTTATCAGCTTAAATGTAAATATGCCAAGGCGAACTTCAAATTTGCCACTCTCATTGGGAATTGGAATTGAGGCGAGTCCTCCACCTTCCCTTCCAGCTCTTTCTGATCCACCTTCTTCTTCTGCTCAACAACAGCTGCTGTTGCACTGGGATTTGCACATTGTCTGCCCTCTGGCTCTTCACTCGTCTGCTGCTTATCTTCAACTGTCAGTTGTTGTTGTTGCTATTGTTAATGTTGTGCTTCGAGTGTATTTTATATAAGTCGATTCACTTTTTGGATTTACATATGACAAGCGGCTTAAATATTTAAAATGTTCACTCTGCCGATATTTGCTGGAAAGTCAAAGAGATCAGCAACCGCTAAACAAGTAACCTTAGAGGGCAGTTTGTTTTATTTTGTGAAATTATCTGTAGTTCAATCCATTAGAAAAAAATAATTAAATGCGTACAGTAACTAAAATAAAGCTTAAACGAGTCAGAAAAAAAATTATTCGGAAATTAAAGTTCAAAATTCTTGATTTTAGCTTAATTTTTTTAAAGTAATTTTTGTTAGTTTAATACAAATGAAATTGGAACCACATAACATTAAAATGTTCAAAAACTTTAACACATTTGAATTCACTGATGAAATTCGTATAGAGCTCCGATACTGAAAAAATTAAAGTATTGAACTTTTGATATCATCTTGGATTGATTCTATCGCAAATTTGTTTGTTGTGTGTGTGTACAAGACTTTGAAATAGAGTTGATAAACATATATTTTCAAAGCAGCCCTCGCATATGCAGTTGTTAGTTGAATCCACTTCAAAAGGAGTCAAACCGAAAGTCACTCGTTCGAATGCCCTGTCGATAGTTGTTAGAGCAACCCATGTTATTAGATGGTAGGTCCAGTCCCATATTGCTGGGATTTGGTAACAGACAAGTCAAGTCAGTAAACAAAGAGTTGAGCAATAATTGGGCAAACTCTCTGTCCGATTGTCTGTCTGCCTGTCTCTCTGTTTGTTTCGTCAGCAGCCAGACAGGATTTGCTGGATGCTGGATTTGGCGTGGCCAGAACTTGACTTTGATCTTATAGGGCTGTTCAGGCTGTTCAGATGAAGCCGTGTCGCTTACAACAAACATTTAATAAGAATTTCAGTTATTTACCGTTGCCAAGGTGGTCACACACACACACACACTCGTACCCTTCTCACCTCTCTCACACACACATATTGAGCGACATCTCAGGAGCCTTTTGAGAACTTTCATTATTTGGCTCGTTAATATTCCAATTGTTGACACACAAACTTTTCGGCTTGGCGACTTAACTGTATAAAGCAATTTAATTAATAGCGTCCTTCGTTCCCTGTCCTCAGCTGTGTCTTCTGCGCCTCGTAAGGTCCTGGCATCTTGCGACCTGCGATCTGCGTCCTTTACGTGTGCAGAGTGCCGTAAACTTAATTAAATGTGCAAGTGACGCGACTGAACACAAAATGGAGCAGCAATAAGCTTGGTTTGAAGTACGAGTTCTTTGACACGAGTCATGTGACAAAGACAACAAGCAACTGCTGAGAGAATCATGAACAACTAGTTTGATGAGCCAACGTGACGTATACTTGTTTTTTCTTCATTTTTGTCTGTTTGAAATTTTAAGACTGCAAGTGATGATTGCAAATACTTAGACGAAAGCAGATGGCTCCGTCTGAGTATAAAACTCGCGATTTGCGGTTTAGCGACTGCGTTGGTTTATGTTTTTAGTTTTTTTTTTTTGTTGATTTTTTTTTTTATGTTTATGGGTAGTTGTGAAATTTACAACCAGAAACTGAAGGTTGCATATTTAGTTTATGCAAATATTATGAGCACTGCGCGAGAGATTCACATCAAAATGAAATATGAGTTTTCAGGCGGTATGCTGCGAGGATGCAAGGAGTGAGTGCAAGTGAAAAGGGACGGGGCCACGCCCCACATCTCATTATGAATGCCATTGCAATGGAGTGCCAGTTGCGGTTTTGAGTGAAACTTATGATTATCTCACTCAAATGACAGAAAGACCGACAGCAGAAATTGTGCCATTCGAATTTGTCCAGTATTTATTTGAAAATTTTTAGACATTCGACTTAAAAGATAAATTATCATAACGGCTTGTAAGGTAATTTAAAGAGCTCTTTAAGGGCTCTGTCTGAATCAGTTTTCAATCATTACATGAGCCTGATGCTGACCACATTCTGTGACAGTGTCTCATTTGATTGCCGACCACTCCCACAACACATTGAGGCTTAAATCAATTTGAGTTGGCCAGGCCGCCTTTTCGGCTGCCATTGATTTATGGCCACGTACGGCAAAACTTTACCGAATTATATTTCAATTTCGCAGCGCAACAAAACGATAAAGAAACAGTCGGCGCGGCAATTGTGAAAGGGAGCAGGGGAGATTGTGGGGATTGGGCTGCAAATACGTTAAAAACTTTTTGACAATTGACTTAAAAAGTTTTCAAGCCTGCCAAAAATTGAGTGCTTTTGTATACAAATAGGCTGAAATCGGAATGAAAATGGGAGATGGGAGGCGTGGTACAACAGAGGGAGGTAGTGAATAAAGGAAAGCGAGGAATTGAGAGAGAGAAAGAGAGAGCCAGTACCTCATTTATGAGGCCGTCAGAATCGTGAAATGTGAAATGTGTTTGCCAGAAGCCCGCAGCGGAAGTAAACACATAAAACGGAAATGAAAATTCAATTATTTCGTTTGCGATTTGATCAACTTTTCTCTCTCCCTCTCTCTGTTTTTATTATTATACATTTTAGCTGTTGTTGTTGCTTATTTGTTTTTGTTGTATTTTCTTGGCTGTGTGTGCTGCAAAAAGTTGAGCGAATTAAGTTAACCGGCAACGCCATCGACTCAACGTCACTTGGCCCAACTCGAGGGCGTTGCATTGAATATGCATGCAACACGTCGCTTTAACCAAATTGCATTTCAACAGCCACGTTTCTCGTTTCTTGTTTGTTGTTTTTGTGCCCTCTTTGTGCAGTCAGTTGGCCAAATTTTTGACATATGCGCCGATTGCCGCAACATTTAGAGCAACTCGGCCAGACCAAATTTAAATGCAATTTTTCATCTATGCAAAGGAAGTTTTTCCGGCCCAGCAAATTCAGTTATGGATCGCGGCTTTAAACTGATTAGCCTTTACTTAATAGCAACAATTCGATCGATTGAAGCCTTTGTCAGTTTGTTGTCAGATATTTTTGCAAATAAATCGAAGGTCGCCAGAAAGTGTCACTGAAACGAGGCAACGCCATGGCAACTGATGTTGCACGTTGCATGTTGTCAGGTTGCTGTGTTTTGTGCTCTTCTGACGTCTGTCATTTACAACTGCCATGCGAAGGAAGAGTTTCAAAAATAAAAGCTACAGGGAACAGAGCAATGAGGAGGGGAATCGGAGGAGATAGACCAAGGTGCATTGCGATGACCTTTGCGCTTTGATGTGCTTGTCACTTCTCATACACAATGCAGCTGATACGTCTACGTTGCGTATACGCAATGTGTCAGCAGGCAAAACGTATGAGAACGTAAATTTTAAAAGCACATGCGATAAATAAATGTCAAATTTAATGCACTAACAGCAGCTTCTATACGAGTAAACTGAATATTTTATAAAATCAACTTCAGACTAAATCAGAAATTGCCTTGAAAGTGTTTAAAATTAATGTAAACAGATCAAACTCAGGTATTTTATGCTTATTGTCTAGTGAAATTTAAGTAATTCATACGGCAATTACTATGATTATAACAACTCGATGAACGTTATCAAAAGTCTATCAACTGTAAAGTGTTTGTATCCATTTATGTCATAGACAAACATTTTCGGTACAATTTATTGGATTTTAATATGATTTCATAAAGTGCTTAAATTGCTTTGTTGCAGCCCAATGCATAACTGATCCATGAACGTAAACTGACTAACAGACTGACGGACGGACAGACTGACAGATTGTCAGAGTGACAGAGCGTCAGACAGGCAGACAGACAGACCGACGGACAAATGTAGAGTTGGGAAACCACAGCAATGCTTGCAGCTTCGACTTCTGTTTTCTGCCTGTGGCAAGTTGGTTGCCTTGTTTTGGCCATTTGTATGGCCGTTATATGGAACAAGTGCTCGTTTGGTAGCAAAACGTGCCGTTTTCAGTCATGGGGACATGTGTGCGTCGTTGACAACAACCGAAATTGCCTCAATTTGCGGCTGTGTACAATTTGGCCACGCATCAATCTGTGAACATGTTAACCAAAAAAAAACCACTACAAACAAGCTAGACAATGTCACAGCTAGAGAGGCTAAAAGAAAACGGAAGACATGTGCTGCGGAGCATTTCCGTTTCCGGTTTCGCTTTTGTGTTTGCACATTGAACAGGCAACCGGTTAATAGAAGACGCAACTACACTCTGAAAAATACAGAACGGTTTTCGAATCGTAGTTGAAAACATTAATAATCGTCAGACATTCAATAATAAAAACAAGATTCCAAAATGAAGAAAAATATATATATTCCGGTCTGTTCCGAAAAAGAGTCGAATTGCCACAGAACGAGTTGATTGCTGTTCCGAATTCCGAAAATCAACAAGAATTGTCGCTTTCAAAACGTGTGCTGTAAAGTAAAAGTAAAAGTAAACGCCATTCAAAGCATTAAAATAAATACCTAACATTAGAAACTGAAAGTTAAAATTATGTTGCACATTTTTAAAATCGTTAAACATCACTACTTTATAAGCATCTATCAAATATATAAACCGAGCTGTTTTGAATGCAGCTTTAATTTTACCCGTTACTCAAAAAATAAGTAGACTTCTATAAACCCCACGCGGATCAAGTTTGTTTCCGCCTCCTTAAATCGCGAAAATCGTACTGACTGATTAAAGTTTTTAAGCATTTAAGTTCCTAAAAGCATGCAATTAAAAATATTTTACATTTATTTAAATTAGTTAAGGGTATCCTATAGTCGGGAGCTCGACTATAGCCTTTCCCACTTGTTTTTGTTATCGATTCCAACTCATGTTATCGAGATCTGCACGGGTTGCTTCAATTGAATAACAAAATTTGAAAAGCAAGGTTTTAGTATAATTTAGCGTCTATCTGCTATATTCAAGTTGAAATATTTAAAATTCATTTTCGAAACGATTTCAGAATTCCGAACATCAAATTGTAAAACGTTCGTTTTCGATTCGGTTTTACTTTTTGAAAACCATCAGAATTCGGAATAGGCCTGATTAAATAAATACTGTTACATCCTTTAATATAATCAATCCTTATCTTCTTTATACTTTAACTCTGCATTGGTTTACTTAGAATTCCCAAATGGGGTTTCTTGTCTGCTATGATGAGCAGTATTCACTTTCTTCTCTACTAACTTGATTTTTCTCTTAGTGTATGGCAAGTACCTAATTTTGTTTAATGCGTGCACAACTTTTGTAGTACTTGCGGCTACCACGTGGCGTATACGCAATAATTGTAAACTAGCTTACCCCTAAACTCTTCTACCCTCATGTCAAAGACCACAAGGGGCGAGCAATTTAATATTTAAAATAGAGAGAGAGAGATACAAACCCGAACAATTTTGAGGATTGTTAGTTGGTTATTGGCCTTTTGGCTGCCTTCGCCAGACTTGAAACTTAATTAACATTTGATTGATAAAGGTAAATTACACGCACACACCCATAGATATGTGGACGTGACTGTCTAACTGTTGTCGTTGTCTGCATGCAAATGGAAATTTTCAATGCCAGAGGCGTGTCTTCTACTCTTGATTATTTATGCGTATATATGTATATGTGTATGTATTTGTGTATGTGTATGTGAGAAAGAGAGAGAGTGAGAGAGAGTGAGAGCATGCATGTTCAAAATTATAATTAGTACTATAAATTATTGCCAACGGTGTTGTAATTAAATGTGTGTGAGTTGAGTTGATTCACACACACACACACACAAGCGAATTAAATTCGGCTGAAGAGATACAATAAGTGGAAGAGAGATAATGAAAGGCAAATAGTTAGCGTTTCAATCAATGCTTCATTCCCCCTCGTTCTCCTCTATGCAAATATTTCATTTAAATTTGCATAAAAATCACAAATTTAGTGGAATTGCCATTGATTTGATTGTACCAATTGAATTGTGCACTGCTTCAAAAGGCAGCAGACGGCAGACAGCCATTTGCTAAGCTGCTTAGTTGGTACAACACTACACCTCCCCCCACCTCCTCCTTGTACCCATCAGTTTTTGCCACCCTGCACTAAACACACTTCAACTTTTGTCACATGTGCAGCTCAAATTGCATTTTTCTTATCACTTTCTCTGGCCAAGCGAGTGGCAAGTGGCAAGTGGCAAGCGGCAAATGGCAAAAGGCAAATAGAAAATCGAAAATGGCAATCTCGAGTGTAAAAGATACTACGAAATAGAAACCGAAGCGAGCACAAAGGCAAAATGTGAATTGAATTTGGTGCATTGAGCCAACATCGACAGAAAAAAACCTTTTCATGTGGCAACTTGACAAACGTGCAGCGAGTTGATGTTGCAAAAACATTAGCACTAGATACGAATACAAATACAAGTAGCTGGAAAATTGAAGCTCAATTTCAATCATCATTTGACGCACTTTATCATATGTATTAAAAATTTATTGATATTGACCCAAAAGTGCCATAAAATACTTCAGCACAAAACTCAAACTCGAAAGCTAAAAACCCAAAATGAAACCAGCCAAAGACGAAGATGATGACAGAGGTAAAAGCAGAGAGAGAGACAGAGAGGGAGGGAGAGAGACTGGCAGCGGCAACGAAGGAGAAAATTCAATAAATTGCTTGGCTCGACATAAAATAATGCTGCATTATAGACTTGCTCGCCTCAGGAAAAACCGCCAAATGTCTCCCTTGGGAGCGCGTTACGATGCCGAGACAAGGACAGCGGCATCAATAGCCGAAACAGACGCAGCGACAGACAACAGGCAGATACAGATACAAATACAGATACAAGACACAGATACAGATACGTGCGACATACGCCAAGTGCCTTTACTAGCGCTTTTCCTTCTGTTTTTCTTCATTTTTTCCTGCTGGTAATTTAAATTGTCGCTGGGCAGACGAAACAACGACAATCGAAATGGCATTGAAACTGACAATGCTTATGGAAACTGAATGGGCATAAGCTTGAATTTGACAGAAGAAGGCTGTGGAAGTTCAACCGGAGAAGGGGAAAGGGGAAGAATAAGAGGAAGGGAATGCGAATGTGACTGTGAACGTGAAAGTGGATGCCCGAGCATCGATTTCTATTTATGTTTTATGGGACGTAAAATGATTGAGCCAACGGAAGGCGACAATCGACACAAGCCAAAGACAACGAAGTGCCACAGCGGCATTGAAATGTTTATCAAAGTGCTAAAAAATGGAATAAAGGCATGCATATTCACAACTATGCCATACCCTGTATGGTTATTTAAAACCACAAATTCTTAAATGAAATTGCGTGCACATGTATATTACACTTAAATTCTGAAATGCATATCAGCAACTATGGCATAATCTGCAAATTGCTTATGAGAGTAGTAGTAACATTAAAATAGTCAAAAAAGCCTAAATCATTTGATTTCACTGATCAAATTCTTAGAGAGCACTGATTATCAAAATATTTGAGTAGAAGGAATAGAGAAATCTAACTTAAATAAATTATTTTGTACTCGATTCTGGACTTCTGGTACTGAATCAGATTGATTTTATCCCGGAATCCCGAATTGTTTTTTATTTTGTGTGCATATACCTCTTTGTATACAGTATACAGCTATAACGGTGGCACGCATTCACAGTAGACAGATAAAGGCACGCAATGGGCGTGGCCAATGTGGCCGATATGGGCAAAACATTTCTGAACTTCATATTGAGCGTGGAGCGACTGAGTAAATTGCAACTCCCCATTCTCTCTCTCTCTCTCTCTCTTTTTGTCACTGTTTTAGACCCCGTACTTTAAAAACGTACACGGGTCATTTAAGTTTGTCACAAAAAATAAAATATTCGTAATGATCAGTCGAAAACAAAGTTTTGGTATGAAAAACTTTTTTGATTTTTGAGATATCTGGATTAAACTGAGAGAATATGCATATGGGATAGTCCCATACATCCTGACCAAATTTGTTTGAAGTCAGGCAACTATATCTTATAGCTATCGTAGGAACGATAAGTCGAAAATCAAGTCTTAGTATAAAAAACCTTTTTGTTTTTTGAGATATCTGAAGCAAACTGACAGAATATGCATAAAGGATGGTCCCATGCATCTTGATTAAATTTTGTTGATATCGAACCACTATACCATATAGCTGCCATAGGAACGATTGATCGAAAATATAGATTTAGCATGCAATTTTTTTTAGTATCTCAACCGAACTTATAGTTTGGGAATATTCCAAGTCTTTTACATTTTCATCGAATTTGGTTTAAATCGGTCCACTAGAACATACAGATGAAATACAAACAATTAGTCGAAAACTAAATGTGGCATCGTTAAACCTTCGGTGTGCCAGGACACTGGGTATCTTACAGTCGATCACTACGGGGTCTCCGTCAGTCGAGTATGCGCGACTGTAGCATCGTCCACTAGTTTTATATCAATGCTTTTTATTTATTTACGGCCTTGTGTTTTTGGCTGCTTTTGTTACTGTTCGCATATCTTGAAAAGTTCGTGTGTGTTGTTGTCACGCCGGCTATTATCTCAAGTTGATGTGGTGCCAAGTGTTCCTCTTCTTGTTGTTGTGGTTGTAGAAGCTGTTGCTGCACTTGAAATGATGAACTGACAGCTTTGTGTGTGTGTGTGTTTACTTGTGTGTGAGTGTGTGTATGTGTGATGGAATGCCTCAAGTGCGAAATATAAGCTTCAAGTCGTTGATGCCTCGACAACAACAGCCGCAAAGTACGCTTTAAGTTTTATCACTAATAGAAAAATTGTAGTTTAATAATATTTACACTGTACATTGTTCAGTTTAACTTGCAATCAACGTCTAATATCTTATGATTTGTATAAAACAACACTGTAAACTTATTTTTGTGTAAAAAATCATGCCAAAACATCCAAAAAAATTTCACTTGTAAAGTTCCTAGGTGAAAGCTGTGAGCAATTTCAACTTTCATAACTTGTCAAAACTGAACATGCTTTAATTCATGCTTTATTCAAATTAAATTCATTTAGTTTAAGTCATTTTGTGCCTTAGGAAATCGATTTTTAAGCAAAGTTAACATTTTAAGCCTTGAGTTTTTACATTTTATTTAATCCCTATGAATATAGATTGAATTTACTCAATTGATATTAAAAAAACTATTGAGTATTAGAAAATCGCTTCAGCGTAGAGCGAGTTGTCGATTTTCGATGTGCTTTGATATCACTAATTAGAAGAAGTTATAATTCTTAATGCCATAATTGATGCATTTTATGGCTTCTTTTATTTGCATTACCAATATAAATTTTGGTAGAATTCTCGATATTTCCAAGTGAATGTCGCAGTTAAAGCGTAATGGTAACTTCATCGATCAAACGGCTTTCCAAGAACTGAGATATATTCTAAGTAACATTAATGACTAAATAATTGATCGAAAAGCAATCGGGAATAAAGAGGAATTAGCTTCGATGTCAAATATGTTATTGGCTTGGCCAAAATGCGCAGCATTTCAATTTGCTAGAGCAAAATGGCGCTAAGCGGCTTACGTTTCTGTTGTCCCATGTGAGAGGTGTGCTGTCTATCTCTCTCTCTCTCTCTCTCTCACTCTATCATCCGCCTCGTTCTCTTTAATTGTGAATGTGTTTGTGTGTGTGCAGCTAAGTGAATAAAAATCTTTTTGCACAATTCATTAAACGCAAATTATGCCCAAGAGATGGACGAGAGGGAGAAAAGCGTGTGTTGCCATTGCCAATGCCATTGGCTTTGGCCTTTTGTGTGTTATTTGTTTGCCACGCACACGTGAGGCATACAAATACCACACACACACACTTAAGCATTTTCCAAAAGGATTCGTACACACACACACACACACACACGTGCGCCATACTTTGGTTAGCACTTTGGTGTCTGGTCAAAAAGACAATGAACCCCGGCAAAACCGAGAGTGAGAAAGAGAGGGTGGCAAAAAATTAAAATGGCCAACAACAAGAAACAAAACAAAAACGTATTTTCCTTATACAAGTGAAAAAAAAGGTAATAAAGCGCACTCGCCAGCCTTTCGACCGCAGTTGTGAGGCGCAAATAGCAAAAAGCAGATGAGTGCTAGTTACCTCTTTGTATACCCTGTACTCTCCTTAGGGATCAGTTGATGTAAGAAACTTTGCTCACAGCTATTCTTCATCATTTGAATCAAGTACATGTTATTATGAGTACGCACTCACGTATACGTAATATTTTGTTAATCAGTCCCAATCACTGAGTTTCTGTTTTATATTTCTTGTCTATCATTTCTTTCCGATTACATTTTAAATAAGTAAGAAATCACTAAAGATGACAGTCCTCTCTAGTGACGAAAGAACCACGAATGGTGCGATTTAAGTTGATATCGAATACAATATTGTTTATTGTTATTTTATTTCTAGTGAATTTAACTTTTTAACTAATCTTCAAATACGTAATAAATTAAGCAATAATTTTATAAAGAATGGAAAATATTTAAGTTCGCAGCTAACAAAAAAAATCAATCATTTAAAATGATTAGATGTATTTTTAGATATTATAAAATATTTAATAATTACAACTACAATTAATGGTGCAATTTCTTTTAAATACAACTAAGACCAACTAAGAAATACAACTAAGACTAAAAAAATTAAATCAATACGTTATTAAAGGCTCACACTTAGGAAAAATATGTGTTTGTAGGGCATATAACAGTCCATCACATTTTTGGCCGTAGCTTTCTTTCTTTTGTCGCTTGTGGGACTAACAAACTTTCTGGACATGAAACACGCATAAAATGGCCAAGTCGTAGATAAATAAAAGTTGACAGCGAGAGATTCGTGTCTATTCAGAGAGTTATAGAGGGCAGCAGCACAAGTTTCCCATTGTTATGTCAATTGTAGCGCTAACCAGAGAACTTCCCTTTTTTTTGGCACATTGCGTATACGCAGCGTTGCAATTGGAACACAATTTACATTGACGTCACGTGGCCGGCAGATTGCAGGTGCGTTGATTTGGAGCCTGTGCACTGACATTGTTGTTGTTATGGCTGCTGTTGCAGCAAGGACATAAAGAAAAAGAGAGCGAGGGAGAGAGCACTGATTTGTTTGCTTTGTTTGCCACCCGTTTCGTTTGCATTATTGAACCACTTTAGCGCTGGAGAATGCATTGTTTTTCAATCGTCTTGCCGTGGAGCCCATGCAATATTTATAAGCTGATTGCTGACAGCCATAACCAACACAACGCACAAAGCACAATTACAATCAGAGTTGCCAACTCACACAAATACACCCTCATGCGCTGAAAGGCTCACTTTTCTTGACTTGACAATGTGTGATAATCAATGACAGTTCTGTCGACTAGCTTCCTGTCATTCCAATCGAATTCAATCCCGCTCCCTTCCCATCTTCTCCCATTTCCTTGTCTTTGCGGGCTGCATTCCCATCAGGGCCGTCATCATTTGTTGGTATTAACGTTTGCGTGCATTTAGAAAATTGGTATGGGAAAACTATTTTTCAACAGGTAAAACAGCCTTACTTCCCCCACTGCCCCACTGTACCTGTTTCAGCTTCCACTTCCACTTGGACGATGAACACCGTGCTTGGCAAATACTCTCGTAACTTAAATGTTGCTGCTGCCTTTGTTTGCCATTTTGTTGAGTGCTTTAAATAACAAAAATCGAAGGGCATTAAAGCACAAATTGTAATTGAAATTGTGAAATTGTGGGCCAACAAACATCGACAAAGCTGAGAGGCAAAGAGGCAAATGCCAAAGCAAAAGTTTTTCATTTTAAGCCAGGGTTATCGGTTTTTATTGAAACAAGCAAAAGGGGCAACAATAAATTTTGCAGCGCATACTTCAAATGTCAAATGCGGTAGCGATAAAAATTTCTTTATTTTGCCAATACACACACACACTCACACACTGACCAGTGAAGATAAAGAAAAGCAAGAAGATAAAGAAGGAGAGGGAGAAAATAAAAAAACTATAGGAATCGCCTTTGACTTTGAGCGCTTTTCATTGCATTCCATTTTACCATGGCTTTGACAGTTTTTGCAATTTATATTTATTTTGCCAGCTGCAAACACCCAACACACACACACACATACTCACACACTTACACACTGAAACATACACACACAAACATCACACACTCACTCAGAAGTCCGGCAACTGGACTCGTGCATAAATTAAGATAATCGATTCTGCCACGCGGCCATCTCTAGTGCGACTTAAGGACCAACTCGAGTAGCTGTTAATGGTTGGCAATCAGCTTAAATGGCCACCGACAATATTGCCAGCACATCAGTGCCATCAGCGACGGCCATTTTGACAGTTGGCCATATTTTGAGTGGCTCGTCAACGGGTTCAACTTGACAGTTAATGAATTGATTGTCGCTTCAGCTAATCACAGAATAGCCGTGACATTTACTCAAATAATACCAATCAAATCCAATTGAAAGAATCAAAGAATGTGCTATGCATTTAAAAAGAAAACTCGATATTATTTGTCGACAACGAGATTTTCGTCTATAGATTTTAGTATTTTTTTTTTTAATTCTTTGGATTAACATTACTAGTCTAAATGCTTAGGTCCCTTAAGGGAGGTGGCTTTAAGTCAGTACGCAGTTGATTAATACTGAAAACGAAAAGCAACCGCTTATTGTGGTGTCTACTGACCACTAAACACGGGTCACAGAGCATCTAAATTATTTGCATAAGTACTCCGGTGCCAGTTCCGTTGCCTTTTCCGATGTCGGGTCACGCAATGTTTCAGTTGGGTTCATTGTTGGGGACTGCGGCACGTGCTGCTCATATTTAAACACACTCACACTCACTCACACACACACATACACAAACACATTGTGATCAGGTACTTGGCCAAGAGAGAGAGTCAGACATTGGGGTCTGATTATTATTTTAATGGGCATTTTACTGTGTCGATTTCGAGTTGTTCTTGCCAGTGTCATCATCGCATCGGCCATGATTTTAATGCCAATTTAATACAATTTTTATGCATCGCTTAGCCATATAAATACGTGCCCAAATGCCGAGCATTATTTCGAATCAATGATTTGACATATTCCCACAGAGCAAACGACCAAATGTCGCCGTCTCATTTGACAATATTAAACTGAATATCGATCCATTTGCTGTTTATTAACCAGACAACCAAAGTTTTCTCTCACATACAACAAGTAATTTATACGCAATGAAATCATAAGAAGAGAGCGTGGTAAAGAGAGTGAGAAAGAGGCGTAAAGTACTTAAAATTGTGTAAAATTGATAAACAAGTTCCGAGAAATGGAGAGCACAAATAATAGAATAGCAATGACGTCCATTGTTTAAATTTACTTTTCAAGAATTTGGTTGTTTAAATTGAAATCGAATAAAATTGTGAAATTCTTGTTGTAGTTATGTATGAATGTAGCAGAATAAGTATGGATATATGACTTCAGACATAATCCTTACCTCTTACCATCAATTTTAGTTTCTTTTGCAGATGTGTCAGAGTTTGTCTTGAAAATATAGCAGAATTTAAAATTTTGCCTGCAAATTAGTGTTGTATTTAGCTTTTGGTTATTTATACAATTCGTTGCATTTATACAAAATTTAATTTGTGTACATAAATTCTGCGTTGGCTTTGGGCCTTTGTTTCTGGTTTCAGCTAATTAAATGCAACACAACACAAGTGGCAATTGGCAAGTGGCATGAGGCAGGAGGCAGGAGTCAAGTCCCACATGCAAATTGGAGCAGCTCACAAGTGTACAAAGTTTGGGGCAACTTTGAAGAGCCAAGTGACAGACTTTTTTAATTAAAATGATCACATATAGTAAGGCGAATGCGTTGTTAATGCCACATTGCCACAATTAGTTGCCTCTCTAATTAGTAGCTCATCTTTGACTAAGAACTCACTTAATCATAAGGAGATGCTCTCCCTCTGTCTCCCGACTCTCTCTCGCTCTCTGTGAAATCAATTTTTGAATTTGCCACCAGCAAATGCAACAAGCATTTTAATATGCTACTTGTTGCACCATTTGGTGGCAAATAAACAAATTTAGATTAAATCATAATAGTTTTAAATGTAAACTTTAAATATTTCTTAATGCACTCAATACAATATCGGCATTATTTCATTCTTTGTCCATGCACCAAGATAGTTAGATTCTCCGTGTTAGGATATTTCGGAGGCGGTTGTTCTTGAGTCACGACGGCTTCATCGGCTTGATCAGCATCTCCGAATTTCAATTCCACGTAGACGTTGTACATGATATTCCACAAATAAGCCACACCAGCTATGAATAAAATAAAGTAAAACATAATTCGCTTATTTAAAATATTTGGTAAAAATTTACAACAATTTTAGTTTTAAAATATGCAAGAAATTTACATTTGTATGTGAAATTTGAGTATACAATTGAGCACATTATACTGTTTAAAAATACCTTAATAAAAGGAAACTTACCAGCAAATGACCAGAGAAGAAGAACCCAGATAATCGATCCGTCAACATATTTTAAGTATTGATACCCAGTAAAACCTACATTTAAAATGGAAAGCAAGCAGAATGCTGTCATTGCCAGCCAAAGAAGCAGGAATTTATCCGTATGTTTTAAATGGGCCTTAAAAATGCCAAAGGCCAGGCCCAAAGTTGCCACAAATTGCAGCTCCCGCATCAGCTGCAAATTTTCACTATCTAACAAGAAGAAACAATCAAAAATCTACCGAATTTGAAAAGAATTTGTGTACTTACAATAATAAGGTAGGGATAGGGTAGCCATGGCTATGCCAAGAACTATTAGGCCAATGGCCATTTGCGTGTTGCGTTTATTCAACCACATTTGCAGTTAACGATTCGAAGTGAACTGAACAAAAGAATCGCAAGTCCACTGTATGATCTAATTCTCCTACTCATTTTCTCTATATCTCCCTCTCACATATATAAATATAAACATATACCTCTCTCTTAATTGCACTCGTGCGCAGTTCAAAACAATTTTTATTTCATTTTCCGTACAATATGGTATACAAGATAATCTCTTATCTTAGCTCTGTATCGACACCGTCATATTTTCTGAGGTGGGGGCAATATATGGCGGAGGGTTTTGCTTTGTCTCAACTGTCGGATTGAACATATTAGCCCCTGGCATGGACAGTCCCGCAACTCTGTTGTTTTCAGTAAGTTCTATATATTCCTGATACATAAGGTACATGAAATAAGCCACAGTAGCTGCAATAAAGGGATTGTTGTTTGTTATCATTTGCAGACATTGATTAGTTGGGCCATTAGCGAATTACCTGCAGCCGTCCACTCGGCCAGAAGAATCAGCATCGTAATAAAGAAACCTTCATAGTGATACTCTTGCATATAGTTAAAGCTGCCGAAGACTAGTGAAAAGAAAAAGATTGCAGTGGAGACCAGCCAGAAGAGCAGCAATTTATCCTTATGAAGAGGATCCTTCTTGAGAATGCCAAAGATAAGAGCCACAGTGGCCGTCAGCTGAAGTCCTTGAATAACATTGAAGAATGTCTTTACTGCAAAATGTTATTCGTCATCAAAATAATCAAAATGAGGTCCTTAAAATATTAATATACATAAGAAATGGCTTACACTCATATTGATAGACAAGGGTGACCAAAGCCAAGCCCATGACAATCAGGCCGATGGCCACGTGTCTCTGTGTCTTGGTCAACAACATTTCGATTCGGCGTTTAAAATGGAACTGAATTGGCGCAGCAATTCCCTTTATGTTGTGAGGTGAAATTTCACTGTTAACATTATCTGAGTACTCTCTGCTTCTAAGTACTATCTACAAAAATATTATTTTATCTCTTATCTTATCGTTCAAGAGAACCACCTACTGCGAAAGCAACCATTTCATAAATAATGGTAAGCTCAATTAAAAGCTATTGAATTAGTAATAATCAAAAAGCTTTTATTACTTTAATTTTAAGGTATGAACGAGGCGGAAAAAGGCGTGGCAAAAACTTGAAACAAACTTGACCTGCTTGGAGTTTATAGAAGTCTGTGTGCCAAATTTGGTTGCTCTAGCTCTTATAGTCTCTGAGATCTACATACATTGCTACATACATTGCAACGAATACAACTATCTAACAAGAAGAAACAATCAAAATTCTAACGAATTTGTGTAAATGTAAGTACACAAATTTTGAATAGCATTTGTGTACTTACAATAATAAGGTAGGGATAGGGTAGCCATGGCTACGCCAAAAACTATTAGGCCAATGGCCATTTGCGTGTTGCGTTTATTCAACCACATTTGCAGTTAACGATTCGAAGTGAAATGAACAATTTAAAAAAAAGAATCGCAAATGATCTAATTCCCCCACTAATTTTCTCTATATCTCCTTCTCACATATATAAATATAAACATATACCTCTCTCTTAATTGTACTAGTGCTCACTTCAAAACAATTTTATTTCACTTTCCGTACAATATGGTATACAAGATAATCTCTTATCTTAGCTCTGTATCGACACCGTCATGTTTTCTGAGGTGGGTGCAATATATGGCGGAGGGTTTTGCTTTGTCTCAACTGTCGGATTGAACATATTAGACCCTAGCATGGACAGTCCCGCAACTCTGTTGTTTTCAGTAAGTTCTATGTATTCCTGATACATAAGGTATATGAAATAAGCCACAGTAGCTGCAATAAAGGGATTGTTGCTTGTTATCATTTGCAGACATTGATTAGTTGGGCCATTAGCGAATTACCTGCAGCCGTCCAATCGGCCAGAAAAATCAGTATCGTATAGTTAAAGCTAAATAAGACTAGTGAAAAGAAGAAGAATGCTGTGGAGGCCAGCCAGAAGAGCAGGAATTTATCCTTATGAAGAGGATCCTTCTTGAGAATGCCATAGATAAGAGCCACAGTGGCCGTCAGCTGAAGACTTTGAATAACATTGAAGAATGTCTTCACTGCAAAATGTTATTCGTTATCAAAATAATCAAAATGAGGTCCTTAAAATATTAATATACATAAGAAATGGCTTACACTCATATTGATAGACAAGGGTGACCAAAGCCAAGCCCATGACAATCAGGCCGATGGCCACGTGTCTCTGTGTCTTGGTCAACAACATTTCGATTCGGCGTTTAAAATGGAACTGAATTGGCGCAGCAATTCCCTTTATGTTGTGAGGTGAAATTTCACTGTTAACATTATCTGAGTACTCTCTGCTTCTAAGTACTATCTACAAAAATATTATTTGATCTCTTATTTTATCGTTGCAGAGAACCACCTACTGCGAAAGCAACCATTTCATAAATAATGGTAAGCTCAATTAAAAGCTATTGAATTAGTAATAATCAAAAAGCTTTTATTACTTTAATTTTAAGTTATTAACGAACTCTTTAAATATATTGTAGTATTGGATGGGTGAATTGTCTTCAATAATTCAATAATTATGTGCACAATTTGTTGCCTGATTTTCTGGCTGGGCAATAAAAATATATTCTCAAAATGCTTTTATGATTTTTATGTTTTTAGTTATTAACGATTTGTAAGAGACTTCCAACTTATTGTCTTTAATAATTAAAAATGTTTAATAAATATATGCACACTTTGTCCGATTATATTAACTTTTCGGAAACTCATTTGACCCAAAAAGTTAAAAGCTGCATTCATAAGAAATTCAGTTGGTCACACACTTTGGCATTTTAGTTTGTGCCAAAGCGATGAAAAGTTCATAAAACAGAATGAATGCATAACTAAATCAAGCACACATACTGACACATACACACACATAGAAAAAGTGTAAGTCGCATTGTGCATTCATGTTCATTTGATAGCTCAACTTTTGCTATTTGTGCATGGAAAACTTTGGTTTTTGTGTTTTAGTGGCAATTATTTTTACATTTAGCGAGAGCCAAGTTGTTCAATTGGCCGCCTACAACATAAACAGGTGCAGGATGTGCATGCGAATATCCTTAAAGTGGAAACTGTCTCAAGTTTTTCATTTCAAGCCCGGGCTGCGAAAGTTGATCGCAACTTTTCAACGAATTGACTTTTTAATTAAAATTTGTTTTCCTCCAAACATTCACATAGACAGTTGGCTGCATTTGTAAGTATGTGTGTGTGTGGTTCCTTGAAGCCATTACAGGAATTTTGACGTCACTGGCATGCGTAATTTATGAATATTTGTAATTAACATCCCGCTAAAATCATCATAAATTTCATCTAATTGCATTTTTATGATGTTCAAATTGTTGTTTTTT
Source organism: Drosophila quinaria (assembly GCA_035047525.1). Classification (NCBI taxonomy): domain Eukaryota; kingdom Metazoa; phylum Arthropoda; class Insecta; order Diptera; family Drosophilidae; genus Drosophila; species Drosophila quinaria. The sequence continues at coordinate 420,521 of JAWNPO010000031.1, forward strand.
TCGTTGGGAGAAAGTCATAAATAAACCCAACACTGACTCTACAGTGAGCCCAGCAACCGGAAAGTATGTGAGTGGGCGTGGCACAGCTCCTTTTATTTGGAAGTAGTCTCTCTTTAAGAAGCATTATTATTTATATTATTCTTTATCGGTATATTTATTATATATTAATTATATATTCAGTATATTTATTTATATTTATATGTAGACTGCTTTTCTGGCTTAAATTTTAATCCAGAATTTTTATTCTTGATTTAACTTTTAGATTGAGTCTGTCTCTAAAATATCAAATTAGCGCTTGTTAAAAACAACTATAAATGTATTTAAAACTAATTTTTAGTTAATAGATAAACGTAACTTTTGACAGTTTTGCAAAGTGTATTTTCGTAATTTCTTCTTTGGATGAAAAGTTTGAAGAAAATGGAAACGAAAACTTTTCTTTACTGGTTCTTGGTGTATTTCGTCTTCGTCTTCGCTTACATTTTCCTTTCTTTTTGTTTGTATTCTGTTTTTTTGTTTGGTTTTTCGATTGTATATTAATTTCCTAGTTTATTAGGCGTGAATGTAAAAATTGAGCAAAACTTTTGCCATTAGCAAAGATTTTGGCAGGCTCTCAGCTGCGTGTAGTCGTGAATCAAAGGTGAGTGGTTAAGGTCAGAACAAAAAAGAATAAATGGCACCCCTGGCACAAGGGGGTGCCCCCAAGCTGTCTGTCTGATAAATGAGTTCATTGCAGTTGGCAATGAAATGTAAACTCACTGAGTCTGTGGTTAAGGTATCAGCTGCCATTCAAAGTTGTGTGATGTGAGGATTGAAACGGTACGAAACTGGTACGGACTGGGCCATGAAATGTTGCTCATTTATTTCATTTAAATGCGCATTTAAATCTATTTAAAAGTCCACATGAGCCGGGCACAAAGCCGAAGAGACTACACTTCTTCTTCTGCATGGGCAGAATAAAGGGCAAATAAAAGGCAAGGCACAAACTCAACTAAACTCAACTCAGTTCAGTTCAGTTCAGTGGAGTACGAGTTCAGCTCTCAGCATGATTTAACGATAATGAAGGTATTTACGAGTTTAGCCTTAGTCTGGCAAAAGCAAAACTCATCATAATGCCGACAGCAGCAGCAAAAGGTTACACATTTAACACACACACACACACACACACGCACACATATGCAGAGGTCCTGAACCTGGCATAGAGTTGTATGCATACATATATAGGTAAAGGTACGCATGTCCTGGCACTTGTAAGATGTTTTGCAAAAACTTTTTTGTTGTCGCCGTTGATAAGGACAATGACAATGACAACTACTCGAAGCGACAGCACGCTGAGCACCCAATGTCCCGCCTGCAACTTCCCTCTCACAATCCACAATCCACAATCCTGCCAAACAATAGCTGAAAAGTTGTACCTTTCCAACCTTTCCTTCTCTTATCGTGTTTACTATTTGAGCTGGTGCAAGTAATCCAGCTAAGAGGGAAATGTCAAAGCACATTGTGCGCTAATAAAATTTAATTTGCTATAAAATGTTACACACACAATTTCAGCTCGCAAAAACATACAACTGTATAGATTAATGCAAGTGTGTCATAAAATGGCGTCAACATAATTATAACGATTTGAAATGAAATATTTTATTTTCCAATTTATAATACATGTTCAGGCAGTCGGCTAGCAAAGTGAAACAATTTCTGGTTCGTTGCCTTTTTAGTGCCTTTTAATATAAAGCATCTGCATTGAATTCAAATTAACCCCTCACCGATCCCAAGCAAAATATGAAAATTTAAGCTATAAAAGCGATTTTATGCAAATCTGAAAGAAAATTCATCACATATTCGACTTGTAAATGCCCTGCAAAAAATATATAGTCTTTAAATTGTTTTATTAAAAAATTATTATAATTAGAGTTTTCTATTAAATTTAAAATTAATAGTTAGCTTCAATATGACCACTGATCTAATTACTATGTTGAATAAGTGCAAATATTTGTTCGGTTTCAGTTTCAGCTTGAGCTTCATTTTATTACATTTTTATTCAGTACATACGAAAGTCCTTCAGATTCAACTCCTGACTCTGACTGTGGCTGAGACTTCTGCTTAGTCTTTGGGCACAGCTTAGAGCTACATACAAATTTTATGATTCTGGCGGCTGCTTTCAGCGCAAATCCACTTTCTGCTGGTTTTATAGGACTCGAGTCGAGAGTTGACTGCTAACTGCGTGTGTTTCAAAATAAAACAAGGGGTGCTACGCATTTAAAACTGGATACCAAATCAATCATATTTCACAGCGAGCTGGCACACTATTCAATAATTGGCATCGGCCTGAGCTGCATATTATCGAAATAGATTCCAACTGCACACTGAATCGTCCTTGGACAAGACAATAGCATCGAGTTCCTATCGCTATTCATTGACGCTTCTCGATTGGAATGTTGCCAAAAATGCTTTTGGCTTTTAGCTGTTGCCTGTTACCTGTGTGCTTTCCAGCTGAATGCTGATTGCTTTGTGGTTCACTTTGTGGTGGCATTAATCAAAGTAACCGCAAAGACAATGCCGTTGGCCATATCTGTAAGACACTGATGCGCATATGCGGCGTATACGCAATATGCACATTCGTATTATCCCACATGGCTTTTTCCCCATTGTCTTTGTAAATGTAGTTGCATTTGTTGCTGCTGCGCATTTTCAATTATAATTATTAACAGCTTGCAAATGCAGTGTTTGCTATTGTACGCTTTGGGGAATTTTAACTCACCTGAGTAATGCACTTGATGCTTGCGTAATTTCCTGGCCGTGTGCCTTGCATTGTCCTTGCGCGTTTTCCATGTCATTGTCTCGTTGTTCTTGTTGCCTGGTTGCCTGATTGTTTTTGCCGTTGTAGTTGTTTTAAGTGGTTTTTTCTTCAGCCAGTCCAGGCACTTGCATCTTTTTTTTCTTTATTATTTTTTACCTGCTTTCCGTGCTGCCATTTTTGCCCAAAGGCAACTTTTAACATTTAATGATGCTGCTTTGTATTTTAATACGCTTTGCTTGCTTGGCAGCGCCACTCTCCCACTTCCTCTTCCTCTGATCCTGGTCTCCCACTCTCCCGCTCTCCCACGGCTCTACTGACAGCACGTGCCATAAGCAGTGCTTTGAAAAACTTTTAAGTAGACATGCAACGTGGCCAGCCCCGACCCCGGTCCCCGGCCACCCTTTCAGGCATCCTCCCAGTATCCATTTCCGCCCACATCATTCTGTTTTTTCTTCTTCTTCTTTTTTTGCCTTTTGCGCTTTAAGTTGTCTACTCAGTTCCAATTTTTTGCGCTGCCTGCACAGCCTGCCAAGGTGTTTCAAGCAATTTGTGTCACCCAGCTCCGATTGGGATGCCTGTCTCTGTCTCTATCCTTTCTCTCTTCTATCCTTTCATACTTCTAGCCTTTGTCCTTGAGAAATCAGCTGCTCCAACTTCTGTTGTTCTCTTTTCTCTGTTGGCTTGTTGTCTCAGCATGCGGTGTACAGATTGCGTCAATTTAACCTGTTGGCATCCGTGTCTTAAACAGTCTGGATTTTGTTGGGTAGCGTCGAGAGCTCCAATTCGACTTCGCCTTTGATTTGAGTGTGAAAAGTTTTGGCCGTAGGCTCTGTGACTGAGTCAAAGTCGGAAATAAACTGCGTTCGAATCGAGGCACACTTTTCTAATGCAATTCCAATTTAACTTCGTTACAGTTTCAATGCACCTTCAAATCGCGTTCGTTGCGCCAAAATCTTTTTGCCACAAAATCACAAAGTAATTGCAATTCCCCAAATTTGTGAACAATTTACAAAATTAAGTTCGGCAAAGTTTCAAACACGCTTCCAGGTACTGCGAACGGTACAAGAGAATGACAAAGAAGGCATGAGAAACAAAGGATAGAACATTCCACCTTTAGTCACCACGAAATGAAAACTTATCACCGCACAGGATCCAATTGAGGGCCAAAGTTTAAGTTCTCAGTAAGCCAAATGGTAGCAGATCATGATTCAAAGCTGGCCAAATTGATTGGCACTTGGGTCAAACTGCAGCTGTGTCAGGGATGGATAGAAGAAGGTAGGAAGAATAGGTCATCTTTCATTTTGCCTAAGGCAAATTCGGATGCAAATGACGCTGATTGCTCCACATGCTCGTACTCATAGTCATTACAAATTAATTTCACACGTGACTAAGTCGACATGGCAGCAACTAGATGCAGCTCGAGAAGGGCATAAAAATGGTGACTAAGTCGAACTCGGTGCTGGCAGCATCAGGTTGGGCAACGTTCAACGGGCAACGGACTGACATTGTGTCATTCACATGACATTCAATTACGAGAAGTTGTTGCATCTTGATGAGCAAATGTGATATATAATATGCTCCCCTCTTCATCCTCCATGCACCCCTCTTCATTCCTTGTTGTCCCCCAATAGTTACATGCAAATGCATTCTGATTTCTGAATCCTGTAGGGAACGCAATAGTTGATTTTGATGATGCTACTGACTCTGCATGCAACAGAAACTGTTGCATAAGCTTGGGGACAATGCTGCACTTCTTAATGTGTGTGTGTGTGCGTGTGAGTGGGTGTATTCACAGTAAGTGCAAAATTGATTGAAAGCTGAAAACAAATGAAAACCTTGGTGTCAAAGTATTTTTAAAGGGCTGATTCGATGTGAAAAGAACCAGCCAACAGTTTAGATTCTTATAAAAAAAAAACCGGACATCATAAAAGATCGTTTTTTTTAGTTTTTTAAAGTGTTTATTTTTAACACATTAGGAGTCACTGCAAAAAAAACATTTTCAAAAATATCTTCGCTAATATTTTTTTTATGATTTTTTGAAACTTGCTAAAAATATCTATGTTAACTTCTTTTTCCTACTTTTCATACAAAAAAGGAATTTTTGACAATTTTTAAAAAATCATAAAGAAATATTAGCGAGGAGATTGTTTGAAGAATTTTTGCATCAAAACTTTTTTTTGTTTAATCGAAGAAAAAAGTTTCAAAAGTAGACTTTTACATAAATGAGTACTTAATGGGTTAAGGAAAGTTTTGTATCATCCAAACGGAATTTAAATTACCTTTCCATTGATGTCAATATGTTAACGATAACGGCGCAAATTAGGCTCCAAATGTCAAAATGCTTGCCGTGCCAATAAACATGTTCGCCAGTGTATATAGATACATAGTATATGAATTATTCAATAAATATATAGAACGTCAGATAACCAAAGCCTAATTTGCGATCCTTTTAAGCGCTTTACTTCGGAGTATGGATTATGTAGAATACTATAAATATTGGCAAATTCCAGGAATATTTGAAAATGTGGTCATCACTATAAAATTGAGATTGGTTTAATAAATTGAATTTTATTAGTACAAAATTTAGTGTTTATTCTGTAAACCCATATGTTTCGTCTTGATAGACTGCTTTGAAGCTCAAGAGTATTCAATCGCCAACTGTGATAAGCAGTCTCTTGTTCTCTCTCTTTATCTCTCTCTCTCTACCCATTTAAGAGATAGTCTATAGCATTATTTGCTAGTACAAAGTTGCCACTACGTACAATTTTTCTTCAGCTTTTGTAGAAAACATGCCGATTTCGAAAAAAGTACATCAATCTTTAATATGTACCAAATAAAGTTTTATAGTTTATGTCTTAAATGAATATTAATATACTTTCTTTTTATGCAATATATGAAAACATTGATTATTAAAGACACAAATTTTCATTATTGAACCAATGTGCCAGTTGTTTTTTAAAATGCACTAGATTTGGTACAAATATGGCAACTAAACTTGTACATACCACATTGAACCGCTGTAGAAAAACTGGTTTGTCATTTTAGTTGCTTGGGAATCATTACAGCGCAATGTTGTTAAGCAAGCGAAATTCCCACATATTAATTGTCCTCATAGTGATGAGTCTATCTCTGGCCACTTGCTTCTTGTCCAGAAGAAGTAAGCATCACAAGGGTACCTAATTGGTTTAAATATGATTTCAATTACTTTGTTATAGGTCAAACGGTCCTTATGGCAATTTGTCGAGCTATGCAGGTTACGGCAACTGTAGGCATACTCTTTGGAATTCTAAAGGCCCATCCCTCGCATAAGCCAACTTTCTATGGGCTATGGTTGGGCATAACGTCGGTCCACTTCACCTGGTTGATTTATATATACTTGAAGTATTTTAATACTCTGCTGTTTCTTGTTGCTGGTGAGTGATTCAATAAATTCATAAGAAACTGTTTCTGTAAACTAGCAGTTACAGCTGGCGTTGCCTATATGATAAACATCATTTACAATGGGTTTGCGGAACTTACTCAGAGTAGTGTGGAACCAGGAGAAGTTAAGCAGGCAGCACCCTACAATGTCATGCCGAATTTAGTTAATTCCTCAAATCCAAAGCTTACCAATTAAGAAATATAAGTAAATACTTATTATCTAGATTCTAGAATATCAATTGCAGTCTCACTATTTGAATGGATCGATGCACTTGCAAGCTGTAAGCCAGTGTGAGTAAATGTCGTTACATTGAAATTTACATACATAAATTGACAACAGCATACCCTGCTTCACCTCAAAAGTTCTTAAAAGCAATGCAGCTCATTCGCGCATTTCAAATATTTGTCGAATTGCAAATTGCATTCAGAAAAAAAATTATAGAGGCATGTGTGTACATTCTATTAATTAAACAAACATTCAGATACATATTCAGATTCAAGTAAAATCACGCCATTTCGATATACTCTTTACTGGAATATATGAGTAATGTAGAATAATATAAAGTTTTGCAAATTGTGTCACTTGACTAATTTAATAATTTTATATACATATTTAGTATCAAATGTAGTGTATAGTTTGGAAGTATTAAAAGTTAGACAAATAATCTGCAGAGATTGACGGCTGCACTGAAACTGAAGAGTATTTTATCGCCAACTCAAATAAACACGCTCTGATTCTCTCTACTCATCAAGTTCTCTCTGGCTATCAATTTTTGCTCAATTACGCAGTTGCCACTTCATAAAAATATTTTGTACTATCTGAAAGGGAAAATTTACCATTTTCTTAACAGGTGTACCAACCTCTTATATTGTATTATATAATATTGATTTGTATTTTATTTTAATATTAATAACATTTTTTTTATTTAATGTATGAAAACACAAAACACTTAAATAAAAAAAAATATTGTTTTTCGCTATTCAGTTATTAAAATTAATAAAAAGAATATTTATTTTTGGTAAACTTTTTTATTTTTATTTTTCTGTGCATTTATGTATATTTTGGAAGTGAATAAGATTTCATTAAATGCTCTCAATTTGAGATAAAAATTATTGATAACAAAAAAAATATATACACGAACCTGCGCACAACAATAAATCACTAAGTCCACAATATTTTAACAGTTTAAAATAGAAAAACCGGATCAAATGTTCCAACAATTAAAAAAGTACCATTTAATCATACAAATGCACCGAAGGTGGCAACTACGCTCTTATAATGCACAGTTCTATAAAAATTGGTGATGTCAATTCAGTTGCTTGGGAATCATTACTGCGAAATGTTGTTAAGCAAGCGAAATACCCAAATATTAGTTGTCCTCACTGTGATGATTTTGGCGCTGGCCAGTGGACTTTTAGCCCGAAGAAGTAAGCATCAGATGGATTCCTTATTGATTTGAATAAGTTTTAAATTACTTTGTTATAGGACCAACAGAGTTACTGGCACTTTCTCAAGCTATGCAGGTTACGGCAACTGTAGGCATACTCTTTGGAATTCTAAAGGCCCATCCCTCGCATAAGCCATCTTTATATAGACTCTGGTTGGGAATAACGTCGGTCTATTTCACCTGCCTAATCTGTATGCTCTTGGAGTATGTCTCGAATTTTTATTATTTCACCGATTATTGGGGTGAATGCACAGTGCTGCTTCTAGCTGCTGGTGAGTAATCCAACAAATTCATGAGAAATTGTTTTTATAAATTAGCTGTTTCAGCTGGCGTTGTCTATATGATGAGCATCGTGTACAAAGAGTTTGTAGAACTAACGCAGGGCACTTTGGATTCAGTTGAAGTTAAGCAGCCACCATCTTATGTTCCCGTCTTGCAAAACATGGACATTTCTTTGAAATCTTAAACTTAAATTGGGATCAGACGAATAATATTACAAAATAAAGTTACAATCACTCCAAATTGACGATTTGCCGCAGAGTACTATTCAATTGTTGGTGCTTTGGTTAGCTTCCTCTGAAAGGATATTCTTGCTTATCCAGCGTCCAATAAGTACGAGTATAGCACATCAGCAAAATTGGCACAATGAAAACATCACGAATCGTTTTTATTAAAAATTTCATTTTCATTTGCAAGGCGAAAGTGGGAAAATAGAAAAATGCCAAAAATGTGGCAAATATGAAATATGAGCAATAAATGGTATGGGGGCCCATGCGTGCGTCTATCCAAGTCCTTGGGCTCCAACTCAAAGCCCAAAACCCACTTGCAATAACGATTCCCAACTCCCCTTTTTGCTCCCTCAACCTAGCTCACACTCCTTCGTAGAACTGCCGCCAGCCTCAGGCTTAGCATTGACGTTCGAAAATTAAAATTACACAGCAAAACCTGCAGTGTTTTGCAGTGGAGATGGAGGGGTAAACAACGAGGGCAGCCCAAGGAAGCTCTGAGGAAAAACAAGCTGAATAGCCGGAAACGGCGTCCATTGGCGCTGGCGGCCACAATTATTATTTTATCCAAAGTTGAAGCTCGCATCGGAGTTGAGTAAACACGCAGCTAAGATTATTCGATTCTCGAATAAACAAATAAAAAAAAATAGGCCAAAATAATTCCATCTCCCGCACTATCTCTGTTTTCTCTTCCCCGCTTGCTTAAGCGAAATATTCTGTTTTTTTTCACAGACCACACTTCAAAAATTTAATTGGAATTTAATTTGTGTTAGTTTAGCTTAATTCTCTTAAAAGAAAAATAAACTTGAGAACATACTGCCATGGAATTTTCCCATATTTTTACATACAATTTTTTCACATATATGTATATACATTAGGGTGTCCCTTATTTTTGAAGTCATTATTTTTAAACGCATACGGGCTAGTTCTGTTCATTGGGTCCTAAAGCACTCGGAAATAAATTTTTACCTCACCTTTGCAGTCACTATTAGAATTGTTTAAAGAATTTTGCTTGCTGTGCCAATAAATATGTTCGCCAGTGTACATACATACATATATGCTGAAAATGGAAACAGATCAGTTGCAAATAATTCTTTGTACTTGAGTAGACGAGATTATGAGATCAGCATTTTTATTAAACAAGAATTGATAACAAAGTTCAACATGTCAGAACACGATCGTCTGTGAAGTATAGTATATCTTAGTCTTTTTAAAAAATGCTGAGCTATAAAAATAAAAAGCCAAAACAATTTTCATTTATTTCGTGCAGCAGGCACAACCCGACTGACTGTTAAATATAAAAGCTAACCACTGCGCAAATCTACTGCATACAGACTTATGTATATCACTAAGCAAACAATACATAGAGGAGTCAAACAGGCATTTTAGTGGTTTCACTTGCTTTGTATGCCGTGCAGTGGTGCCAGATTCGCTTTTTCCCGCCAAATTGGAACCGATAGTTACCGACCTATCATCACTTGCTAAGAAGAACCGAACGAGTCGACACATCAACTTATAATTTCGTTAACAACACATATTAACATACTTATGTAATAAACTACTCACTGAATAAACAATATTAACATTACAGAGTACTTATAAATTAATAACCATCTTCCGACTTACATGTAAATATTGCATATTATAATCGGGAGCAATTTAGAGCGACGTTTTGTAGTTTTGTTATTGTTTTTTTTTTTTATAACTATTTTTATATTTTTATTATAATTTATTAATCAAAACA